>MU551605.1:2223652-2291470 GCA_024362625.1 Silurus asotus
CCCCCCCCAAAATATATAAAATCCCCATGACACTCTTTTAACTGCTCGATCTGTGTCATATTTTATTATTTTTTGCAACAGATAAGGAAGAAGTTCAGAGGAAGAGACAGAAAATACTACCCAGTTTTCCTGATTATGGCGGAGCAGGGGGTGGAGTCGGGGGCATGTACAGAGGACCCGGGGGTGGGGCTACGTCAGGGGGCGGCCATGGTGGAGGGGGTGGTGCAGGCGGAGGTAAGCATCCTTTTGACATTGCTGCTAGTTTGTGGTGTGGTTATTTTTGATTAAATGGAGGAAATTACATCCTTTGTGTGTGTGTGTATGTGTGTGTTTTGTGTAGGTTCTTTTTTCCAAGGTTATTATAACAACTTCAACTCCGGCTATGGGTTTCCTCCCTCGCTGGGTGGAGGAGGGAGCGGCATTAAGCACTGTGAGTCGTAGCAAAACACACTGAAAACATAAAATAGACAAAATCTGACATAACAGGTGGGAAAATAATAATAATAGTAAGAGGAGAGGTGGAATGGCAATAGAGTGTGAATTCATGGCCCCCTAATAAATTCGGCTGAAATCTCAGAAATTAGTTTGACCCCCCCCCGACGTCTGTAACTACTTCATCACGCGTTCAACATCCCCAACAGCCAATCACGGTCCAGTGGAAGACACGGACGAGGAGAGCGACAACGACCTCGACGACGATCCAGGGACGGGTGGAGTGTGTATCCAGCTCCGACCCCTAGTGTCGGAGGAGGGAAGTGAAGAGAACGAAAGTTCGGGGGAGTCCGGAACGTGCGAGACGGAAACCTCGGGTGAGTTGAAAAGAAAGTCTCACTTGCATTCGAGATGTCAGATTTACTCTACGTTTTAACGTTTTTTGGTTTTGTTTTTGTTTTCCCTTTCAGACTGTGTGTTTGAGCCACACTTATCGGGGCTAGCGAAGAAACATGCCGGGGCTTTATTTTATTATGCTGTCAGCGGTGACCTTCGCAGGCTCTTGGTTCCACAGCGCCCTCTGATGTCTGCCCAGGATGAGAACGGAGACACGTACGTTACCCACGTTACTTGGATCTCGATCAGTTTGTCCTTTTGGTTGTGTGTATTTATTGCTTTTAAACAAAATATTGGATGTTGTCAGTCGTAAGGCAACTGGATGTCAGAACTTGTGTGTGTGTGTGTTGTTTGCATATTTATTTGTGTGTCTGTAAATGCAGGGGGCTGCACTTGAGTGTGATCCACAGTCAGACAGACGCTGTGAAGAACCTTGCAGAGGTGATGGCAGCCATTCCCGGAGAGGATATAATAAACATGAGGAACGACCTGTATCAGGTACTTTACACACACACACACACACACACACACACACACACACACAAGTTAAACTTTCTTAGTTCCTTTAGCTCTAATAATGTGGTCTAAATATCCCAGACTCCTTTGCACCTGGCTGTACTGACCGAGCAGAAGGAAGCAGCTGAGACATTATTAGACGCAGGAAGTGACATCACTCTCACCGATCGCTACGGCAACACGGCACTGCACCTGGCCGCCCAACAGAAGGACGGAGACATGATCAGAATGCTGCTGAGACACCGAACGGCGCTGGAGTTATTCAGCACGCACAACACAGCAGGTACGCACAAGCACACTCACTCACGTTACATACACGTTGTGTAAATTTCTACACGTATGGTTACGTTTGTGTCTTTTCTGTGTGTAGGTCTGTGTCCTCTGCACATAGCCGTATTGGCTAACAGTCTGAACAGCACGAGGGCTCTGTTACAGGCCGGGGCTGACGTGGAGGTTCAGGAGCGAACGTGCGGTCGCACACCGCTTCATCTCGCTACAGAACACGAGAACATCTCACTCGCCGGATGCTTGCTACTAGAGGTGTGTGTGTGTGTGTGTGTGTGTGTGTGTGTGTGTGTATGTGTTTGTATGTCTGTGAACATGTATGTACACGTGGGGAAGTGGTAGCTGAGTGTTTGAGACTCTGGGTGAACGGGACTCTGGGTGAACGGTTCAAGCCCCATATCGACACTCTGGGGCTCTTCTGCAAGTCCTGTATCCAATATAAAGCTCTTTTTTTTACCTTTTGTAGTTAGTTTAGAGATTATATTTGGGAATTTCTTAAACAAGCAGTGATGGATGACCTACACAAACCATGTAGCTGAGTTAAAGGAGAGCTACACGCTGACTCCAGTAGAAAAAAATGTGCGCTCGACTCTGATTGGTTGGACCAGTTACGTTTTTATCCACAAATAAATAAAAAGGACCGACTGATTTTGCAAAATGTAGTTGAGTAAAACTACTTGAAATGTATCAAAGTTAGAAATACTTCAGGTAAGGTAAGTGCAGATGTGCAAAAAAAAAAAGTGCCAGTTCCTTATTATTTTGGAGATGCTCATAGCAATTGTAGACGCTCGTAGCAACGTTGGTGTTGCACTTTGGTCTGGAAATCAGATTTCATTTTATGTATATCAATTATGTATAAACCTACATTGTAGTAGCTATAAACAGTCGTTCTCTTTCTTTCTTTTCCTTCTGTTATTAAGAGCGTATAGAGCGTACAAATAAAATCTAGCCCACTAGGGGCAAGACCTCTCTGAGAACATTGGGAAGAAAATCTTAAGAGGAATTGAGTCATTTCACGAAAGAGGAACTTATCTAAACTACGTTTGATCGAAACTACACAGTGGATTACATGAGGAACAGCATATATAGAGTGGTGGAAAGTAACAAAGTAAATAATATTTGCTACTGTACTTAAGAAGCGTTTTCATGTATCTGTACTTTTGGATTTTTATTTGAGTGTAACTTCACTACATTTAAAAGTCAAATATTGCACCTGTTCAACAGCAAGCAGAACATTTCGAGAGGATTAAATGATGAAGGACTTGTGCTTCTAATGAACCTTTGTCTGTAGACACCCAAATAATTACGAGGATACAAACTTTTGAGATCGCTAATGACTGAACTGTTGGCTTTATTAAAGCTATTTAAATAGGAAACCATCATTAAGTGTGTATACATTTTTTTTTGTAGTAAAGTTTTCTCTGTAGGTGGATGTCAAATAACACGACGGCTGATCGGTGTGTGTGTGTGTTTGCACAGGGTGAAGCTGAGGTGGACAGTCTGACGTATAACGGCTCCACACCTCTACACATCGCAGCAGGGCGGGGCTCTGTTAAACTGAGCGCGCTCCTCATAGCCGCAGGTGTGTGTGTGTGTGTGTGTGTGTGCGCGCACGCACTGCTGTGTTTATTATAAGTACTAATCTAAACGGAGATCTAAATTCATGCAACGCTGTGTTGTTTATGTTTCCTTGTTCCAGGAGCGGATCCTCTTAAGGAGAACTTCGAGCCGCTGTTTTTTAGAGACGAGGAGTGCTGCAGGGATGAAAAAGACGAGGCGGACGAGGGATACATCCCGGGGACGACCCCGCTTCACATGGCCGCTTCATCAGAGGTCTGTGGAATGAGATTTTATACAGAGGAACAGGTTTCATGAGAATGATAGGATTCAGGACTTTACATTGAGACATAGAGCAGATGGATGGATGATGGGTTATGTAATGGGATGGATGGATGGATGGATGGATGAATGGATAGTTGGTTATGTAATGGGATGGATGGATGGATGGATGGATGGTTATGTAATGGGATGGATGGATGGATGGATGGATGGATGGTTATGTAATGGGATGGATGGATGGATGGATAAATGGTTATGTAATGGAATGGATGGATGGATGGATGGATGGATGGGTGTATGGTTATGTAATGAATGGATGGATGGATGGATGGTTATGTAATGGGATGGATGGATGGATGGATGGATGGATGGATGGATGGATGGTTATGTAATGGGAGGGATGGATGGATGGATGGCTGGATGGATGGATGGTTATGGAATGGAATGGATGGATGGATGGATGGATGATTATGTAATGAGATGGATGGATGGTATATATACATAATATATATATTGATACTGCAAATAAGAAAAGCATTCGAATGTGATGGCTTTCTGAAAGAGAAAAAAAAAAAAGATAGAGAGAAAATGAGAAAAGGGTTAATTATATCCAAAAGTCTGGACCAAAAACTTAAGATGTGGAAATGAGGTGTGATGAGAAAACACACAGACCTCATTTAACACCTATAGCAAAGGCTTCTTGTGAATGTGAGTTGTATTAATCTTAGTATTTATACTATGTATTAATCATGCTTTCGTACTCCGAATAACTAAAGCCAGTCACTTTCTCCCACACTGACTGCTGCTTAAGATCTTTTTAGATTAATGTTGATTGATTCAGGATAAAAGAACACGATTAACTGCTATAAGTCGAGTGTATCGCCCTCTGCTGTCTGAAAGAGCAATTGCAACTTGTACGACTGAAAACGGAGAGAATTTTTCACATTTTATGTCTGGGCCAGAAAACTTTTTGAGATTTACACCATGGCATACTGTGAATATTATCTCTACTAAGAAATATATATGCTTTCATAATTAAGTAGTGAACATTCCTCCTGTCTCTTCATCATTAACACCCGATGCTTCAGAAACGTTTATTTACAACGGAGGGCTAACACTGTATTTTTGTCACGTTTGCATTCAGGTGCGGGAAATCCTAAACGGTAAATCGTACCAGCCGAAAACCGTCGTCATCCCTCCACAAGGTATTCAGTTAATCTCTCTATATTGTTCTTCATTCCTTTTGAAACGATGATAGCTTAGCTGATCTGTGTGATTTGTATGTATCTAGCATGAGAGAGCCATGTGATCCAGAAACAAGGCAATGCTGGAAGTTTCAGAGGGCAGGCGTTTGGGAAAATTAGAATAATGTTTGTCTAAAAGATTACACCTTTGGACCTAGTTTGCGAAGTCCTGTTGTGTGCTAAAGGCAAGGGTGGTGTGTGTGTGTGTGTGTGTGTGTAGGAGACATGCAGAGTCTGGGCATGGAGACAAAGCAGGCACTGTGCAAATGTTTGGAGGAGAGTTGTGGGAGAAGTGGCTGGGAAAGTCTGGCGCACAAACTCCGACTGGGCATCCTCATCAACGCCTTCCGCCTCAGCCCACAGCCGACACGCACACTTCTGGACAGCTACGAGGTACACACATATCACCGTCTTTCTCCGACACACACATCTCTTGTGCACGTGTATATTCACCGTTCCGGTGTCGTGTGTGTGCAGGTATCGGGCGGGACGGTGCGCGAGCTCTTAGCGGGTCTGAAGAGCATCGGGAACAGCGACGGCGTCAGCTTACTGCAGCAGCACTTGGCGTGCGAGGACAGTCACACGCACGACGAACAACTGACCACAGGTAGGGTTTTTCGGTTTTTACACACAAACACATTTTGCATAATCTGCTGAGATTCGTTGCTGCCGGTCAGTGGCACACAAAGTCCCAAATGATGTCACACACTTCCTGTTTACTGAAGTATTGCCTTGTTTGAAAAACCCATCACCGAATGGTGTGTGTCACAATAGGGGTTTCCCTAAACTAAAGGCCTCGACAGCACTGTAGTTTCTGTATGGTCATCGTGTGTGTAACGAAATAGCGTAGTTGTAAACCAGAAGAAGTGGGAGATCCCCTCACGCTAAAGCAGAACTGAGATCCCATTTGTGTATGAGAAATAAAATGACACATAGCTGCAGCTTCTAGTTTTGATGGAGGGACAGTGAGCAAGAGGACCACGGGGAATTCTCTCACCTTGTTGTTTATAAGGAAAGTGAAGAATCTTTGACTCACTCTGAGGTGTGTTTTGTTTTTGTGCTTTTAGAATTGAGTACCAAACTTTCCAGAATCTTCTTTTTTTGTACTCCGAGTCACACAATAAACGTCGCCTGTTGGTTAAGGTATTTTTTTCGTAGGGGTGAGGTTACTTTGGTCAGCATTCTGAGGGGGATCATTTTCCACTAAGGGTGTTAGAATAATACGTTTTTGTCCTTGTATGAATGTATTTTCGTGAAACATTAGTTCCTGGTCTCATTTAGCTTTTAAAATAAAGTCATTTTTGCTTGAGGGTCAATTAAAAAAAATCCATCTTGAAGATTCTGATACTGGGGAAATATTAAATATTATTAATATTAATAATATTATTATTATTCAGATTTATTTGTATAGTATTTATAAAGCTGTCCCAAATCTCTACAGAGATAAAGAGGTTATAAAATATACATTTATGCGTTTAATGGACGTTTTTTTTTTTTGCAAAGGTATGAAAAAGTAAGGAAATTAATTTAATTGATTTTCAGGTCTGGATTAATATGGAGGGAAAAAAGAACACTGGGTGTTGAAAAATATTTGTGTGATCATACTATTTTCTAAAAAAATTTAATTAAGAATTAGCAAAAAATATTTTATAAAACATTCATTCGGATACATTTGAATAAACGGCGTTTTACTGCGCATGACCAAAAGTTAAGACGCCTCAATCTGTAATTTCCGAATGCGTCTCAATGTGTACAGAATGCGAGAACAGAGATAAAAAATACGAATTTTTAACCAAAAATTTATTTACATGGACATGGCCACAAAGGTGTGGGGTTTTTTTTTTTAGGAGCAGACTCTCAAGGCTGCCAGAACAGCGCCCCCTACCGTGCAACTGACATACATCAGAGATTTTAATGTTATAGTTGGAATTTAAAATCATTAATCCAGATGTTAAATATGGTTTTAGAAATCTACATATATAAGTCTGAAAAAGTCTGGAATTTTGAAATGATTAATGAGTAAAAACCCTGAAAAATGGCGAGGCGAAAAAACTCCCGAGAGCGTAAAAGAAAAACTTTGAGAAGAACCAAAACTACGAAATCCTCATGTTGGTGGCAATAAATGTCTCCATACTATAATAATACTTATTAATTCCTTTATGTGGAGCGTCCGCCCTTTATATCTGATCAAAACGAGTGTGTAAATGTAACACAAACACACACAGCAGAAGTGTAATACCTCCTCTTGTCAGGATGATGTAATTTAGGTCAATGAAAACATATACACTGAACTTCTCTGCCTAAATGTTTCCGCCCAAACAGACGGTGGTGTCTCTTCAGGCCTGCAGGGTCTAAAGTTATCTCCCTCAGACGACGGTAACGTGTGCGATAGCGGCGTAGAGACGTCCTTCCAATAGCCCTGCCTCATCACGACTGACTCGCTGACCTCTGCCCGGAGCCAAACTATGAACTACGACGTCACTATCTTCAAAGCAGCTCGGGATCTGGAATTCGTCCTTGGCCACCGCGATTGGTTGGTGTAGAGCCACGCCCATACGCGAGACCGCCGACTAGCGGCTGGAGTGTACGCACTTATATTTCAGTTGTATACGATTTTTATTTAAGTGTTTTTTTGTTTTTTTACACACAGTATAGTTTTTTTTTCTATTTGATTGCGACAGACAAGAGAACACGTTTAGTTTTTTCTTGACTTTCAGAAGTGTACAACCAAATATAACTGTGCCATGTGTTTTTGTGTGACAGTGGTGTGATACTTAATCATCAGCAGTTGAAATATTCAGGGTTTATACTAGAAAGGAAATAATCTTTATTTTTTTTACAAGGTGAATCCTGCCTCAGGAAACGCTGCACTCCTTTTAGCTCCACACGCTTCACGTTGTCAGTTCGGCATCTTGAAGCTCGCCGGGTTACTGTGTTTCTTCTCTTTTTCTTCTCAGAGCCTCTGGACCAATAGGCTTTTTAGTAAACTGAAGAAAAACAATGAAAGAAAGTTTGTTTTTAAACACCAGTTATTTAACTTGATTTTCTTTTACAATTTTTGTTTAAGCTTTTCACCTTACGGTTGCTTATGGGTACTGTGTTGATTTATGTTTTTTAAATTTTTTTCTCGTTGCGTTTGTGGTGCTACAGTCCGAAACTATCTTTCATTCTAAATAAAATCGCATCCATCAGCATTTCTTCAAACGTACTTTTATCATCGTAATCTGGCCGAGAGCATTTTCTTATTGCAATAAATAAATAAATAAATAAATAAGCGAGGCAAGCGAATAGGATTTGCATATTTTTTTATTAAGGGCTTTATCCTGGATAGAATTCCAGAAGATCTGAAGAATGGTAATGTGAATACTGGGTGAAAGGTCTCCTGTGAAAGGTCTCCTGACACCCTAAATTAGACAATTTAGCACAATTTTTTGTTTTTAGCAGGATCCAGCAAGAACATTAGAAAATTCCACACAGCTATTGACCTGAGCTGTGAGACTGCAGTGTTACCCATGTCCACTTAGTTCTAGATAGGGAAAAAAAAAAGTATGAACATGTTTCATGTTGTAATATACAACATGATTTCAAAGGAAGTGGAGAAATGTTTCCCAGATTTTCCCCCAGCAAATTTCTGAGTAAGAAACATATCCGTAAAAAGATCTTTACACCGTAACAAATCCCACACAGTTCTTCGCTTTATCTCGTACTCACATACCAGCTCATAAACTGATTCAAAATTCGGGGTTTTTTTTTCTTCTTCACTGGATAACTGGATAAACAGATGGTTTTTGGTTTGTTTTTAGTCATTTGTTATTATCTGGGGATTCTTTATATCATTTCTTATGCCTTAATATTCTAATATCAGCTTCAAACTGTTAAATGCTTGTTATACAATGATGAAAACCAAAGCGCTGTACTTTCTTAGCCGCAAAACTCTATTTATCTGGCTTTGAATGGGTTTTTATTGATGTACTTTTATAATAAAACTAATAACAATCTGACATTGTGTTTGTTCATGTTCCATCTAATTAATTTCAGTGTGTAGGAGTCATGAAATACATTAAGCAGGGAATTTTTATTAATATGTACGTTACTGATTCAGCTAGTCTAGCTTTGAAACGAAATTTATTCACTTTTCTGTGAATTTGTGTCTCAAATTACCTCCAGTATTAATCAGTTTATTTACATTGGTGTGTTTCTTAATTTGAATTAATTGAATGTGTATTTATTTAAAAGTGTATGTTTTATGTGATAGACTTTACATGCTTGTTAGCTTCATATTGCAAAAATTAAAGGAGCTAACATTCTGCAAAACGGCTGGTTTGGATTCGTTTGAGGTAAATGTATATGTTATAATTATAATTATTCACATTAAAGATTAAACACTTTAGTAAGTATTCAGCAGTGTTGCTTTTTATGATCAATGAAATCGTTACGTATATACAGCGTTTAGGTGGAATAGAGCAGACAGCTGTAATAATCTGATTTGGCCGCCAGGTGGCGGAAGAGAATTTACTAAATACTATAAGAGGATTGCATTCATTTCAAAGGAACATTGCTGTTTATATTGGTGCGAGTTCGTAACCACAAATTATCCAAACATTTATTCTAGTTTAAATAATTGTATTTATCATTGAGTGCTTGTAGATATTGTACTGTATTATACGGATCACATCCAAAACTTCAGAACTTTAACAGTCGTAGGAACTTTCAAAAATCAATCTTCTTCTTCTCCATTCGGCTTCTCCCATTAGGGGTCGCCACAGCGGTTCATCAGTCTCCATCAACCCCCCTGTCCTCTACATCTGCATCGTTCACACCAACTACCTGCATGTCTTCCCTCACCACATCCATTAACCCCCTCCTAGGTCTTTCTCACTCCTGCTGTCACTCTTCTCCACCCACTCCACCCTGCCTGCACTCTTTTCTTTACTTCTCTAACACACTCTCCAATCCTTTGCACTGCTGACCCCAGGTATCTGAACTCCTCCACCTTCTCCACCTCTTCTCCCTGCAACCGCACAACTCCACTTCCCTTCCTCTCATCCACACATGTACTCTGTCTTACTCCTACTGACTTTCATTCCCCTTCTCTCCAGCGCGTATCTCCACCTCTCCAGGATCTTCTTAACCTGCTCCCTACTCTCACCACAAATCACAATATCATCCACAAACATCATAGTCCGCTGAGACTCCTGTCTGACCTCGTCCGTCAACCTGTCCATCACCACTGCAAATATGAAAGGGCTCAGAGCCGATCCTTGATGCATTTCCACCTCCAGCTTGAACCAGTCTGTCGTTCCTACTAAGAACTTCACTTCCACACACCATTCACACTAAAAACATGTCAGATCTTTTGAATAATTTTTGATTACATGTCATATCTAAGAGTATAGTTATTCTTGAGTTGGTTCCTAAAGAGAATGACACATCGCTAGTAAATATAGGGCTTTATTATTATATATAAAAGAAAAAATATGCAAATGAACAAACAAAAGGACAGGAATCTTACAAGGCAAGAGCGGAAATGAAAACGGAATGAGAGAAAGTCATTGAAAGCTGCCATTGTGTATTTATGGCAGGAATTTTCAGGAAGATGTTGTAATAATGATGCTTATAATCTCTTGTGCAAATAGTATGCAAATTATAAATGGTTACATTCAACTGTATGTGTGTGTGTGTGTGTGTGTGTGTGTGTGTGTGTGTACAGTACCAGTCAAACGTTTGGACACACCTTCTCCTTCAGTGGTTTTGTTAAATATTATTATTTTCAACAATATTTCAATAAGATGGAAGGATTTCTGATATGGATCTTCTTGCCTTCCAAATGTGCCTTAGACCATCAAATGTCTTGTGCAGAGACAAAACATGATGAGTACACCAGCCCTATTATTGCTACTACAACCACTGTACAAATCCATATTATGGCAATAAGCACTCAGTTAAGTAAAGAGAAAGACAGTTCATCATTACTTAAAAAAAAAAATCTCAAGAGCTTCAAATGTATCCCCAAATTAAGTCTCCAAAAGCATTAAATGCTATGATGCACCAGGCTCAGTAAGGGCAGGAAAGAAAGACCTAGAGCTACCTCTGCTGCAGAGGATAAGTTTATTAGAATTACCAGTTTCAGAAACCACAGATTTACATAAATGCTTCTCAAAGTTAATTCGGCAGACATATTTCAACATGTTCAGAGGAGACTGCATGTTTCAGGCTTTCATCGAATTGCAGCAAAGAAGCCATTACTTTGGAAGTAAAACACACAGAAGGGATGTGCTTGAGCCAAGAAACACAAAGAAATAGACATAAGTTCAGTGGAAAACTGTCCTTTGGCCTTGAGATTTTTTTGTTTTAACCAGTGCCTTTGTTAGATGTACGTAGGATAAACAGATGGTTCCTGAATGTGTGAAGCATTGGGGAGAAGAAGGTGTGATGGTGTAGAGGTGTTTTGCTGGTGACACAGTTCATGAATTAATTTAAAACTGAATGCACACCTAACCAACACGGTTACTACAGCATTTTGCAGTGGCGTACCATCCCATCTAGTTTACACTTAGTGGGACCATCGTTTATTTTCCAACATTACAAGTCCCCCAGACACACCTCTAGGTTATGTAAACACTATTTGTTCAAGAAGGAGACTGGTGGTGTGCTGCTGCAGATGACCTGGATCGCACAATGAGTGAAGGGAAGGTAGCCATCAAGCATTGAACACCTCTGGGAACTTCTCAAGTTTGTTGGAAAACTATTCCAGGTGACTACATCATGAAGCTGTCATCAAAGCAAAATGTGTCTACTTTGAAGAATCGATGAGTATATGTATATATGTATATGTATATATATGTATGTATATCTATCTATCTATCTATCTATCTATCTATCTATCTATCTATCTATCTATCTATCTATCTATCCATCCATCCATCCAGATGTGCGCGTGCGCGTGTCTGCGCGTGAGGAGGTAGGGGAGGCGCGGAGTGAGGGCGGAAGTGGCGCTCGTGCACGTTACAATCTCCAGTGCTGTAGCTCGAGTGTAAACAGCAGCTGCAGCAGGGGACGGAGGACGGCGGCTCGGTGTGCTGCAGCGCTCTTACTCCGCTCTCACCCTGTTCTCATTCCGCTCTCACCCTGTTCTCATTCCGCTCTCACCGGCTTCACGGTAGACTTAATGACTTACAGCTCGTCAGGAGAACCGCTGGACACGAGGACCTTCAGCAGCCCTGGTACTTTGTCTGTGAGCTGAACACTTTGTCGGACTCTTCGGCGGTTCCTTTTCCTTTCAGTTCTACAGGGAAAAGTGTCATTTCCAGCTTCCTCACTTTCGCCTCCATGAGCGGTGTATCCCGGTGTTTTCTCCTCAGACAGAAGAGCTGATTGTACACGGTGATTTTCCGGGGACGTTTTACTCTCCGAAAGAGGACATTCCGTGTGAGGACGTCCCCCGTTCAGTCAGGATGATTCGGCGCGGTTTGACCCGGCTAGCTGTCCCGGAATAGCTAGACGAAGCTAGCTGAGGTAAATCCCGAGTCACTTCATTTCAACGTCCAGCGGTTGCCGCGACAAATCGAGACTACGAACGGTTCGTCTCGCGCCAATGGCGGAGAGCGGCGTGCTGAAGCAGGTCAAGCCTGGAGAAAACGCCGGCGACGGGAGGACGAAGGACGGGCGGGAGAGCCCCGGTTCCGTAAGGATGAAGCCTCAGCCTCACCAGTCGCCTTCCAGCCGCTCCGCCAAGTATCACGCGCTCGCCGGCGGCCACTCGTTCCGCAGAGTGACTCTGACCAAGCCGACTTTCTGCCATCACTGCAGCGACTTCATCTGGGGGCTCGTGGGCTACGTCTGTGACGGTAATAACCGGTTCTCCATCTCAGATCTAGATTTAACATCTGGATCTCAAGTTCACGTGCGATTTAAAGTATTTCTAAAAAGTGCATTTCCCTTTGTTTTTAAATCAGATTGCAAGGAGACATTCAACTGTGCAATGCATGCAAGTGGAGCATTTATGCACGTCATTTCGTGTGTGTGTGTGTGTGTGTGTGTGTGTGTGTGTGTGTGTACGATATGCATGCAATCTCATATTCACGTCCAAAAAAGCTCTTAGTGCTCAAGCTTCTCGCAGTGCACAACAGGGAAGACCCCCGAATTGTGGAGTACAGAAGTGAAACACTAACCTGTGCAGTGGATTCTGCAGAGCAGAGAAACACACTATCCCTCACTCTTTTACACCTGGGTCTGTGTTTGTGTTATCTGACCTGCACGAGACTCTGTTTGTCCATGTACATCTCTTTTTTCTTGCTGGCTTCGTCCTCTGTTTGGCGTGTATCGAATAGCTGCCTCTGGGAAAGGAGCGAGATTGATGGCGCTCGATTTCAGAAATCCTTAATTGGCCGAAGATGTCTGGCCTCCCATCTTGAAGGGCATACTTAATTGATGGAGGGTGAGGGAGAGAGAGAGAGACGGAGTGAGGAAGAGAGAGAGTGTATGGACTCGGGAGTGTTAGCAGTCACTAATCCCTCCGTCTTGGACAATTGCACTAAGAGCACTGAGGCGGAAATCAGATAGTACATTGATTGTGTGTGTGTGTGTGTGTGTGTGTGTGTGTGTGTGTGTGTGTGTGTGTGTGCGTGCCTCCAAGCAAAGCCACCAGTTTGTGCTCGTTTGTTCAAGCCCTGTTCCATGTGTTCAGATGAGTTTCTGGGAAAAGCGCAATCACTTCAAAGTCATAACCCTGATTTTAATGCAGGTTTTAAGACCAGAAAGGGGGGAAGATAGCAAAGCTGTGAAGACGAGGGAACAGACAGGAGCTTTTAAAGAGGGAAAAAGCACTTGAGGTTAATGCATTCCAGGAAATTGGCGAAAGGGTCCGGTTAGCTTGTTTGCCTGGAGAATTTTCCGCCCTGTCAAACCAGCTTTAGATATCAGGCGTTCATGTTTACTGTGCAGAAATGCTCATCTGAAGATAGCAGTGCTTCCAGAAACTGTACTTTATTTTATATTTGGTGAAGCCACATTTCGAAAGCCTGTTTCATCAAAAAATGAAAAATGACAATAAGATAAATATTGTTGAGAATACTGAGTCTGGCTTTTCATCCTTCACTTGTGGTGTGGGTTGGTGGGTGTGGCTTTGCAGGGAAAGTTAGAATTTGTTTGCTGTTTGAGCAGCCAAGTGTCTGCCAAAATCCCAAACTGTACCTTAAACCATGAGCTCCTGAACCAGGATTTAGCCTGGAAAGATGAAAGCGTGTTGTAAGATTGTCTGGGGTTGAATGAGAAATATTTTTAAAGTGACGTGAAACTGTGGAGCTTTTAGAACATTTGAGAATGAACTGTTACGATGATTAGAGTAGAGTAACTTCAGCGTGAGCACTCTTTATCTCTGTTATTACCAGATCTACTGCATTTTTCAAAACGTTATCATATTCAGAAATTGCAAGGTCCTACTAATCAGGAAAGACATGCCTTAAAGTTCATCAGAGAGCCATCGTCGTCACTCTGCATGTTCCTGGCAGAACAGGCCGAGTGCGTTGCGATGACTCATTGTGATTTCCTTATATTTCTTTCTCCATCACCCGTGATAATCTCGAGGTCCTGATTCTACTTTCCTAACGCTAATCAGTCAACTGCTTACTCCAGTGACCAGCGTGAAAAATCTTTGAAGAAACCGTAATGCACCTCTAGTCGACTCTTCGAGGGCCACCGAGTCACAGCGTAGCTAATGGGAACGTTCCCTTAGAGAATCTAAAGGATCACCTTGAAGCAGTCACTGGGGCTGTAGGGATGGGCGGGACTCCAGCTTGTGATTGACACTAGCGGTGTTGCCAGGCAGAACCGTTTCACAAGTCGTGATCAACTCTTCAAGGTTGACATGGCAACAGATAGAAATGGAAGGGGAGGAGGGCGCTGTAGACGGGGATAGCGAGGAAAGTCTGAGGACACGAGGAAACGTAAACGCACACAAACGTCGGGCTTGCTATGGAGTGACGCAGCTAATCTACAGTTCAGCTTGGGGTTTTATTGGAAATCTGGAAGCATTTGAGTTAAAAAAAAAAAAAAGAAAGGAAAACATAATAATAGAGATGGTGATATAAGTAGGTGGTACAAGCACAATAAAAAAAATTGAAGGTACATTTGTGGGTCTGCCACACAGACAAGGGTTTTATGGGCGATCACAAGTCAGAACGGCGTGTATTTATGTGTCTATAAAATATTATTATACCTTGTGCCCTCACAGAGTTTCTGTCAATTGTTTTCTTTTTCTGCCTGGAGGCCATTGATTTAAAAAATCTAATTAAGTCTTTCATAATATGCCATCCCACCACTTACCCTTAAGCTTGAATTGCTTAAATTAAACCATAAACTATGGGGTTAGAAGGGTATAAAGTCTGTAAATAATTAAAAAAACATTATAATTTACACTGCAACAATGGAACTATAGCGAGTGTAGACATCTTTTACATATGTATGTGTGTATATACACTTACTGTGTCTGTCAGTTGTTTGGAAACACCTATGCAAACACACATTTTTGTTTTTGTGCAAAAAACTGGTTAAAATCCAAAAACACACAAGAATTAGACAGTGAATGACTGAAAGAATTTCTGTGGAGTGCCATTTTTCTCTAACAGAAGAACTTGTGTAAGACGGAGAAGAGGAGAGAAGATGTGATCTATCTGCAAAAATCTATACAGATAGTTTTTCCGGGTCGCGTTCTACAGAACAAGAGCGGCCTCTAGATGCAAATCATCGACACCGCAAGCTGTTTATTTGAATTGTATTTTTATTTTTTTTTTTTTTGTATGCAGCTGTTTTTATTGATTTGAAAGGTTACTTTTTGTTTCGGATTGTTAAATGCATAGTTTGGGGTCGTTTCAGAGCAGGGAAGGTTTAAGACTAATTCTGGAAAGTGAAAGGAATCCTGAACCAGCCTAGTTTGTTGCATAGAAACAGAAGTAGTATGGATTTGTCTTCAAAGTAATGAGAATGTGGTTAAAGATATATAATGCATTAAAAAAAAAAGAAGATATTTTTGAATCAATAAGAACCAACCACAGTGCTCGGGGATTTAAAGATTCTACTTATTTCTCTTCCTTTACAGTTTAATTTTCAGATTTATTGGATTACAGGATTTTCAGTCTGGATTATTGGATTAACTCCCCCATTATTATTTACTTGTTGTCTCATCCGGATTAAATATTAACGCGTCATGATGATTATCAGCAGGCGTTCGCCATCACGACCCACACAGGATCGATACGTCGATGTCTGTCATGTATGCCTCATATCCTGAGATCGAACACGTTGCGTAATACGAGCCTTTTCCCACGAATTATGCTCCTATCATATTGCATCAAGAGATGCTGATGAGTCGAATTGCTGAATGTTTATACCCCCAGATTGTTGATTTACAGGATGAGCAAATAGCTGATGCTCATTAGTAAGTGCTCACCAGGAAACATGTCATTGAATGTCCAGTAACAAACCACCTGAGATCGTGCGGTTGTAGGAAAACAGTCAGCTGTGTGAGGCGGCACATCCTAAAATGCCTTAATCCTCCTGCAGTTGCTTTAGTTTTTATGCTTTTATTGTTGCACTCGATGTTGAGGAACCTATACATTTCTCCACAGAGATCCTTTACCTGTGTGTGTGTGTGTGTGTGTGTGTGTGTGTGTGTGTGTGTGTGTGTGTGTGTGTGTGTGTGTGTATATTTTCCTGCATGTTGGTTACATTCTCATGGACTTTCTGTTACTGAGAACAGCTCAAGCCAGCGAGCCCACTTCCTGTCTTTGAGGAGGATACAAAACCTGAGACTGCGTCAGCAGAGAGTGTGTGTGAGTGAGTGTGTGTGTGTGTGTGTGTGTGTGTGTGAGAGAGTGTGAGTGTGTACATTCTGTGGGCTGTGTGGGCGGCTAGTAGTGTCATCGTGGCCCTGCCAAGTGGCAGAAAAGTTTAGTAGTGTACTTTATTTATTTATTCTTGTTGTGTGTGTGTGTCCCCTCAAACTCTGCATAGCATCATCCACGTTATCATGCTCATACAGTCACATCGAGAACTCATTTAGACTTTTTTTTTTGTTTGTTTTTTTTGGATCGTGACCAAAAGCCAAACGTGGAACTGATCCTCCTCAATCACATTTCAACAGAAAACACGTCAGAGACCGATACGCATATCGAGAAAAAAAGCCCCATAACCAACCCCGCGATACACACCCGCACAACACGCGCATGCCGGACAGTAAATAAAAAAATCATACGCGTTAAAAGTTTTGCAGAAACGAGCACCGGTTTCAGTGTTTATAACACACACACATGCACTTTTTTCATTTGTTAGCAGTTTTTTTTTTTTTCCGCTCAATATCTGTTCTAAAAATATCCAATTTAAACCACATCCAGTTCTTCAATGATGTTACTTGCTGACGTGGTTTATAGCTGTGCATAAAAAAAAAGATTAGTTCTGTATCAAACCCTTTTTTTGTTTTTGTTTCATTTCTTTAAAGGTGAGAACTTTGTTGAAGAATGTTTGTAAACCATAATGTATGTTTGTGTGCTTCTTGTTTGTGGGATAACAGTCTGTACTTTATCAGCATGGATGGGAGAATGATGGTCAAGGATTTGGTCATACACAACCACACACACACACACACACACACACACACACACACACACACACACTGTATGAACACCTGTGGACACCTGACCATAAAATTGGTGTGTTTTTTTTTTTCACATCTAATTATACATTTAGTCCCCATTTGTGATGTAGGTGAGGAGGCCTGGAGCGCAGTCAGCGTTCACATTCATCCTAAAGGTGTTCAGTAGGGTAGAGGTTGGCACTCTGTAGTGCTCCAAACAAGATCTTCCAATTCATGCCTTGTGCACAGGATTATTGTCATGTTGGAACAGGTTCAGGTCTCCTAGTTAAGTGAAGGGAGAATTTCATGCTACCGCATCCAAAGACGTCCTGCACAATTGTGTGCCTTTTATACATGTATATTAATCCTGCAGCTATCAATTATTTTAGTAATTTAGTAATATGATTGATTTGAGACTTGGCACATCAGTAAAAAAATTAAGTGATTAAAAATGATATTTCGGTGGATTATTTTTCTATTTTCTTTATACGTGTGTAAAGAGAGGATGTCGTTAATAATTGTGTTGCATACAAGGTTTTAATTTAGCCTTTTATATATATATATATATATATATATAATTACATTTCTGTCTCTGCAAGAAGAAACCGTTAACACTCCCTGCGTTTCGTTAGTCAGCCCTTGTTTACACATTAGGGTGTGAAATGTGTAGTTTCTGTGTGTTCTGATGATCAGTAACACAGTGGTAATGTGTGTATGTAGATATGAAAACTAACACAAACTCTATCTCTATCTCTCACACACACTCTCGTTCTATCTATCTCTCACACACTCTCTCTTTCTCTCTCTCTCTCTCTCTCTCTTCTACAGTGTGTAACTTCATGTCTCACGAGAAGTGTTTGAAGCACGTGCGGACCGTGTGCTCCTGCATGGCGTCCACGCTGGTGCGGGTGAGTGAGAACCTGTCAAAACTGTCTCACACGCACACACACGCACATCTTTACACACAGGTCATGTGACAGTGTTATCAGTGTAATTATCACTGAAATTCCCACCCTGGTGGCTCCAGAACCTGAAGGAGGTAATAAAGCTATAAAGAGAAGTGGTTCCAGATTAATATTCTGCCTTAATAATTAATAAAACTGCAGCTCTGTGTTTCAAATAAATAAATAAACAAAAGAGAAAAAACAAAGAGGCGTTAAATTGGCAGGCTGGCCTCAGTTCTCTTGCCCACACACACCACACGCAGCCCTTTAATGATTACCCAGCCGTCCTGTGAGCTCCGGGATTTGCTCTCTCCGTCTCTCTATCTGTATCTTTCTGTCTTTCTTTCTCACTTGTTGTATTACATAATGGATAGGCAAAATGAAGCAGTCATCATGCTGAGACTGTGACCTCTTACAATTACAGTTTTGTAATCTTCAGCTGCTCATTTAATTCCTGGTTCATTTCCTGATACTACAATCGTTCAAATAGATTTTTTTCTCCCTTCATGAATCTACACTCGGTACCCGACGGTGACAACAGAATTCCAGAAAACTGACATATCACATGTACATAAGTATTCAGAACAGCCCTTGAACTTTAGCTCATGTGCCTCCCATGTCTCTTGATCATTGCTGAGATGTTTCTACACCTTGATTGGTGTCTACTTGAGGAAAAGTTGATTGAATTAGGGCTGCAACGATTCTTTGAGTAATTCAAATACAAAAATGCATCGAGGCAAATCATTTATTTGCCCTTTTTAGTTTTTTTAACTACACACGGAACACCGTGTTTCCCCACAGACCATCATTACTGACGCACCATCGCTAAACTCTGGAGCGCTCTGGACAGGTAAACACTATGGAAGCTCATTACGGCTGCATACATTATTTTTTTTGCCTAATTCCACCTTTTTATTCTGCAATTCTGACTATATTTCTCACAACACCGAAGACCCCCATCCAACCTGCCCCAGCAGGAGAGGATTTGCCATAAAGACTAGCAGAAGATACACAATTGTAGTATCAGGCTGCAACAAAACAACATTGAAAAAAAGTCCAGGTGGACTGAATACGGAATGCACAATACATGTGTATGCTTATTTATGCAAATGCTTAAAGTCCTTTTGGTTAAAATAAAAATAGAACTACTGTGCAACCTCATGCCTCAACCACAAAGCCGGTTTTAGGTTCTGCTTCTCCTGTTGCTGTTTTTGAAGCTGTTCCGCACTGAAAGAAGCAGGTCCTGAGCAGGAAACAAGGTCACTTCCTGTAGCCTACTGTAGGAAGTTTTGGAGGAGCCAGACAGGAAGTGGTCTTTTTTCTGAGCAGGACGAGCTCAAGGACGTGTGTGCTTGAGGACATTCATTCTTGGAGCCAGTGTTGCTGTTTGCATGCTTGTTAGAATGGAGCTCTTTCTTACACCAATGGCTTTCTCCCTGACATCGCTATTGCTTGCAGGATTCTTAATTACCTGGATTCTTTTCTGGCCTGTTAACCCACAATCGCGTGTTGTGTGTCTCAGGGCAGTGCGTCCGAATCGATCACACACTCGTGGTCACACCCCCTGCCCCTCTAAATAAATCTGCATCTTATGGCCTGCTTGCTTCTCTTCTCACAGGGCCACCTGAACGTCTTAAATACAAGACAACAAGTCTTGAGTCATAAGTGAGGTCATTTGCCACATCAATTTAGTTATCGATTGTGTAAATCTCTGCTGGTGTTTGATAAATGTTGCGATGTTGTATTTTTATTTGAGGAAATTGCTTGTCGTGGTTTTTATTTTTATTTTTTAATTAAAGCTGTTTATTTTTATCAACATTCATGATCATCAACATTTTATTTTAAAAGTGCATTTGTGTTTTGTTTTGTTTTTTGTCCTGATTTATTTATCTATTTATTTATTACTATTTAGGCATTAATATGAAATGAGGCATGAGGTAAACCAAATGTGGGCATGTTCTGGTACTTTCACTTTCACTAGAATTTTGATAAGCTGCTGTTTTGGCAGTATCTCGCATTGTTCGGTTATCAGATAAACTGTAACGTTCGACACGACTATGCACATAACTGAGAGTTTACCAGCTGCTTACTATGATGGTGTACACAATATTAGCAATTTTTTTAAACCTTTGCTGCTGTTTTTCTCAGTGTGTTTGAAACAACTTCTTTCTCAGTGACTTTTCAGTTTGTTCCCCTGTAATGGAGTTTTCATCACCCTTGTTACTCCTGCAGGTTCCTGTTGCTCACTGCTTCGGTCCAGCTGGTCAGAAGAAGCGTTTCTGCTGCGTGTGTCGCAAAAACCTTGAGGGAACATGGTCCCTGCGCTGTGAAGGTGTGTGTGTGTGTGTGTGTGTGTTAACCATCTACAATCTACACATTCACTCTAATGATGTTACATTTATGATTTCAATTTTTGCGTTATTTCATTTGTCTTGAGGATCTGAAAATCGTATGGATTTTTTGTGTGTGTGTGTGTGTGTGTGTGTGGGTGACAGTCAGCGTGTCTAGCTCTGCTGTCTTATTTAGACTCTATCTGTATTTACATGCTATGTTGTCATACCATTCCTTTCTCTTTCTCTACTACGCTTTCTATGTTCCTCCCTTTTTGTGTGTGTGTGTGTGTGTGTGTGTGTGTGTGTTCATTTATCTGCCCAGCACCTGCTTGATGTGGATCTGCTGTTGCCACGGCAACACAGGATGGTCTTTTACAGGGGCTTCAATTCTTAGAACGACATTAAAAAAAGGAAGCATTTTCTTCCTTTTTCACTTTATGCATGTTTGTCATCCTATCCTGCCCCCCCCCCCCCTTTCTCCTTTTCTCTCACATTTTGTTTGTTGTTGTTGTTGTTGTTGTTGTTGTTATTTTTTTTCACAAAGTCCGAAAGTGAAATGCAGGTTTGGTTTTGGAAAAAGTGTGATTCCCTCTTATACTGAAACACGGGACTTTTCTTCATCCGTTTACATGACAGTCGCTTGTTTATACGCCTGTGCGTGACCCGCACAACGTTCTGACTGGTAGTCCATGCTTGTGTGTGTTTCAGTGTGTGAGCTGCACGTTCATAACGACTGCGCCCCGTTTGTCTGTAGTGACTGTCGTCTGTGTCATCAAGATGGAGGCCTGGACTACGTAAGTGTGTTCTTCATACAACCATTGTACAATCCTTCTTGCCATGAGAATAGTAAGGGCAGGTACTGGAAGTTCTTGTACTTGGTCTTCTGAAGTAAAGATTCCTAATTCTGTATTACTGATACTGAATATATATTTATTGGTCATTAATTGTTTCATAACCCACTGACTTTTGATCCAATGGCAGGACACGTTACCTCACCACTGGCGCGAGGGAAACATGGCGTCAGGGGCACGCTGCGAGGTGTGCCGGCGTGTCTGCGGGTCCTCTGATGTCCTCGCCGGGATGAGGTGCGAGTGGTGCGGTGTCACGGTAAGCTCGCTTCTGCTGCGATTCGATTCCCAGTTTTTGTTTCTTGATGAATTTTTTAAAGGGAAAAAAAAAACGTCTAGACTGCAGGCAGTTTATATGTTTCTATGTATTATTGGGAATAAAATTTGGGTTTATAAGATTTGTGAATCTTTGCATTCTGTCTTATTCGCATTTTACACAGTGTCTCAACTTTTTTGGAGTTGTGGCTGCATTAAATAGTGTTGAAATTCCCAAACAGCGAAATGCAAGTGTTCCTTAATGCTGATTTGGTCATGAAGAATTAGTTATTTTCTATAACGCCAGCTCGGACAGAATTTATATTAATGCGGTCTATTAATACATTATTATTTCATTATTATTATCGCAAAACTATTAAATGATGATTTACATTTTGTTTATGACATTCTTTCTTTTCGATGCATGTAATACTCATTTCATCAACTCGGACGTTCCGTAATTTTCCATGTAGATTTTGTCATTTAGAGTCATTTTCTGTCGAATGTGTGTGTGTGTGTGTGTGTGTGTGTGTTTGCAGGCTCACGCTTCTTGTTATATAACAATCCCTACTGAATGCGGTCTGGGTCGTCTGCGCAACATGATCCTGCACCCCAGCTGTGTACGCGTCTGCTCGCGCAACTTCAGCAAGATGCACTGCTATCGCATCTCGGAGCCCCCGCAGCAGTGCGAACTGGGTAATCAGCCTGCCGAGACGACATTCGTTAATAGAGCCATGGTGCTTAGACTCAACGTCACGGCTTTCAATCCTTTGCTAATTCAGCTATTAAAATAACGTGTGACCGGAAGATTATGAGTTTCAATCTCAGGGCTGTTAGAGAGTTTACTTCACTTGACATTTTTATGTAGGTTTTATGCCTCAAGATTTACATAGGAACTTTACTTTTTCATGGATGTTTGTGTTTTTCTCTTTGTAGATAATTTAGATGACTCCGACACACAGAACCCAGCAGCACTAAAGGACAATCAGTCTTCTGGGTCATCGTCGGATACCGGTAATGTATATGACTATTAATCTGCTTTGCCCTCGTGATTTTATAGTTTTATAATAACACAGCATTAAACCACAGTGTTACTGAGTCTTCAGAAGGTTTTTATTTATTTGCATTGATTTGACTGCAGCTCTGAGAAGTTCTGGTTGCATGACAAGATTGTAGCTTTAAATACATAAGAATGAAGCTGTTACTTTAACCAATCAGATTTCTAGTTGGTGACATCGGGGCCATCTAGCAGGCATACATCTGCAATTTCATGTCCCTCGATTGGATGGTCAGAAAGCATGGCAGTCGGAGCTCGCAAGACGCATCTGTAGCAAATTGCACAAATATATTTGTGTGGATTTTATAGCTGTTTCTTGATCAAGGTTACTTGATGTTTAAGAAAGTTTTTAAATAAATATATACCCGTTTTGTGATGCAGCAAACATAATCAAGTCAGTCCATGATTTCTGTTCTGTAAATTGACAATATGACATTGTAATTTGATATAAAATGCCTTTAAAAAGCTTAAAGAATTTCTCCTGTTTTAGGTAAGCAAACTCTGAGAGTCTTCGACGGCGATGACGCCATGAAACGTAATCAATTCCGGCTGGTCTCCATTCCTAGAAGCACAAAGAACGAGGAAGTAGTGGTGAGATTTTAACAGTTTTTTTTTCTCCTCCTCTCCTTCCTTAAAAAAACAATGGTATCAGCACAAAGTCAGGAATGACTGACAAGGCAGGAAGGAAGGAGGAGTAAAATGGATCAAAAAAAGCCCAGAGTAATTTTGTTTATAATTTAATAAAGTTGTATTAAACTTTATAATGATGTAATTGTAACAGACGTCAGGGTATAATCACACTGATGGTTTGGCATCCTCTTGTACTCCCTGTTTGAGCAGGAAGCGGCGCTGAAAGCGTTCTACATCCCGGATGATGCGCAGGACTACGAGCTCCAAAGTTACACCCACCCCGACCTGCTAATCGATGACATCATCAACCGCAATGGCATGCCTGACAACAAGGTGGTCTTCAAGGACTGCCAGCCAGAGGTGTGGCTTATTCGGGCCAAGCCCAAAGAAACAGAAGTGCTCAAGATCTACACTGACTGGCAGAAGTAAGAGAATATTTAAATTCTTTATAACCACACGTACTGACAATGTATTGGCCAGACAATGACATAATCCATATATACAGATGTCCCATTGGAGTTACATTCCGGATCAGATTTCTGGTTATATGATATAAGCGTTGATGCCATAGACTATAGTTTATCTGTGAACTAGTCATGTTATTTTGGCTTATGTTTTTTTGTGTATGTGTATCAATCTGCAGGGTCGATGTTGCCAATATAAGTATCACAGTTGGGAAGAGCAGAACGGTAGATTCGGTTATTAAGGAAGTGCTCGTCCAGCTCAGAAAACAGGTACAACCCACGATTCCTACTGTATAACACACCCAGACAAGATGAAACTAAGATATTACACTCTCCTCGGTTTCTAACGGTTCTCCACACCTGACCCATCATTAGGTTAAACACCTATTTATCTATATTTCGCTGTTCTTAGAAGTTAATTGAACATGAGCTCCTCAAGATTTCATTAGATGCGTCCCAAATAGCGACACTGTTCAATTGATATATTTATTTTCTATTATTAGTATAAGTATCTAATGACATTCCCATATATGAGAATGGAAACCCTTTAGTACAAAACCTTCCAAGACCTCGAGGCTGAGTCATTGCTGCTATTGTTTACTGATGATAATAATATTGAGCGAGAAATTATGTCACCACAATTCCCACGACGAATTGCTTGGTGTTGAAGTATGGAAAGGTTGCCAGGTTGGTGCAGGATTCCTTTTACCCAGAATAAGTTTACAACGTTCCCTGCTCCAAAACGACCCAACACCATTAAGCTTTAATGTATTTATTTTTATTTATTTATTTATTTATTTATTTATTTATTTTATCTTTAAGTAATACTGTGTTGTTTGAAATTTATTTTTTATATATTTCTTGACTGTGTAGTGTTTTACACTGCCGTGTTAATGTTTGTGTGTGTGTGTGTGTGTGTGTGTGTGTGTGTTCCAGAGTGAAAACCCTGCCGATTTTAACCTGGTGGAGGTTTACATGGGCGGCAAACAAGGTAAGATCAAGTATCCTCTTTAATTCCCAGCCATACTACGATTAAAGTGCAGTACAAGACGCACAATTTCACTGTAAGATGTTTGATTAGTGTCTTCTACTGAAGTATGTGTTAATTACATTTATTACATTGAAATTCAGTACCAAGATGTAATGGAACAACATGATTCACATCATGGTGTCCCTGAACTCGATTAGACGTAAAGAAGTGTGTGTTCGTGTGAGTATGAGATCAAGACTAGACAGTAAAATTGTGGACTTTGTGATCGTCCTGCAGTACAGAAGCAAGTTCTTGGTGGTCAGGATCTGTTAATGGACAAGCTGCAGGAGATCAGGAAGGTATTACATTTACTTCTTTATCACATAACTGAAAGCACTCAAGGGTGATTTTTGTTTTGATGCTGCTCTTTTCTCAGTTCCTGAATGAATCTTTGCATGCGTGCGTGTGTTTCAGACGTCACTGAGGCAGATGAACCAGACACGCTTTTACATTGTGGAGAGCAGGAACCGGGTGGTCCAGGTGGACTTGCTGGTCGGAGGACTTCCTCTGCAGCTCAGCACCGAGGAGTACATGGAGCTGCTTCAGGAACACCTTGCTGTCAAGAGTCAGTCTCTCGATTTTTTATTTATTTTTATTTTTTGCATATCTGCGAATTTCCATTCACCGTTTAACCCTGATTTTTCACACGACAAAGCCAATGAACAGAGAACTCTCTCCCTCTTTTTGTCCCTCGCTTTCTCTCTTTCTCTCTCTCTCTCTCTCTCTGCAGGTCACTTGGTCACAGTCACTCACATCTACCAAGCTGAAGGTGAGGAACTTGTCACCGTAGCAACAGTTCTATGGCAACCTGGCTTACATCCAGGCTCTGGCCATGGAGGAAATGGATAATCCCTCACTTTCTCGCTCTTTATCTCTCTCTCTTTTTCTCTGTGTCTCTGAGTGTGAAAAATCCCTCTGTTCTTTAACACTGCCCCAATGCCCCTATTGTTTGAAATCAGACTTCTCGACTCCATTGAATCCTACTGATGATGGTGTGTGTGAGTGTGTGCTCTGACTGCTAAAGCCTGTCCTATGTGCAGATCTATAAAGGAGATTTTTGTTTCTCTGCCTCCCTTTCTCTTTTTCTCCCTCCCTCTCTCTCACACACACACACACACACACACACACACAAAAGCACGAGGAGATGCTTGGCAGCTACCCTCTATCACCCATGCTCCTTCAAGCACCATTGAATTAAATAACCTGAAATGGTCGTTTAACCTCAGATGATCCCACTTCCTGTTCCCTAACGTCTTCTAACAAGACTGTGACTGTGTTGTGTTATATTCACAATGAACAGTGAGTTCTAACACGTGTATGTATGTGTGTGTGTGTGTGTGTGTTGTGAAGGAGCTGTTGCTTTGCAGATCACATGTTTCTCCGAAGCCGAACGAATTTACATGCTGGCTAAAGACACCAGCATCTGCGGCAAGCAGCTCACCTGTCTCGTCATACCGGAGATCCTGGTACGCATCCTTTTCTTCGTCTTTCCCTCTGTCTCTTTGATATCACACATCTATCTTTTCATCTCTTACACTCGACCTAATTTTAAACAGTTTAGAAGATTAAAGACACAGAGGTTCAGTTGGTTAAGCTTTTGGTTCACTGCATTATTTTGTGTCTACATTCATCTGTTTCCTGTGCACATAATTCCACATACCTGATGTCTCAGTCAAATGCACCAGCCACCTCTAGTGGACAGCTGAGAACAAGCATAGAGCTTTTTTTCTTGCTATAATTTTCACCCTTGTGTGTGTTCCCACAGAAAAACAAGCTCGCCAAAGGTTCTTGTCCTTTGCTTTTGTTTGTTAACCCTAAAAGTGGAGGCCTGAAAGGTAGAGAGATCCTTTATGGCTTACGGAAACTTCTCAACCCTCATCAGGTGTTTGAGCTGACCAGTGGAGGGCCACTGCCTGGGTGAGTACATTTCTGGCAAAGATTAAAGCTGCTTATTTCTTTCTTTATTATTATTTTAGTTGATTTATTTCTGGTTGAAAAATGTGTAACTGGTGAGGGTTGCATGCAGATTCAAACTTTATCTGGGCTTCCTTTATGTGTTAAGTTTATAAGTTGCTTGTCTGCCGAACAGGCTGCACACGTTTCGTGAGGTTCCCCATTTCCGCATGCTAGTGTGTGGAGGAGACGGGACAGTGGGATGGGTGCTTGGTGTGCTGGAGAGCATCAGGCACAAACTAGCCTGTTCCGAGCCTGCCATTAGCATCGTTCCTCTGGGCACAGGTACATCACTTTTACAGAACTTTTCAGCTTTAAAGCCCAAACATAAGAAGGTCTTTTCTATCCCTCTGTATAGATGATGTAATTGGTGGGTGTTTTTTTTTTTTTTTTAAGGTAATGACCTGGCACGTGTCCTGCGATGGGGGTCGGGTTACAGTGGCGAGGATCCCTACAACATCCTAGTCTCAGTGGACGAGGCAGAAGAGGTGAAGATGGACCGCTGGACCATTCTGTTTGATGCTCAGGAAATGACTGAGGACGGAAAGCAGAATGGCTTCCTGGAGCCTCCTAAGGTACCATATTACAGCTCAAATCCTGAAGTTTAAACACACTGCATGGAAAAGGATGCCCGTAGGTACACTTTATTTGTTGATGATGATGGTGTGTATCTTTGCGTTATAGATAGTCCAGATGAATAATTATTTTGGCCTTGGGATCGATGCAGAACTCAGTTTGGACTTCCATCACGCTCGGGAAGAAGAGCCGGGAAAATTCAACAGCAGGTCGGTGATGAACGTATTATTAAATAAATAAATATTTCCTTGAAACCACCCTGGGGACTTTTTTTTTTATTCAGTGATGAATTTTTCTTCTAACTTACTTGTATAAAACTCACTTTTTGGACAAACACATCAGGCAAAACGTAGTGTTTATCATGAAACTTCTCTGTACTAGAGAGCCATCTGACACACCCTTAGCCTGTTATTGATCCTTATTTATTCTCAGCACAAAAGTTAAGTGTCCTCCTCTTTCGGCCTCTGCTACTTTCCAGGTTTCATAATAAAGGCGTGTACGTGAAAGTCGGCCTGCAGAAACTGAGCCACACACGAAACCTTCACAATGACCTGCAGCTGCAGGTGGACAAGCAGAACATAGAGCTGCCGAATATAGAAGGCCTGATCTTCCTCAACATCCCCAGGTGAACACATACACCTTCTTCTAAATGCTCAAGCACTTTGTTGCATGTAGTGGTTGTGAGGATGTCCAAATAAAAAGGTGTGTAGTAATTATCCAGTATAAGTTGTATGTGCCTGATATCATGTGTGTGTTTGTGCAGCTGGGGCTCTGGTGCTGATCTCTGGGGTTCAGACAATGATGCACGCTATGACAAACCCAGGATAGATGATGGCATGCTGGAGGTAGTGGGAGTAACCGGGGTGGTCCATATGGTGAGTTCCTTCTCTCGTTCTCTTTAATAAATATCTGATTATAGTCTGATATTTTAAAGCTTAGTAAACACACACGAGGTGGTGATGCGTTTTTATTTCCTTTGGATTGAAAATCCAGCACGCCGAACAGCTTCAAGAATGTATAAAGTGTGTGTTTTTGTTTTTCAGGGTCAGGTCCAAAGCGGGCTACGCTCAGGGATCCGGATTGCTCAGGGCAGCTATATCCGTATCACTGTGACGAAGCCCATCCCAGTGCAGGTGGACGGTGAGCCATGGATCCAGTCTCCTGGGCAGATCATCATCTCAGCAGCAGGACCCAAGGTACCACAACTGTCAGATTTCTATCTTTTTTTTTTTTTTACCATTATACCAGAATTGTTACAGATTTACTGTACTGTATATTTACACTTTATTGTTAGTAATGCACGCAGTTGTTTGTGCAGTATTTGTGATCTGATTGAGAACTGTGCAGAAATGGACGTTTCTTCTTTTTTTATTTGTAGGTGCACATGCTGAGGAAATCAAAGACCAAGCAGAAGAAGCAAGCTGGCAGTCTGAAGGAGGGAAGAGCAGAGAGCTCAGCGTCATTAGAGGGGGCAATCTGACAGAAAAGCCCACCTACACACACACACACACACTTCATTCAGAATTCTTCACAATGGCGTGCATTCAGTAACATGTTTGTCTCCACCGCTTTAGTGGGGTAACATTTGTAATTCACTGGATTAGAGAAGACAAAAGAAATGTAAATTTCCTTTACCATAAAATGGACTCTTAGGTTTGAGAGGGTGTAGTGGCCACATATAGAAAAAGTAATTCAACCACTAAAACAGAGTAGTTGCTTAAAATTGACGTCGTAATTGCTTCCAAGTAAAATCATATCTATTTAGAGTTTGCTATTGTGACTGAAAGTGGTTTTAGGGAACTGAAAGAGGATATAAACTTCAAAACTGAATCCGTATTCTGTACGGTTTTGCCCTGTATCCGCCATAATTATTTTCATCTATATATATTTTTACACAGTGTTTAGAGAAACCCTTTGATGCGAGTATTATTTATTATTGGCCTATTATTTTTAAATTATTATAAATAATTAGATTGGACTCCTTTCCGAGGTCAAATAGGAGGTTGGTGCTGTTTCTGGGTTAGAAAAATAAATCTGTCGATTCTGTTTCTCAAGTAGAAAAACTCATGTTTAAGGTTATATAATTGTCAGAGAAAAAAACATGTCTAAAGTTAGAACAGGATCCGCATTTTAAAGACTGAATGAAAATGGATGAAAATGAAAGATGAAATAGATCTAGGCTTTACGTAATGAACTTTTCTTTAATCAGGAGTCACATTTGTGAGAAAAGGTCAAACGCGGTTGCCAAAAACTGCCAAAAACCTCTTTATAAGAGCGAAAACGACCGCCAATAATTAACGCTGCTTTAATATTACTGCCATGAATTGTATGTGCCGTAGCAAGTGTCAATCACAGAAACGTCTCCGCAAGTCAGACAATCGTTGTACACTCGTGTTAGGAAAGCGTTTCCGCCGACCAATCACGATACACTTTACATTCCAGTAATGATGCATTCGTTCCGTATTCTTTTTTTTAATTATTTTCAAATCCCATCATTTCCTGAGTATGATTTTATTTAATTTTATTCCAATATATGTGCTATTATTAGACAATTTTACAGCTGATATAATTTCCTACTCGTTGACTGAATGTGTTTGACGCTGACCTGAAGTCAGACGTGTATTTACTTTTGTAACAAGCACCAGCTGATTCGATCTAGTCCAGAAAAAAAACGAATGCTCGAATGTACACGAAGGTTGCTGATTGGCTGCTCTTAGTCATGTGGTCGTGTCGAGTCAAGTGAAGCCTTTAAGTAGGAACCCGTCACGTTGTCATACGAGCATGAATAGTTTGTGAGTGTGTGTGTGTATAGATGAACTCTTGTACTAGAGTCGCTTCTACAAGTTATAATATTCTAGACAAATGTTTGCAAAATTGTAAACGTGCCCTGCTGTAAAGTTGTACAGTAAATATCTAGGTGTAAGCACAATGCTTTACTATATAGTAATATACTGGATATATTCAGTGTATATACACGGAATGTTTTATATATTGAATATATTCATTTAAACTCACAGAATAGTTGTTCTGTATTACATGTACTTCTTGATGTACAGTGACTGGCCAGTCCTGTTCCAGTATCGAAAATTCTGTCTATAACAAACTATCGTAGCAGTGTACATACATACAGGAACAAGCGGACTACCACTCCGGCTTCTGTAAACCAGTGCTTGCTCTACATCTACCTCTGTGCTTTCTCTGCTTCTGGTTCTGCCACTATTGCGTGTGCCACTTCTTTTTTTTTTTTTATCGGTTAGTTTTTAGTGGGATTGGGAATTTTCTGAATGCCAAAGGACTGATCAGTACTGACTGTTGATAGATTAAAGCCTTGCACAGATGTCATTATCCAGAAGCTTTCATACATTTTCCTTAACATCCATTCCTTAACATTTTTCTTTTTCTCTTTCCCTTTCTTATCCCCCATTACGATTCAATATCGGAGCTCTGAGTATCAGTCGGTGCTTTAGTAATATACTTAATAGTGAAAAATCGTGGCGTAAAAAAGATCATCAATACACACTTGAAATATGAATCACAAAAATATAGTTATTTGAATTAATTGTGAAATGTGTTCAAAACACCAAATTGCACTAATATATATATATATATACATATATACAAATTTTCGAAACCTGATTGTGGTCCAAACTGAAAATTTACACCTCGAAAAAAGATGACTCTTATACATGACTGGTTAAATTCTAATAAACAATTCTGACATATAGGTTATGAAAATGTGTCTGTATATAATCACAATGTGAGATTGAGATTTTCATTTAGTTTTCACTATCAATATCCCTGTACTTGAAATCTCCCAAATTCCTAAAATTGAATGTATCCGTTTACAATACAATCTGTGAATTGATTGAAAACTATATATATATATCTGCCATTTCATAAAAAAAACTTTTCGATTCTTTAAATCAGATCCCTACTTACAATCAGCATTACATGGTGTCAGTGTTAGAAGACAAAAGCACCAGTCCTGTACAGTATCGTGGTGGTCGATTGTCCGCTGATAGACGCTTTGTTGCGCTGTGTGCGTGCTGCTCCTCCTGTAAATCCACAGTGCTTTCGGTAAATGAATCTTCAAACTCGCTGTGTTTATTGTAGTAATGTTCTGAATAGTCCTATTCAATTCTTGTTAATTATTGAATTATAATTCCAGATAGTGCCTCATCTAAGTGCTTAGGAACGCTGCAGTATTGATGTACTCTGTGTGTATGTGCAGTCCTTTAGCCTTTTATACACTGATGTTGGTGTTACATTTTAACATTTCTGATGTACAAACAAACTTGATTTGAAGGAAGGTTAATGTGGATCAGCGTTCTAGCCATGACCTTTATGACCTTTTTTAAAAAAAAAACTTATTGTCAGGCTTCAACAGATATAAAGTTCATATAAGATAAAAGCTGTAAAGTTGGGCAATGCTGTGTTCCAAGCATTAAAATATTTAATTTGCACGATGTGTCACTCATATAAGTTATACGGCTATAAAGTTTGATACCAGAAATGCTCCTGTATAAAAAATCCGATTTGGAGGAAGAAAAAAAAAGATTCTTTACAGTACCTGCAGAGCTGGGTAAAGATCTGAAAAAGGCCAAATGTTTTAATATAATGGAAAGAAAGTGTGTTATGCTCTTCAAGCTGCTCTGCTGCTTCAGTGGATGTTGGATGTAGTCGGAGAATCGTTCTGTTTTAGTTTTGTATTTTTAGAGCTCACGTGCCTCCACATGACTCCAGTCGTTCAGTTACGTCCCCATGGCATCTCATGTGAACATACACTTTTAGACTGATATAAAAATGCAAGGTTTATGTTTTTAAGATCTGTAGTATAAAGTAGATGTATATTTTTTTGGAAGAGAAATGTTCATTTTAACTGCCGGGATTATTGCACTGACCATGTTGTTGTACAAAATTCTGTGTCAAATGAATGTTAAATAATATTAAATGTATAGATAGATACATCGCATGTGTAACAAGAATACATGAAGAAAATATACATTTGGACTTTTTTTGTTACGACGCTTGAATTTCTTTCTTTTTTTTGTTTGCATTTAAATCTGTGTTGATATTAATATGACCAGTTTTCCCAGTATTAATCATTTTCCTAATTGTGTATGTATATTGGCACTTTCCCCTCAAATGGCTGCTGGTATTTAAACATTTTCAGGATTGGATACGGGACAAAAAGGGGTCGGTCTTCTATTTTGGCAAATCCACTTCCACTGATAAGTTGATGGTGTTTTAGTTTTGCCCTAATTGGCTAATATTTGCCAAATCCCCCCAAACTGACTCTTTGTATTGACTAATCCCATTCATTGGCTGGCAGAATTCACTGGTTACTGAATTCGTCTGACACGGTCATTGGTTGGAGTTTATCAATTATTTCTAAATCACTGATATGCCACTAAAACTTATTTATTCCAATGACTGACCCACTAATTGGCTTCTGATATTGCCAAATTTCCTTTAATCGTTCCCAGCATTGACTTAACCCCCTCATTTGGCTCTGTTACCCCAAACTGTTTTTTGAGTCATTGACTCCTGACCCCTGGAATCAGCATTTTTAGTATAAACTATGGATGCTTTTTTGGATGCACTTTTCGAGAATCTATATACACCCGAATGATAAGAATTTAGTAATCAGCCAGGTAACTGATACAGTCCCCAGTTTATAAAGTACAGATATGTTCACAAATGTGTGCAAAATAATAACTATTGTGTTGTTAATTGACTGTTATTTAACTCCTTGTAGGAAAATATACAAAACATGAATTTTAGGAAAAAAAAAAAAGTGATTAACTGACATGTTTTACTATTGATTATAACAATATACAAAAAACATCTTTAGACTTTTGCAGTTTTGGTCATTAAATATGCTGTCATGGACAGGAACTTATGTGCTGTACAAAATTGTTAGTTCATGATTAGTTACTAGTGCGTCGTTACAATCAGTGTTGCGTGTTGTGTTTTTATTTTTGTTAAGGTTTAAGGCACACGGTGTTGTGGAGTCGAAGTGGAAGAGGAAAGCTCAGCCCAGATTAATATCTCCAACGAACATGGTTATGAGGAGGATGATTGCAAACCCGGTGAGGAGCCCGGCGTTCTGGATGAGGAAGAACACCACATCTGTCTTCATGCTCTGTCGATGCTCCTTGGCGATGGCGTTCATTTCAGGGAACTGAGAGAGAAAGTGAGAGCGAGATAATAAATGTCTGAGTCCTGATTTGAGCAAAGAGGGAAGCTAAAAAGCTCATTGTTTTATATACACCGATCAGCCAAAACATGACATTAAAACATTAGGTAATATTATGAGTGGTGAAGTGAAAAACACTGATGATCTCTTAGGCAGTAAGTAAACATTTTGTCCTCAAAGTTGACCTGTTAAAAGCAGGAAAAATGGGCGAGCGTAAGGATCTAAGCAAGTGCAAAACTGTGATGTCTAGACGTCTGGGTCAGAGCGTCTCCAAAACTGCAGCTCTTGTGGGATGTTCCTGGTCTGCAGTATTCAGAATCTATTAAAAGTGCTCCAAGGAAGGAACAGTGGTGACCCGGTGACAGGGACGTGATCATCGATGCACGTGGGGAAGGAAGGCTGGTCCGTGTGGTCACTCACTTGCTGAAGAAGTTAATGCTGTAAATGCTCGAGGGGTCACGACTATTTTGGCAGCAAAAGAAGGGCAAATATTGAGGATGTGTTGTACGTCTAAATGCTGATCCGAGAGCAGTTTCTTCATTTCACATTATGCCGCAATATAATAGTACAGACAAGAAATCTGAATTTTTTATTTTGGTCTAAAAAAAAAAAGTGATCAGGTCAAAACACTTCTGATTAAAATGAGCTGTACATGCATTTTTTTTTTATTTGGAGCATGAACCAGCTGACCTTGACCAGAGCATGGAAGTGAGCCTGATCATAATACCTTATCTCTAGATTATTACTACATCCTGATTCAATGGAAATGAAGGAAACAATAAGGAGAGAGAGAGATCATAAAACTGTTGTGGACGTGTGAACTATCACATACACCTTACAAAAGATTTTATTGGCTTTATTTCTATAATTATTTATAATTCTGACAGAGCTGGAGATTAAAACCCTGTTTTGATATAGACAGGTGAAAAAATAAAGGGCCTGGTAAAATGTGTCTCACCATATCAGCAAGAGCAATGTAGAGAAACATTCCTCCTGCAAGGGCAAATATGACATTTGGGGCGAATGTGCTGCCCACCAGAACCCCCAACACCAAGCCCACGTAACACGACATGGCTGAGAGCATGTTAAACAGCACGGCCTGTCTGATACTCATCCCCGAGTTGAGCAGAATCACGAAATCACCTGCAGGTGGAGACACAGAGCAAAAAAAAAGACACAGGTCTGGAATCAAAAACTTTTTACAGGGTTCTTTCTCTCTTTTATGTTTGGTCTTTCTTTTATTTTTTTTTGCCTGTTAGGAAAAGCATAAGGATAAATGGCTGTGTTTCACAGTATGGTTATTCTCTTTACTGAATATAGAAGTAAGAGTAAGTAGTATGATTAGCAGTAATAGTAATATAAAATAATCTATAAAATATGATCATTCGGTCATGTTGAGGAAGTGTGTATTTCTGGTCAGAGTTAAAGGGTGAGACTGAAAATATATATATCAAATGTAAAAATGTTTCGGAGAAATCGTTTTTTTTGGAAAAGAATTTTTAGAAAAAGCTTTTTAATAAAATAAAAAAAGCACAAAAAAGGAAATATATTTTATTTCCTCATTTCATTTTTATTTGTATTTTATTTGGAGATTTCCTGTTTTTTTTCTTGTGCAGCACGTGAAGCACAGAAAAGAAAATTAAACACAGGCCTACGAGGGAAGCGGGGGAGCATAACCTCTGATCCTGCAGCAGGTCACTGAGCGAGCAGATGTTTGTTTTAAATGCACACTTTGGCACGGGCTGAATCGCTGCAGAGGAAACTGCATGTGAACCATAAACTCGAGTTTAACCCTTAACTAACTAACTCAAAAAAAAAAAAACTCTCGGCTCCAGTTCTGTAATGAACACCTGTACAGCATTGGCGGTCACATTGGGGTCATTTTGAGACAGAGAAACAACTTAATTATCCACAAAACCATAAAAGTACCATTAAACCATAAAAGTACCATAGCACTTTATATAAAGCGTGTAGTAATATAATACAACAGTATTTTAGACCTATTAAATAACAAACAATGCAAAGTTTCATCACTTGTTTTTCAAGTTACTTATTGTTCACTGTGTGTGTGTGTGTGTGTGTGTGTGTGTGTGTGTGTGTGTGTGTGTGTGTGTGTGTGTGTGTCTCACCAAGTTCATGAGGGAACTCCTCGCACACAATGGCGATGGAGGTGCTAAAGCCAGTGAGTATGGAGACGGTGAAGGACGCCCCGATGGCCAGGCCATCAATGAAGTTGTGAAGGGCGTCGCTAAGCGTGATCATCCATGCCAGCGTCTTTACGCTCCCCAGCTGTGCACAACAACCCCGAGATGGCAGTGTCTAGACAGACAGACAGACAGACAGACAGACAGAGAGAGAGAGAGAGAGAGAGAGAGAGAGAGAGAGAAAGAGAGAGGTAATTTGGTATTCATTTCTATAAACCATGCATTGATGTAGAGTCTAGTAGAAAAAAATAAGGACGCAAATATCTGACACCATTCGCATTATTAGTGTGTTCTGTGCTCCAACGCGGATAAAAGACCTGCGTGGTAGATGACGGCGGTCAGTTTACGAACAGCTGTAACAATCAAAGCCAAAAAAACAGCTGAGTGTCTCACTGAGTCTGGACGGGAGGACACACTGTCCCTGACACACACATACACACACACAGAGTTTTTCTCACAACAATAGGTGGCTGAGTTTAATATTTTTTATTATTAACATGTCTGTAAATTGTTTCATTCCTCATTTACCTGCTATCAATTACAAATCATTATTTATTAAAAGAGGACATGCCATAGTTTTTATCCGTTTACAGTTATGCTCCTCGCCTCCTGTTTGGAAAAAAAGTTTTTTTTAATATATATATAATTTTTTCTCTATTTTCTGTTTGAGACCTGCTAAATAATAATTAAAGGTCATTTCACATAATGAGCAACCAGAGCAAGATAAATTTGTTGTTCAGTAATTTCTCAAATGAGCATTTACAGGGAGATTAGCCACCGGGTTGAAAAATGGATAAGCTGCAAAAAAGAAAAGATAACATGGTCCACTGATAAAGTTAATGATCATTAATGAGTCTAGTAACTACTCAAACCTGCAGCGGTGTTCATGCAAAAACCCCGTCCTTAAAACGCTTTTTTTAAAGATGATTTCATTTCCAACACACTCACTTCTTTTCAAAACATGAGGAATATTTAGTTCCTCATTTGCTGTTATAATAACCTAGGGTATTATAATAGGGTTGAGGTCAGAGCTCTATAGCAGGATATCTTCATGGAGCTAACTTTTTGCACAGACTCCTGGTTCATGTGTGAAATTTTCATGTTACCGTGTCCACATTTTTCAGGTGACAGTTTGTGGAAAAACCACATGGCTGGAACAATCAGGTGTCCCAAAACTTTGGTCCATATAGTTGAAGTGAAATTGTAGGTTTCACTTACAGAAATTAGTAAAGACTCAAATTAGTGAACATTGTACTAATAAGAACAAATGCGAAATGTAGCACCTGCTCCACTGTAGCATCTGAAGCTATGCTGCTCTTGTCGCTGTTTGAGATGCTGAAGCTGGTGACTGCTAGGACGACTCCTCCGTTCTGCTGAGGAACCTCGGGAGGACTGAAGTGACTATGGCCTTGCTGGAGCACAAAAAAGATGGAAGTCAAGACCCAGAAAAGTACGAGATTCAGTATGTACAATTACACCAAGCTAAAGAAAGGATCATTCATCTCCACCTTGAAGAGCACGATGGTATAATGAGCACGAAGGCCTTCATTTCTAATACGGTATCAGTTTTATTGAGCAGATCCTTTTTTATAATAGTTCAGTACCTCTTGGTCAGTCTTTAGGACCATCTTGAGGACCTTCTCGGTGAAGAAGAGCAGATAAAATCCACCAAAGATCCCAACAGCTTTGAGGATATAGTTATCTGATTTTGGATCAAACCCCAGAGCCTGCAATTTATAAAGTATTAAAAATGTACCTATTTTCTGAATTATGTGAGATACACATTTCAAAATCACGCAGTGTGTACAATGTGTCTCAAAACCTCAGGTATGAGCTGCAGCACAGCGTTGGAGAACAGCGTCCCGATGGCCAGTCCGATGAAATACGTGAGCACTTTAGGGAAATACGGTTTCTTGGTGAAGGGGATGAGGATGAGACCCAGGAGGGCGGCCAGGTTAATGATGGTAACTGCCAGGAAACCATACCCCCATACTGTGGACATGTAGCGGGATAACACTTAAACACTGCATGCATGGAATGGAAAACAGTGTAAATCAACTCGTTATTAAAATGTGTTGGTTCAAATCCCGAATAGCAAAAATGAGTATAGAATAAGTGGTAGAAGTTGTAGGTTATTTATACTGTTGCTCAGGTTTTCATTTCCTTCAGCTATACAGTGATACTTCTTATAAAATCGTATCAGCTCATCATCTTTGGAGAGGAAGCTTTAAAAAGTCTTATCAATCTATGGCTTATTAAATGTTTGATTACAGGATATCGTGAGATCGTTTCCACATCGTAAAAAAAAAATAAAAATCAGTAGGGTTGCCAGAAAAAGAAATCGCCACATGATTTAATGCATGACCAAAAACACTTGAATAATAAAGTACGTAAAAGTGTGTTTTACTTGTCACGTGTACTTTACAGCACAATGAAATTCTTTCTTAAGCGTATCTCAGCAATGTTACGAAATTAGGGTCAGACATGATACAGCGGCCCTGGAGCACTGAGGATTAAGGGCCTTGCTCAAGAGCCCAATAGCGACAGCTTGGCGATACCCGGGGCTTGAACCTCTGACCTTCCATTTAGTATCCCAGATCTGTAACCACTTCCCAAAAATCTGTATATATTGGACCAAAAGCTTAAATAATATAAAATATTGTCAATCAAATCTAATTGCTTGTTATTTGAACGAGTATGTAAGAAAATCTGGCTACACCACGGTATTGGGGTCGAAGCATTTTCAGTATAATGCACGTGTATCAGATTAGCAACAGAATTGAGTCTGATAAACGTGTAAAAACTGAATGAACTGAACTTGGTTAACGTGAAACTTGCCCTGGCTTCTCGGTTTAGTTACACTTTGTTCAGTTGCAGTAATTTGGTGAAGGTTACGCTGGACCTCTCTGCAGTATAGCGGCTGACAAACCCATTAACCTCAGAATAGTGTTTATTATGGATACAGATATCTGCTCCTATAAACTAATCAGTGTCAGTAAGAAACGACTGGTGATTACATCAGAGTGTGGTGACGAGAGCAAGGTTCACTGATTAGGACAAACCGGTGAGCTTTGCACAGTGCAGAGGGGGTAAAGTGACCATTAGGTGCCAGTGCACATAGTGTGAGGGGGAATTATTCAAATATTCTGTTATTTTCGTTTTCCACTGGAACATTATAGAGAGAAAATTCCTCTCTTATTCATCCCCTTGTCTATTACTGCCTCACAAATCCACTCTTCTGAATTAAAGTTTAATCTGCCTCACTCGAACAACTCCTACATCTCTCACTGCCTCACTCGAACAACTCCTACATCTCTCACTGCCTCACCCATACACTTCATACATCTAACTGCCTCACTCGAACAACTCCTACATCTCTCACTGCCTCACTCGAACAACTCCTACATCTCTCACTGCCTCACTCATACACATCCTACATCTCTCACTGCCTCACTCATACACATCCTACATTTCTCACTGCCTCACTCATACACATCCTACATCTCTCACTGCCTCACTCGAACAACTGCTACATCTCTCACTGCCTCATTTGAACAACTCCTACATCTCTCACTGCCTCATTTGAACAACTCCTACATCTTTTACTGCCTCACTCATACACATCCTACATCTCTCACTGCCTCACTCAAACACTTCCTACATCTCTCACTGCCTCACTCATACACATCCTACATCTCACAATGCCTCACTCGAACAACTCCTACATTTCTCACTGCCTCTCTCGAACAACTCCTACATTTCTCACTGCCTCTCTCGAACAACTCCTACATCTCTCACTGCCTCACTCAAACAACTCCTACATCTCTCACTGCCTCACTCAAACAACTCCTACATCTCACAATGCCTCACTCGAACAACTCCTATATCTCACAATGCCTCACTCGAACAACTCCTACATCTCACAATGCCTCACTCGAACAACTCCTACATTTCTCACTGCCTCACTCGAACAACTCCTACATTTCTCACTGCCTCTTTCGAACAACTCCTACATTTCTCACTGCCTCACTCGAACAACTCCTACATTTCTCACTGCCTCACTCGAACAACTCCTACATCTCACAATGCCTCACTCGAACAACTCCAACATCTCACAATGCCTCACTCGAACAACTCCTACATCTCACAATGCCTCACTCGAACAACTCCTACATCTCACAATGCCTCACTCGAACAACTCCTACATCTCTCAATGCCTCACTCGAACAACTCCTACATCTCTCACTGCCTCACTCGAACAACTTCTACATTTCTCACTGCCTCTCTCGAACAACTCCTACATCTCACAATGCCTCACTCGAACAACTCCTACATCTCTCACTGCCTCACTCGAACAACTCCTACATCTCTCACTGCCTCACTCGAACAACTTCTACATCTCTCACTGCCTCTCTCTAACAACTCCTACATCTCTCACTGCCTCACTCGAACAACTCCTACATCTCTCACTGCCTCACTCGAACAACTTCTACATCTCTCACTGCCTCTCTCTAACAACTCCTACATCTCTCACTGCCTCACTCGAACAACTCCTACATCTCACAATGCCTCACTGGAACAACTTCTACATCTCTCACTGCCTCTCTCGAACAACTCCTACATCTCACAATGCCTCACTCGAACACTTCCTACATCTCTCACTGCCTCACTCGAACAACTCCTACATCTCTCACTGCCTCACTCGAACAACTCCTACATCTCTCACTGCCTCACTCGAACAACTTCTACATATCACAATGCCTCTCTCTAACAACTCCTACATATCACAATGCCTCATTTGAACAACTCCTACATCTCACAATGCCTCACTGGAACAACTTCTACATCTCTCACTGCCTCTCTCGAACAACTCCTACATCTCACAATGCCTCACTCGAACAACTCCTACATCTCTCACTGCCTCACTCGAACAACTCCTACATCTCTCACTGCCTCACTTGAACAACTCCTACATCTCACAATGCCTCACTCGAACAACTCCTACATTTCTCACTGCCTCACTTGAACAACTCCTACATCTCTAAATGCCTCACTCATACACTTCATACACTTCCTACATCTCTCACTGCCTCACTCAAACAACTCCTACATTTCTCACTGCCTCTCTCGAACAACTCCTACATCTCACAATGCCTCACTCGAACAACTCCTACATCTCTCACTGCCTCACTCGAACAACTCCTACATCTCTCACTGCCTCACTCGAACAACTTCTACATATCACAATGCCTCTCTCTAACAACTCCTACATATCACAATGCCTCATTTGAACAACTCCTACATCTCACAATGCCTCACTGGAACAACTTCTACATCTCTCACTGCCTCTCTCGAACAACTCCTACATCTCACAATGCCTCACTCGAACAACTCCTACATCTCTCACTGCCTCACTCGAACAACTCCTACATCTCTCACTGCCTCACTTGAACAACTCCTACATCTCACAATGCCTCACTCGAACAACTCCTACATTTCTCACTGCCTCACTTGAACAACTCCTACATCTCTAAATGCCTCACTCATACACTTCATACACTTCCTACATCTTTCACTGCCTCACTCATACACTTCCTACATCTCACAACCTCTAATTCAAACAACTCCTACATCTTTCACTGCCTCACTCATACACTTCCTACATCTCACAACCTCTAATTCAAACAACTCCTACATCTCTCACTGCCTCACTTATACACTTCCTACATTCACTCTATCTTATATTTGGTTATTCATTCATTCATTCATTCAGCCTTTTCTCCTTCACTCCTTCACTTTACTTTACTTCACTTCACTCACCATGGTTCTCTATGTGTAATCTAGTCTCAGAAGCTGAAAGAGGACAGGGAGGCAGCAGTGCTCGGTTTATTAGGGCGGGGCAGATGGTCTTCAAGTGCCCCTTGTCCAGGTGCGTCAGGTTGCCGAGACCATAACCAGCAAGAATGTCCTCCGCAGATCCGCACTAAAAGATCAGGTGAAAAATCAAAAGCAGGTGAAAAAATGAGACACGGGGAAAAACTATAATCTTTTTTTCACACTGTACGGATCAGTAACACTTTATGTCCATAATCTTCTTTTAATATTTATAGACATTAGCATAATAGATTTAGCACAAAACTGAAGAAGCAGACACCCAAAACACTGGTGCTTTCAGTGCAATCGAGGGAGATACTCAGAAGAAAAAAAACACTTTGTAAATCCATCCATTTAGTCATTAGGGATCTCAGAGTGTTCCTCGGGGTTCCCCAGTTTTCTCAAAAACAAGAATATAGGAGGACTGGCTACACTTAATTGCCCTTAGTTGTAAATAAGTGTGTGATTGTTGTCCTGCCATTTTTTCAGATTAATTTCTGAAGAAACCCACCAACATAAAACTCTGCTTTGCTGAAAATGAACATGCGTCTTAATGAAATGTAAAACAGGGTTTCAGAAGTGATTTCTGTGCTCAGGTGACACATGAATGGACTGACCAGAGAATTTAACAAGTTTTATGTGCATGGCATCCCATTCCAGGTTCCTACTAGTAACATGTGGTCTTCATCTGCAGTGATATAATAAATGGTATATAAAGTATATACTAATATAGTCCAAGATTTGGATAGGGATTCATTATAATATATATTTCAACTCCAGAATCCCCTCTAATACCTCTTCTAAATATAATAGAAATGTTTAATCTAATATTATTAAAGATAATACTTTCATTATTATAACTAATCTGACTTGTCACTAAATTTGAGTGAGAGAAAAAAACAGGTTGAGGTTTACCTGCGCATGCGCAGTGAGTGTGTCCAGCGCCGACGGTCTTCCCTGAGAAACGGTTTCCAATAAACTTTTAATCCCGTTAATATCTAATAACCGGTTCTGACCGTAAACCGATAAAATATCCTGCAGGAAATCATTATGCAGTGTCTCAGCTCTCAAGCCAGGGGTTTTACTCAACAAAACTCCCAGACACACGGCGGTGAGGATGATGGGGAAGTGGCGCATGGTTCTCCGGCTCCTCTGTCGCAATGTGATCCGAAAAAGCCGCAAAGAACAGTAGCAATTCCTCTGCTCGTCTCTTAGACTTTTACACACACACACACTCTCTCTTTCTCTCTCACATACACACACTTAGTGACACGCTAAAACACACACACATACATACACACACACACACACACACACACCTCTCAACTTATATATACCGGGTGATCACCTCATTTTAGGCAATATCATAAAAACTGTGTAATAAAACACACACACATACACACACCAAAACAAAGCAACATCCGGACGTGGAACTCAAAATCAGTTCAGGTCATGATAAGATTTATTACTTATACAGGCCTCATTAATACATTATATCCACCTATTTATGGCGCACTAATATCTATTATAAATTTCAATAATGGGTATAAATAACAACAACAGCAAAAAAGGCTTAATAAATCACGTTAGATTAAACACTTTTATGCTTTGCAAAAAGAGTTATTAACATTATCTAGCTTTTCATGTATTTACTTTTGATAAGAGCTAAAGCAATAACATTAATAACTAATAATGCTAATATTACTGTGGAATATATAAAACATTGATTTACGTGCCCTCTAGTGGTCATCCCGTAGTATTGCACCAGGTTCATTTGTGAGCTAATTTTGTGCACTCTATATGACCAAAGTTTTGTAAACAACTTACCATTGAATCATATGTGCTTGCTATATGTCTGATTCTAGATTTAACACTTTTATCGTTTACTGATGTTCACTCTTCTGGGCTTTCCAGCAGATTTTGGAGTGTGGCTGTGAGAATTTGTGTACATTAACCTACAAGGACATTGTTAGAATCAGGTGTTGATGTTGTAAAAGGAGGCTGGAGATTATCCTAAAGGTGTTCATTGAGGTTGAGGAGGTCAGGGATTTTTCTCGACTTATTCTACTCCAACATTCACACACCATTCCTTCATTTATAATTGATGGCACTTAGCAGATGCGCTGATCCGGATTGGCTTACAATTAAATCTCATTCATACACTGAGCAGGTGAGGGATAAGGGCCGTGCTCAGGGCCCAAGCAGTGGCAGCTTGGAGGAGCTAGTAAGGAGCATCATGTAGTTGGAGTAATGTTTGGGGCTCTTAATTCATTTGAAGGGAAATTGTAAAAGATGAAGTATTTTAGACGATTGTGTAAATCTTGTGACGAAGGAGCACAAGATTTATTTTATTAGGTCAAGCCTTTTGTCAGTGGGTTTTTCATAGTTAAAGTAGCAGATTCAAAGGTGTCATGGATGTGTTTTCTCTCTCCCTGTCACACCTCTACTCTCTTTCTCTCTCTGTCAAGTTAAAGATGCTCCTTTAAGAACCAGTGACCAGCGATTCTGTTTCTTTCCTTATTTTGAATTCTTCACGATTCCACATCTTCTTCTTTGGGCTGTTCCATTCAACGGATCATCCATCTCTATAACACCCTGTCCCCTAAATCTGCCTCTTTCATACCAATTCAAGAACTTTAAAAAACTAGAATGAATGGACATTCGGTGCCACCCAGATGAGGATGGGTTCCCTTTCGAGTCTGGTTCCTCTCAGGGTTTCTTCCTGATGAAGTCTCAGGGAGACCACTGTCACAAATGGCTCACTTAATAGAGATACACTTATAGGTATTTACATATAAATGCATATGTATCTTTGTAAAGCTGATTTTGGACAATGTCTATTATTAAAAGCTTTGTACAAATAAATCTTAATTGAACCTCTAGTCAAACTTTATATACATATTGTGTCTTATCTACCTATTAAACAATACGTAGCTTCCAGGCTTTCTGGAAATGTATCTATAACTCCAAATTCATCTATATATAGTTTGAACAATACATAATTAAAACAAATAATCTAAATAAGTAATAAAAACCTTTAATCAATAATCACTCAATTAATTATATTTAAGGTTTGCGACGGAAACAATCAAGTCCTCTGTCGCCCTCTGCTGGTAAAATCAGAAATCAACATCAACTACTGCGGAGGCGGAGTAAAGTGAAGTAAACGAAACTTCCTGTGTGTTGCTATTTATTTTCTCTCTGATTATTTTCGTACCCGTATCATTTCCGGTTGTAGTCAGGTTGAATGAAGGTGTTTTCGAAGTGTTAGGGCAGGTAGCGTAAATGCCTGTCTGTAATATTGGTACTATGATTATTTATTTATTTGTTTGTTTATTTATATTGTAATAAATGTGCGACAATAAAAATACGTCAAGTTATGAAGGGACTTGAGAAAAGAAACCATTAAAGCTTCTAAGAAAACAACTAAAACTGAACCATATAATTCAAACGTGTTAAAGCTCAGCGAAAAAGCGAGCAATTCGTTTCAGACGGGGAAAAAACATTGCAACATATTATGATATATTGAATATTATATTATTCATTAATTAGAAACGCTCTTTAATTTTTTTTTTTTTTTTTAGCGGAATATGATTTCCGGTTTAAATTCCAAGCAGGCGAAATCTAAAGCTACCCAAAAGGGTCTTTAGGTTGCAGAATGTGGAGGAGGAACGCAATATGTCACAACACCGGTACTCAGTTCCAATCAGTCCAGTCATGGCAGCGCACTTTTACCTGGAATTCGCCCTTTGCGTTGAGAAGTAGATATTAACCCCTAAAATCTCCACTTAAATTAGAGGTGTCTGGTAATAATAATAATCTGTTTTTTACGTGGTTTTAAATGTTATTATATATTTTAAAATATTTATATATTTATCTTGTTGCATGCAAGTGTCAGTTCACGGAAATGCACGAAAGTGCTGATCAGGTGACAGTGACCGTTAAAAGAGTGGTGTGAAATAACTTTAATTTATTTGCCATTTGTATTTTATTTGATTTATTTTAAATCAAACTACGAATTATGGTCGAGTTGATTTGATCTCTATTGCCTGCATTTGTGCCATTTTACTTCCTCATTTCCTGCATCCTGAATTCCTCCTCCATACATACAGACATCTGCAGTGAAATGAAAAGAAAAATAGTTTGATTAATAACATTATTGGTCTTTACTAGTTTTCCTCACACACTTGAGTTGTTCCATCAGTGCAACACAAAACTAGTCTTAAATCCCATGTTGAGATGTTTTAACTCCAGATGAAAGGGTCATTAGAAGTAATTTTTCTTGATTTTCTCATCATGTGAATCTGCTGCTGATGTTGAGTTTGGTTTATTATTTAGATGCCTTGTCCTTGCTGATGGGGGTGAGCCGGTTTGACCTTCTCTACCGAAGGCTCCTCCTCACTAAACTCTTCATCCGAGGATGGGGAAAGCCAGAGGACCTGAAAAGGTGAGTTTAGAGAATCCGTGTCAGGATGTTTCAGTATAAAGTAGAGCATTAAACACCTCGAAGAAGCGGCGTTACCAGTGCAATGTGTAGAACAAAATATCCATTTCCTAAAAATCCCTTTCTAGGTACATTAAACGTGGAACGTGAGTGTTGTCACTTATGTTATAGCAGCTACAAACAGTCGTTCATTAGTTTATATTACTGTGAAACCTGTCAGAAAATTACTGAACACTTTCTGCTGTTTTGATTGATTTTGATCAATAAATGAAGTCTTTAGAATGATCTGAGATGGAGCACGTTTGAAAGTATTAAAGGATGTATTGCTTTTTGTTTGTTCTTTTGTTCAAGTAGGAAAACTTTACATATTGGTGTTTAAATCCCCAGTAAACTGCTCCTGTTTTTTTGCTCCATTCAGTTCTTTCTGCTTTGAGTCACATTTTGAACTATTCTTTGTGTCCCTAGGATATTTGAGTTTAGGAAAATCATCGGAGATCGGGAAAAGTGTAAGAACCTTGTGCCACGGGATTATCCAGTTTTTATTGACAAGGTATTTATATTAAAGGTTTCATTTTCCAACCTTAATAACACAATTTAACAATCTATTGCAGGGTCAATCTGCGATAAAGTGTATTTATATTTATACATCTGAGATAAAAGTCTACAAGTGACGATAGACATCAAACGTGTCTCAAGAGCTGGACAACACTGTGTGTTTTTGTAATGTTTATGAAACTCTTCTTGACCGATGCTCGTTTCAGGTTGAGGAACACTCGGACTGCAGAATCCACAGCGGCCACTTCATTTCCCCTCTCGAACACTTTGTCCCAGGCATTCTGCCCACCGAGTCGGTGAAAGCCAGGTAGCAAGAACAATCACACCCGTGATCCCAAACACAGACGTCCATTAGTCAGTAGATGTAAAGATTTCCATAAACTTATTTCCTTATAGCTTTCAGTTTATAGTTCCCAGAAAATGGAAGAAGCACAGACCTGTGTGTATTCATCTGGCTGGAACTGGAGATCACGTATGTACACGTTTTTTTAAGGAGCAGTGATTTAACGTGACAATTAATCATGGAACACGGAGGCATCAATCAATAAAATGCAGTATGAAAACATAATGTACATAAAAATAAATACAATCTGGGGATAAATGAGCAGAAAAGAAAACATTCAGTTTAATAAATTAGAACACAAAGATTTTTGAAAGAAGGTTGAAAAAATAAATAACAAAAACTTTAAAAAAAAAAAAAAAGAAAAATACAAAAAAAAACAGAATAATTAAGAATTGACCAAAAAAATAAAAATAAATAAATCCAATGAAAGTTTTCGAAAGAAACAAACAAAAATTAAATAAAATGTAATACTTATAAAATTTAAACAGCAAAGTTTTTACAATCGATTTTGATTTGCGTTTGCGTGTTTGCAGTTTTTCTGGAGGAGACGGACCCTCATGGCCAGACCCATGATCAAAGAGGCAGGAATGGCGTCCCTGCTGCTGGAAAACCCGTATTATATCCTTTATATATAATTCAGTGCGTGTTGGTGAAGATCTGAATCATGTTTCCGTTTCCTTGACTCTGGTTGTGCACATGGACACAGAAAACCTAAAGACCAGACGTGAGTATCGAGACATTTCTCTGCCTGTTGCACTCAGCAAGACAGCAATATACACTATATAGACAAAAGTTTGTGGACACCTTAGCATTAGATTAGCATGTGCTTTTCCAAACACCACATTCCCAGTTATAATAACCCCCACTCTTCTGGGAAGATGTCCCACTAGATTTTGGAGTATGATTATAGAGATGTGTGAGATTTCATTCAACCACAAGGTTGTTATTAAAGTCTGGTCACATTCAGCCCAAAGGTGTTCAGTAGGTTTGTACCCATGTAAAGCAAATCTTCATGGACACAGGGACATAGTCATGCTGGGTCTCCTAGTTCCTTTATTTGGGCCATAGATGTTCTTCAGAGTTTTGTGATTAAGATACTGACACTGCCATTGCTAATCAGGAGTATGATTATCATGAGCTCTCTGTGTGTGTGTGTGTGTGTGGGTGAAGGCGCTCCAGTCTGAAGAACGTATCAGACCTGTTTGTGATGGGCGGAGCTCTCATCCTGGAGTCAGCCGCTCTCCTGCACTGGTTGGAGAGGGAGGGCTTCTGGCCGCTGGGAATGACCGGCATCTCCATGGGAGGTCATGTGAGTACACGTGGATCCTCTGAGACGCCCAAGCTAATTCAAGGGCTTTAAGTATCGTCAGCTGTGTAGTAAATAAAAATATCGCTGAAAACTGTAACTCTTATTCGTTTTTTATTGTCTGAATGATATTTGTATAAATATTTTAGTTGATCAAGGTCACATTGCACTTAGTCATTTTGTCTTCTTTGTTGGTGTGTTTCACACAGATGGCATCTTTAGCCGTAACCAACTGGCCGAAGCCGATTCCTCTGATCCCGTGTCTTTCTTGGACTACTGCTTCAAACGTTTTCACCACCGTAAGAATTCAATCACGCTTCTTCACTCGATCGAAGATCAACATCAAGGATTAAGCTGTTTGATGAGCTTTTTTACTAGTCAGTGAGTGCAGTGTAAGCGAATCGTTCCTCGCTCTGACTTTCCCCCTCCGCAGGGAGTGTTGAGTAGAGCCGTGAACTGGAGGGAGCTGGAGAAACAGTACGCCACACACACCGTCTACGAGGACGAGATCATCCACATGCTGGAGTACTGCGGGGTAAGAGAGCGACCAGGTTAGATCGCAGACTCGCTCGCTCTCTTTCTGATCATAACATCCATTTTCCGGTCCTCACATCCAGACGGATTCGTTCCGGATGGGCCAGGACTTTGTGCGGGACGCTCCGGGAAGCTTCGATAAACTCTCCAACGTATCCCTGAAGCCGGAGCTGCTACTGGAGCAGAGGGACGGGCTGGAGCACGTCGTGTCGTCCTCCATCAGCGGTAATCGGACGCACGTCGACGCACTTCACAGCAAGAGCGTGAGCCAGAGCGCAGGTCAACGTCGCTCGCTGCAGCGCGAGTCGCTCTGCTTCATGAAGGGCGTGATGGACGAGTGCACACACATCGCCAACTTCTCAGGTGAGACGAGGAACCAGAGGAGGAGAAGAGAGTTCATATTTTCTTTAATTTTTTTTTATTTTTACGTTAGACACTAACACTGTATCTGGCCTGTTTGTCTGTGCGTCATTTTTACTCAGTGTGTCCTTTCCTGTGAGTTTTATTACCGGCTTACTCTTTACCTCTCTGACTGCCCCTTTAGCCATCGGTTTATCTGCCATCTGACATGATGTCAGACTCTCAGTCTGCTGCATTACCTCCCTGCATACCCTTGTGTCTGACTCTAATGCCCCCTTCTGCCCCGATATTCCATCTGCTCATTAACTTCTCGAATATTAGAGTCTTATTAACATTTTGCTCCTTTACTTCTTCTGGCCTTCTGAATGTCCCTTAATTTTATTCTGCTCTTAATTCTGCCCCTATACCCCATTTCACTTTTTTTCTACCTACCAACACAATTTCTTGTTCTTCTCTCCCCCTTTGTACCACACATCTTTATCCACCCCTCTACGCCTTTCTTCATCCCTATGGTTCATTAGCTGACTATTCACGTCTTTCTGACACGAATCCCCCTGAATCCTTCAGTCAGTGCTCATACCTGAGCGTATCTTGCTCCTTTTGGAAATTTTTTGTGCTTTTACTTGTCCATCTGATGTTCTTTCTGAGCTGCTGTTTGCCCCTCTACCCCTCTATGTGATGGTCCTTTCTTCCCATGTGTTTCTTCCCCCCCCCACAGTACCAGTGGATCCCAGTCTGATCATCGTCGTCCAGGCTAAAGAGGACGCCTACGTGCCTCGCTCGGGCGTGCGGAGCCTGAATGAGGTCTGGCCTGGCTGTGAGGTTCGGTACCTCAACGGGGGGCACGTTACTGCTTATCTGTTTAAACAGGCAGTGTTCAGGTGGGCATGAATAAGCACACACACACACACACACACACTTCACAATAGTCTGCAAGTTTTTTTTATTTTTTATTCCTCTTATACCACAGCAATGTGCCATTAATTACAGTTTGTAATATTTTAGTAAACAGGATTTAGTTTTTATCCCTTTATGGTTACTTTAATGCAATGGATTATGTCTCTGAGGCAAGTCTGTCTTTGTTGTTGATAATAAGACAAAATCAATATTCTAATGTTTTTTTTTTCTGCTCTGACTCAAATCTGCAGACGGACCATTTACGATGCCTTCGAGCGATTTGTTCAGAAGTATTCCCAGTGATTCTTATTATAGCAGAACCTAAACCTCGCTCGCCACATCATGGTGCTACTGAAGACCCATTAAATACTTACATATCATGACAGAATAATGTTTCTATAAATTTTGATGACAAACCACCTCATCTTTTTTTTTTTTAAACCTCCTCAGCCTTTTCTTTAAACCCCAGGTGCATTATTTATTAAATCACAAATCACTGCCAATTATATTGGAGCATCAAATTATAAATCATGTTTTATGATTTGGAATGAAAGTATTAGCTGCTGCAACAGTAATATTATTAATAATTTTTTTTTTAACCCCTTGAACGATTTGTTTCCTACGTGTAATAATAACTTTTTCATACCTAAATTTTTGGATCTTAACTCTAAAATAAAAAAGCACATTTTGATGACTGACATTGCTGTTTATCTTAAAAAAAATAATAATAATTGGATCCTCACTTACCATAACTTGTGGCTATTGATATCACACTATGAGAATTTCCCATAAAAAAAAAATGGTACAAGTAAAACCATCCAAAGAACACTTGGTTATTGATAGCAGTGAGAATAAATATGTACATATAATTCTTTTTATGGTGAAAATAAATCACAATCATTTTTTATGGTGATTGTCAGATGTTTTAAAACAAGATAAAAGAAGGCAATTAAAAGAATAAGTAATAAGAGTGCACATGGTCGCTCAGTATTACCCGTATGAGACTTTGCCCACAGTAAACATGGCGGCCCGCAGCGCCCGTTTTTTAGCCTGCTGAAGCCATTTCGCCCTCACTGTGCGTGTGACCTATGACCCCGCGCAAGCGTGCCATCACGCCAGCCCAGGTCGCCATATTGACTGTTGTCTTTTGCCTAGAGAAGAAGAGAAGCGAAGCGAGCGCGTCTGCGGCGCCTAGACGAGATAAAAACGCGTTATTATTATTTTCTTATTGGCAGAAAGAAAAGAAATCAAAACCGAACCCATTTTTGCGTCGAGGTTCATAAAAAATCCGCGCGGCTCTGTGTGGAGACGGATAGTTTATCGAGATGGCAAGGAAGAAGAGCAAGCAGGCCGGAGTTGGGAATAAAGAACAGAGTTTGCCGAAGAGCCCCGGCGGTGGAGGAGTTGGAGGTGGAGGGGATGCTGGAGCAGCAGCAGCAGCAGCCAGGAGCTCTCAGGTAGCGCTAGCACACCCGGCTAATCAGGCTCCAATATGGACCGCATACCAAACGGATTGTCGTAGTGGACGAAGTAGGGCACATCATGCATTACTCCGTCTTCTATCCTAGTGCACCTATGTAGGGTTTCCGGCGCGATTCGTAACGCCCCCCAAGCTTGCCTCCATCGCGTTTTTTTTCTTCTGTAAATCTTTTATTTGTGCACGTTTTCCTACACGTTTCTGATATACGCGCTTGGCCGCATTTGTATTTTTTCGCTTGATTTTATTTTCTGTTATTTTTTTATTTGCACGAGCAGAGCGACCTTATATTCGGGCGGAGCACCCTGCCTTCTAGCAACCTGCGTGCAATAGATGCATGCATGTATTTGCTTGTTAAAATATAACGCTTTCGATCTAACATTACACTACATTCCCTTGTATTTGTTTGGGCGACTCTTTTATTCAGATAGTTTCAGGTCCAAGCCGTTGCAAGGTTCAAAGCGGTATTTTCTTCATCTCACACCCGCATTCGGGACAACCCCGCCTTTCGCGGGCATTCGCCAAAGCGAGCTTGCTGATTGGTGGTTTGGAATGTCAGTGTAACGGATTGGCACTAACCAGCCAATCATGATGTCGGAGCTTGACCAATCAGCGCGGGGCAGGCGGAACTTAGTTGGAATACGGGTAGGGGGGAGGAATAAGGTCTATCTGGAGCAAATCTGCTCCTCGTCGCTGGTGTGAAGTCAGCTTGTGTTTTTGGTTCGAATGGCCTTTTGGGTTTGTTGCGACAAGATTTGAGCAGGTGTGTGTAATTTGGTGCCGGGAAAAAACGTCTCTTGTGCATTCCTGCTGTAGTTTCAGTTTCGCTCTGTTACAATGTGACAGCCGCTTCACACATGAGCAGGTCAGGAGGAGAAAAAGCCCCTGGAGTTCTCTTCAGGACCAGTTTCAGGAGAAAGTCTACTTTTAAAACTCTTTATATTCGATTAGATGTGCTGTATTAGGGAATGCAGACCATTTCTTGTTCGATCCTCTATAAGTTACTGCTCCTCTCATTAGTTAGGGATTGTGCTCCTCTGACGTCACTGGGGGACCCCTGTCATTGCTGGTAATGTTATTCTGGAGGTCATGACATGAATCTGGTACCCAGCAAGAATCGACTGCGTAATGTGTGAACGCTGGTGTTCGTGTGTCGGCAGGTCGGTTTCCGCAAGAAAACCGAAGCTGTGAGAGAACTGGACAGGTGACGCACTAAAGCGCTGCTGCATCACTCGTCTTGTGGGTATCGACGAGTCTCTCACTGCATTGTTGTCTGCAGGATAATCAGACAAAAAGGGGGACAAGTTGTGGTCTGATTTATTAGACTATGGTCGAAGTTTCAATGTGATTTGATTGAAAGGTAGATAACAAACAGGTTTTAGAAGAAAACACTACTAACCTCCACAGGTGGGCGTGTCTACACAACAAGACCCACTTGTGTTACAACACTTCTGTCACGTTCTGTAAGTCCTTCAAGGACATGTCACGCTTTGACCTTTGTGAAAATATTGTTGGAAGTCTTGAGTCAGTGTGCTGGTGGTGGATCACCATGTATATAGTTTATACACTACATACAGGAACACGTTTCTCATAGTGAGGAAGAAAAGGCATCAAAATCAGTGTATATATTATATCATTATGTACGCACACAAATATCATGTCATATTGCACAGCCCTGGTTTACATGTCTAATCTACCGACCGATCTTCTTCCTGCCTTGCAGTCGGTGCACACGTGCTGCTTGCTGTGCCATCGGGAGTTTAAGGACTGGGGCTCGGGTCTGGCCAACGGACTCCCGAGCCACGGGTCCAAGTTGGCTGACGCCGTCCCCGCGCTCTCGCAGGCCCTGCTGAGGGAGGCTCCCGGACGCAAGCTGGCGGACGCCGTGCCGTCTCTGTCGCAGTCGCTGCTGGGCGAGGTGCCTCTGTGGATCTGCCAGAGCTGCCGCAAAAGCGTGGAGGAGGAGGAGAGGAGGGCGGTGCAGGAGCAGAGCGCATCGGTGAGTACGCATGGGTACAACACGGGACGCCAGAGTTTTACACGTGCAGTTATTATACTGACCGCGGCCTTAATCCTTCATTAAAGCACCGATCGTGGAAACGATCCAATTCACGTCTCTCCTGTTAACATTATATATGTACAGGGTTTAGGGACCGGTCTGTTGTTTCGACTTTGACTGGATGAGCAGATGGGACCTCTGAAATCTACAAGTTATACACATGATGCGCTCGTTGATGCTTGATTTTTTTTCCAATGTGATGTGATTTCCCCGAAGTGACACACGCTGAAATCATGATAAGATCGCGGTATCGCATCGTGGGGAAACCCAGTACGATGGATAGACTAGTTTTTATCACCACAATAATTAACTTTATTTTCGCTGAGTTTCACAGCATGGAGTTTTGATTTCTGGAAAAGATTTACATTTATTTTTTTCATTTCATAAATAAGGCTCTGATCGAAGATCACAGCTTGATTGTAATGCTCTCGGTCAAAAACGTTATCGTTTCTATAGCAACAACTAGAAAATAATCAAATGATGTTGCTGTTTTATTTGATTTTTTCCCCAAAATTGCATTGGGTTGCTTACAGTTTGTAGCTGTCAAAAATATAATGATTAAAAGTGTGATTAATTTACATTTGATGATGAGCTTCAATAATTGTTATGTGGAAATTATTATTTTTTATTATTATTTATTTATTTATCAAAATAACATGACTTTTCAATAGTGCTGCACTAAATATTAAGTGTATTAAACACCACAGTGTATAAATACCAAATTTGCTAAATGATATTTTGAACATCCAAATCCAAGGTCAGGTTCTGATGGAGGTGAGGTGAGGAGGCCTGGGGTGCAGTCAGTGTTTCTATTCATCCAAAAGGTGTTCTATAGATCAGGTTATTGCAGGAGATCTTCCTCTCCAGTCATAGTAAAGCAGATCTTCATGGATGCTGGAACTGGTTTGGATCTCCCAGTTCGAGTGAAGGGAAAATGTCATGCTTCTGATTCTAAAGACGACTTGTACAACTTGTGGAAGAACTACATATACCTGGGAAAGTCAGGTGTCCCAATACTTGTGTCTCTAGTCAGGATTTATTGTGGGTCATTGTTTGTGTGTGTGTGTGTGTTTGTGGTGTAGATTTTGCTCACACACTAAACAAAAGCCAAATAATTTACTGTTAAATATAAAAGGTGTTTAGGCGGTGAAGTATTTAAGCGTCTTGTGATTTATTGCTGTGTGTGTCTGAGACTGAAACACATCTATGAACTGTTGCTGTAGGTGATGTTGCTGGAGGTGATGCTTCAGTCTAACAGTCTAAACCAGCCGTGTTATTTAACACCCAAATTATAATGTTTAGTGCTTCCGTTATCTCCATCATCTTCATCCTGCTGCTCCAAATAGACAGAAATCACACTCACCAGTCAGACCACGGTGTAACGTTACTGCTCGGGTTGGTAAAATGCACCTGAGTTTGGGATCCATATTTTTGGATTTGCAAGAGATTTATCAACAAAAATGGATAAAGGGGAATAAATAATAAAAGAATAATCATCATTTGTTACAGCAGTTTTCAACCATTTCAAATGCATTCCAGTGTTCAAAAAATATAATAATTACAATTGATATTACTGATAGAGGAAAAATAATTAATGTATAATTTCCGCTGTATCTCAGTGACTGATGCTATAAAGAAATAATTAAATAATTTAAATTAAACACTGCAATATGATTTAAATCTCGCCCACTTGGACCGATAAACATTTTATCTGCTTCCTTTTATTTATTATTTTTATTTAGTGCCAGATGAAGCCTGATGGATTTGTTCTGATGTGTTTCAGATCTCGTATCAAAAATGAAATCTGCTTCACTATGTTTTGTATGGTGTTTGTGTTTTTTTTTTTTTTTTTTTTTTTTTTTTTTGGATGTTTGATACACGGAATATGAAGAAGGTTATTACAAGACGCAGGACGTAACTGTTAGGCATCAGGAGTTCAGAGATGTATAAAGGTTAGGAGATCTTGGGACCTTTTGGGGGGGGAGGGCGTGGGTTCTGGATTTGCAAAATTGTATTTTTAAAAAAGGTTCTACAAACAGATATATTTTACGAGTTGTTTTTATATATAAATACTATATAATATATCGATAAAAAATTGGCTGTGATTAATACATTATTTTACTTGTACTTTATTTTAGGAAATTTGTTTATATTTTTGTTTCATCTACATAAAACGTTTGCGCTCAGACATTTGCACTGCAGTTACAACAGCGATGCCATTAAAACCCTCACCCTGAATATTCGTATGCCTCGTCACCGAAAGGACAATCTGCGTATTTTAAAACGTGAACAAATCTGTAAATTTCTCAAAGTTTGTATGAATTTCTCCTTTACAGATTCTCACTATAAGCACAAAACAAAATACAGAACTCACCTTCACTGGTACATTGTAATTGTTGAGCATAAAGTTGCTGTATATTGTGTTTCTCTGAGTTTTGTGCACCATTAGAGAAAATGGTGCAAAAAAGGAAAACAATCACAACCACAGTCCTATCAGTGTTTTCAGTCTTGTAAAAGGGCTTGATAGCGGATGCGGCTCTCGCTAGGTGATCTTATCCAAACAATGGCTTCCTGAATGCGCACTGATTATTTACACACCACAGCCGCTCCGTGGAAAAGGCTAAACGTCCGCCTACCATTTCCAGTTTTTATGTGTACACTGTTCCGCTGTGCCGGCCTCTGATTTATTACGCCTTAACGCTGCTTGTTCACGTTTGCTGTCATTGTGTGTGTTCGGAAATTTGCCGGCTGTGTACCTGGAGGTGGCTGGCAATTTAGTGTGTGTGTGTGTGTGTGTGTGTGTGTGTGTGTGTGTGTGTGTGTGTGTTTTGCAGGCACCGCTGTCCCACTCGTCCTCGTGTAAGTCGCAGAACTGTGGGAACGGTTACCCGGAGCAAAACTCCGTAGACTGGGATCCCAGCTCCTTCCTGTCGGCCCGGAAACTCTCGGGCCTTTGGAACTCCACGCACACGAACACAGGAGCTCACTGCACCCACGGCACTGCTACTCACTCTCAGCAAGGTCTCACCACCCTCTGGATCTTTCTGTCTGTCTGTCTGTAGCGAAAGGATATCTTACCAACATCTGATCTAGTTTAGTCACATTTACTTCACATCATACTCCTTCTAATGTTCTTTATTGGCTTTGGAGTGCTTCGTGGAGTCCAGCACACAATTACTGAATTCTTTTATCTGAATTGTGTGGAGAAAAAAAAAATTATATATTTTTCTTTAGTTAGTTGGCAAACTTTGTTTTAACAGAACCATGCAAATGGGTTAAAGTATGGCACACTTTCATACGCTCTTATAGGAACAAAATGGTGTGTTAACAGAAACGTCTTCACACCATCTCTCTTTCTGATTAACTCCTTCATTTAAAATGGGAAAGAACTCGTTCCTCTGCACTTTAGAGGCGCCACTTCTCTCAGATCCGATCTAGGAATTCAGATTCGGACCGTTGGCGGCGCTGTGCTGTACTTGGTTATAACAGGTCTAACAAGTTATTTTTAGGTTTTTATTTACATAATAATTCATGACTACTATACTACTGAGGTCCTTTCTGGTCTATTTTTACTCAAGCATGTCCTCGTCCCTTCCAGTCTAATAAAGGATTATCTATTGTTTTTTTTTGTTTTGTTTTTTATTTTACTGAAAGCAATACTGGGATGATGAGGCCTCTTGACCTTTTTTTCAGATTGATTCTAGTTTAAATGTCTGCGCATGGTGAAGCTGCATTTAGACTCCCATTATCATCACTCACTGAACTTTCCTTTGTGATTGTAGCAGGTGGAACGGCAGGACAAACCTGTCACGATAAACGATCGTCCCACGAGGCATCGGGAACTAAAGTGTGTCCCTACAGTCACCCAGCATCTCCCAGTGCCACATCCACCGCTACACCACTCTCTACCTCCGCTGAGCTTTGCAAGACCTCGGCCAAGCACTTCAAAACCATGTGTAGGAGACCAACTCCTCCAGGTACACACACACACACACACACACACACACACACACACAATGACTTAATGTAACTAAAATACATTTTCTATAAACTTCAATTGTCACGTTTGCTCCTTTTCCCCCCCACTCAGGTGAAGCGTTTCACCCGAACGAGCAGCACCAGTCGTCAGCGGATCTGTCCGTTCCACCCAACAGCCCGACGGGTCTCTGTTCTTCCCAGAATTCATCGCTGCTGCCTCCCTCGGCCAAACCCACATCCAATCAGCATGCTCCGTTCACTCCGCTAGCACCAAACCTCGGCACCAAGCACTCGGGCGGGCAGGATAAACCCAGCAGCTGCAAAAACGCCAAACTGAGCTCCTCCATGATGAGCTGCAATCACCCGTGTAACGGACACAACACCAACGGCGCCGGCGTAGCCTCCACTACCGCAGCTCATCTAACAGCCAGCTCGTGCAGGTACGCCCACGCTGGGGACCTGGTGAGATTTCGTGAGAGATGTGAGATTTCTCTCTTAGTGGTATAAAACAGTCAGTGCAACTCTTTGACCTCGTGTGATTTTTTTTTTTTTTCTGTAGCAGTTTTGTGGTGAAATTATATTTTGACCACATTTTTTTACAGTAGGTTTTCATTCTTTGATTTTTTTTCCCCCCATTTGATTTTGTGATGATCGCTTTATCATCCGTCTCGTGTTTAGGGACCAGGCATGTAAAGGGCACAAGCTGGTAAACGGTTCGTCGTTGTGCCAGCAAGCAGCGTGTGACGGGGATGAACTGGAGGACGAGGACAGCGGCTCAGAACGCAGCTCCTGTGCCTCCTCTTCCACGAACCAGCGTGACGGCAAATACTGCGACTGCTGCTACTGCGAGTTCTTTGGACATAACGCGGTAACAAAGCAGCTAACAAATCACACAAAGCAGCTGCATATATATGGGTTAGGATTTAGAATTAAGTACAGACACAGGCCAGGGTCAGATGACAAATTCCTTGTACATGCAACAGATGATACTTGGCAATAAAGATGATTCTGGTAAATTACCCAAATCACTTAAATCATCACCTACATTGAGACATTTTTTGTGCAGCCCCCTGCAGCTCCCACGAGCCGGAACTATGCAGAGATCCGAGAGAAACTCCGCACGAGGCTGACACGGCGTAAAGAGGAGCTCCCTCAGAGGCAGGACCTGGATCCGGCTGTAACGAGCGCCATAGATCACCGGGACGTCGACGAGCTCCTCCACTTCATCAACTCCACAGAGCCCAAAAGGGTCAACAGCGCCAAGGCTGCCAAACGAGCTCGCCACAAACAGAAGAAGAAGGTACAGCAGACCTTTAAAACCACATTTGCTATTAACGCACGCACACACATACAAAGTTTTATTCTAGAATATTAATCTCTTCGACATACCTGTGCCCTGTGCAGGAGAAGGAGCGTGCCCAGCAAGTATGCAGCGAGCAGCGTTCATCATCTTCTCCTCAGCCCGAGGCGATGGAGGAAGCAGAGGAGGAGGAGGAGGAGCGAGCTCCAGACGGCGAGGCCGGGCGGCTACTCGAGTGGCCGCAGCTGGAACTGGAGCGCGTCAACAGCTTCCTAACATCTCGTCTCGAGGAGATCAAGAACACCATCAAGGACTCCATTCGCGCCTCGTTCAGCATGTACGACCTCAACCTCGACGTCAGCGACTTTCCCAAAAAAGCCGCCTCGCTCGAGGGCCAGCGCCTGCTGCCTCACATCAACGGGTCTGCCACCGAGCCGCAGCAGATCGACCTGGACCTCGCGCCACTCTCGTTCAAAAACTTTAAAAAGAGCGTCAAAATTCTCCAAGGCCTGACCAGCGAGAATAACAGCAGCCCCCCTCCCACCACCAACACCACCCCCAGCCCTACCCCCACTCCCACTCCCACTCCCACTCCTACTCCTACAAACACCACCGCTGATAACACCGCTCCCGCACCTAACGCCGTACCCACCAAATGCAAAGACGAGACCAAGAACGCCACGGGCAATGCCACGAAAACGAAGAAAGGCAAGAAAAACCAGCGGCAGCAGCAGGAGCAGGCGTCCCAGGAGCAGCAGGCTAACTCCAAACCAGCGAAGGGGACATCTGGAAATCAGGAGAAAAGCAATGAAGTGGAGAAAGGAGCCAGAGGAGGTTGTAGAGGAGCGCAGCAGCACGGAGAGAGTCAGAAAACGCCGAGCAAAAAGACCGAAGAGAGCAAGCAAGCCTCGAAGCACAATGGTAACGCGGCCTCGAACGGGAACCATCATTCGGTTTCCAACACGCAGAGGGGGAAGAACGAGGGCGAGACGCGAATTTATAAATCGGAGCACGAAGCAGACGGGAAAAGCAACTTAAACAATGTCCTCTCTCAAAACTCGCAGCAGCAACAACAGTCGAAAGGCAAGAACAAGAAGAACAAGAGCAAGACGGAAAAGTCCAGTAGCTCTATTGGTACGCTCATTTTATATTGCTTTTCTGTTTTCTCTTTAGGACTTTTGATCAGGCTGCAGTGTTGAACATGATTACTGATTAATTTTTTTAACTTGCCTACATGCTGATTCAGATCAAGGGATCGGATTTGTTTTCAGAAGATAAATAACTCGTATATTCACAACAATTGCGAGTCTTCTGTTTTTAATATTTTTAGTTTTTTAGATTTTCGTTGCCTTTAGATATGTGCTTAGTACGTGTTTATTATTTCTTGATGGTTTGTTTTGCGATTCTTGTTTAGTTCGATCCGGTATCCCTTCAGAACTCTCGGTTTGCTCACTAGCCAAAGAACTCTCAATTGTTGTGTCTGCTTTTGGCAGAGTCCAAACCTCAAATTCATATTATTTATTTATTTGTGGCTGCCTAATAGACGACGTGTTCCTCCCTAAAGATCTGGATCCGACGGAGATGGATGAGATTGATCGCGAGGTCGAATACTTCAAAAGGTAAAGCATCTTAATCCATTCAGGAACAAGCAAAACTTTATTTAAAAAATAAATAAAATAAAAAAAAAAGGTAGACCGATTAATCAGGTTATAGTATGATAGTTGATGGCTGGAAATATGGAACCTGTTCTTCCTCTTCTTACGGCTTCTCCCATTAGGGGTCGCCACAGCGGATTAACCGTTTCCATAACCCACCTGTCCTCTACATCTGCCTCTTTCAAACCAGCTACCTGCATGTCTTCCTTCACCACATTCATAATCCTCCTCCTTGGTCTTCCTATTTTTTCTATTTCCTGGTGGCTCCATCCTCAGAATTCTTCTACTGATATACCCCATGTCCCTCCTCTGCACATGTCCAAACCATCTCAATCTCACCTTGCTCACCTTGTCTTCAACATGTCCTACCTGAAAAATTTGGAATTGATTAACTAAAATCCATAACGGTAGTTTATCCGGCTTCAGCTTCGCTGTTATTACAACAGCGGCCTCTAGAGGCGAATTGCTGCCACCACGTGCTGTTATGATAATGAGCTGCATGGAGAGAATGTCTTATTTATTAATTACATAATTATATTTATTAATTTATATGTTAAATTTTTTCCTGTAGCACATTTTTTATTTTTATTCAGTACTTTTTATTTTTGTAATAACCAAGAGCGGCCTCTAGAGGCGAATCGCTGCCACCACGTGCTGTTATGATAATGAGCTGCATGGAGAGAATGTCTTATTTATTAATTACATAATTATATTTATTAATTCATATGTTAAATTTTTTCCTGTAGCACATTTTTTATTTTTATTCAGTACTTTTTATTTTTGTAATAACGTTTAGTACTATTTAACATGGAGTCTTATTTTTTTTATTATCCACTATTTCTTTTTAAAACTAGCGGTATTTTAATATATCGGCAAGTACGATCTAACCTAGCTACCGGTATCGGTCAAACCTGTCCGAGCTCTAGTTTGTACTATTGATTGGTGCCCTCCTGAGGCCGTTTGTTTTCTCAACCTATTAATGTTCCTGTCATTGTGTCTGTCTCCAGGTTTTGTCTCGATTCAGCTAAACAGACACGACAGAAGGTGGCTGTGAACTGGTCCAACTTCAGTCTGAAAAAGATGCCGTCGAACGCAGCGCAGTAACGCAACACACACGAACACACACACACACCTGGATGATGGTAACAGGAGAACACCCCCCCCCCCCCCCCCCCCTTTCTCTTGGCCACATGATTGATCTCTCCTTGGCTGGAGGTCATTGTCCTTCTTCGCTCCTTCTCTCGATACGCCACGGGACCTCGTCACGCAGTCTGTAATCGTCCACCGGAGAGTTTTTACTGTATCTCTTAGTAGAGCGGAATCACTCGCAGAAAACAAACTCATTGCTTCATTTTGTAGTGTGTAAATAATGATTTTACAATAAAAAAAGGTTTTAAATACCAAACCATGGCACACCTCTCGGCCCGCTGACCCACGATGTCTATTTGTTTGTTCCTTTTTTTTTTTTTCTCTCTCTCTCCTTTAAAAGGTACTTTTTATTCACTGATAAATACCGCAGATACTGACAACGTTACAGAAAACGACATTGCGAGGACGGAACTAGAACTGGAGTCAATAATGGACAGTAGGACTTGTCTGTATCTCAACGTCTCAGTGGGACATGACACATTTTAACACGGTATAACGGTTTCCCAGAAATACGTTGTTTTGTTCACTGGTAAATTTTAACAGGATCTTTTTTTAATTACAGGTGAACTCAGATACGTTATATGGACAAAAGTTTGCACCTGAGCATACGATTATTATTATTTTTAAACATCCTAGTCTCCATCAGAATAACCCCCACTAGATTTTGTGTGAGATTTCATTCAGCCAGGGCATCAGCTAGTGATGTAGGTGTGGTGAGGAGGCCTGGGGTGCATGCAGATCTTCATGAAGCTGGCTTTGTGCACAGGGACATTGTCATGCTGGAACTGGTTTGGGTCTCCTGGTTCAAATGTCATGCCTCTGCATCCAACAGTTTGGGGAAGAACCGGATATTTCGGAGAAAGACAGGTGTCCTAATACTTTTGTTTATATAGTGGAGGTCTGTTGAGTCAATCAGTGATGGACGCCAATTATTTTAATCTATTTCAGGATGTTATAGGGAACATTGTGGGTTCCTCTTTTGTTTCGGAGGGGTCCATGTCCAAATTTGTCCACACGAAGGGAAAGGATTTCCTGCCACGATATCCTATACACTCCAGCTTTGTGTTACCAGTTTTGGAAAGGATAAATATATGGCAGGAAAGGTCAGGTGTCCCAAAACTTTTGTTCATATAGTGTATGTAACAGCTTTCTTTCCCAGTAACTTCTAACTATCCTGAAAAAAAACTTATCCATAAATGAAAAATCGCTTTTGCAGGTTGTTTAATATCCAAATACGGGACGTTTTTTGGATCAGAGTTGATCAAAATGAGGCTTTGTGCTTGTTATGGAGTCACGCTATGAGATTTTCATCATTTACCAGTTTTACTCTGTGATTTAGTTCCTCTGAGACGTGTGAGAAACACAAGCCCGGTCTATCACGTGCTTAAAAAAGTTTACAGTGTGGGACCACGTGAGACCTTTTAACCCTTTATAATGAGGATCATTTCCAAAGTGGACAAAAAAAAACACTAACACACACAGAGCCGGTGAATCTAATACCCGTGTCTGGTGTGACATCTTCAGAGATAAGGGAGACGCTCGGGACATCCCCTGCATGCCGCTCCAGAAACTGACAGTCGGGTTCTGGACGAACAGTGACCGTTAGAAACGTTCTCTCCGATTTCAGTCTCGTCTTTGTGCTCGTGAGAATTCTCCTGTGTAGATGTTCAGGCCGTTTGGCTGCGTCCCGGTCTCCTAGCCTTCCTCTCTCTGTAGTCACTGCTTGTTGTAGTTTGGTTTAGACCGAGTTCAGATGGGAAAAAAAAACAAAAGAAATTTTTTTTTGTCACATTTGGTATCGAGGACCTGTTATTAAACACCCCCCCCCCCCCCTTTTTTTTTTTTTTTTTTTTTTTTTTGCTCTTCAGCGCCATGGTACAGCGCTCATGACGTTATGCCTGATTATCGCATTGCACGTGTTTTTGTCACCACCTCCACACCGTCTGAGTAAATAAACCTAAAATAAACGATGCTGTTGGGACCTGGGAATAATATCGACGACCCACCACCTCTTTCTTCACTTCGCTCAGAAAAGCTCGAGAGGAACAACGATGGTTTATGGAATCTGTTCTGAGCTGTTTGTCCTCTTCTACATCTCTGACACTATCCAGGTTCTAATGATCTAGGAGACATTATTTTCAACATTTGGAATGTAGATTTATACTCTACCATTAAAGGCCAAGTGTATGTTGGCTTTTTGTTTTTGTTTTTTTAATTATTCACTTTTGATACTGTGAATATCTTTCATTCTGAAAGATTAAAACATTACAGTTTTTGAAAAAAAAACAAAAAAGATACAAGTGTCATGTTTGTGATTTATTATTATTTTAATTTTTTACCAAAAAAACAAAACATACACAAGGGATTCTTACATTGAAATTATATCGCCAGTCAGATAATGAACAGGCAGTCGACTCCAGAATTATTGGCACCCTTTCAAATAACAAAAATGTCAGGAAATTGTGGACAATTTTATACAATCAGAAGTTACTTGTTTATTATGTATTTATTTCTTTTTTAAAAACACTTTTTGTTTTTTCTCTGGTACACTTACAGCCCAATTTCCACCTATCTATTTATAATTTTGTTTAACTATTTATCTGCCTTTTTTATATTGATGCCCAGATGTATTATAGATTTGCAATTTCTACAACAGTAAGAAAAATGTATCCACAAGTTAGAAAATGGAAGCGGAAAAATCCCAAATGTCCGAACTGCACAAAATTGCCTTGTGGGCTTTTAGAACCAGGCTGTTTGGAAAGGTTGCATGAAAGAGCAACACTCTGGGAGTATGTGAAACGAGGTGACTGTATAAATTGAAATACAACAAGAACATGACAAAAAAAACTCCATACAGACAGAAATGGTGGGAAATCAAAAGCGTTTCTTCAACCATTAGTGGAGGAGCTTCAGTGATCCTAAGTGAACCTTTTTTTCTGGATCCACACGATTATGCTTTTTTTTTGCAACTCAAGAACTTTGGGGATGAATTTGAATTGTAATTAATATCAGCAGTCGACTACAATGGGAGCTTCGGCCCATTTAAGCGTCCATCACTGAAAACTCCACTACCACAATGATGGAACTGTAATGAATGGATACTTGGTGCCACCCAGATGAGGATGGGTTTCTATTTGAGTCTGGTTCCCCTCGTGTTTTTTTTCAAAAAGTCTTTTTTCCCTTGCTGTTTTTCCCACTGGCTCACTCTTTGGGGATGAACTTAAAGGCACTAAACTCATAAATGTATATTTTATAACTTGTTTAGCTGCTTAGGGACAATGTCTGAATGTAGGTTTTCAGCTGAACATTAGTAGTCAAGTGCTTATAATTTATACACCAGTTTATTATTATTTTATTTTTTTACATTTATTATATATAACATATTTGTCGTCAGGAAGGGTGCCAATGCTTTTTGAGTCTTAATGCATAACCAGGACTGTTTATATAGCCTCAAATAACCTCTAGTTTCCTAAATTACTACTAATGTATGATGTTTTTATTAACTATGTTCCCCTTTGGTGTTTTTTAATAATCCCTGTGGGTCGTTGTGGTCTCTTTATCGTCAACTTCGCGTAAATTTTTTTTTTTTTTTTTTTTGGACCTTCTGGCTTGCCGTAGGAACGTAACGCATGCGTATTTCACGTTCACCGCCTGTATTGTGACGAACCAGGAATTTGCGATTGGTTAGTTTTTCAAGGAGAGGCGTGGCTGCTTTCTCGTATCCAATCGGCGCTCTGCTTGTACGGCTTACTGGCCAATACGCGCTCTGGATGAATAGTGGGTCAAAAAACGGGCAGGAAAAAAAAACTTGGTCTGTAAACAGCTTCTTGCAAACTAGCCGAACAATTCCTGGCGTTCGCAAGAAATATTTTCTCAGGCAGACAAATAAAATAAAAAAAAAGGTAAAAAATATATAAAAATGGAGGCAGAAGCCAACACGAGAAAGGTGAGTGAGATTGTCGGTGTAATTATTTTATTCATGTTAAAAACGGAGCTTTAGCAGTTAGCTAAGTTTGTGCGCTCGCGCTGAATGTTTTGTCAGTGATTAGCCATTCTAGAGCCGTTTAATATCATAAATAAATGCACTGTTTCAGATAAAGAACCTAAAAATGTGGCTATAAAATGTTTTATTGATGTGTGCCAGAGCTGGAAATGGTCTCAGTTTATATTTATGTATATTTCAGGATATGCTACAGTTAATTGGGTAAATTTTACTGCTGTGACCTCATAGCACCTACTGCTTTTTATGTGTGAATCAATGATTTATAAGCGAAAACGAAAGACGTTTATACCTAAGATAAAATGCTGTATATTTATAAGCGCGTGGTTATAAAATGGTATGGTTGCTCTTCTTTCGCACATGCGCACTTGTATATCACACTGTCGCGTTGAGTCTTACATGAATGACTCGTTCATTTTAAAGAGTCGTCTCAAAGAGTGATTCGTTCATTTTATGAGCAAAGCATCGTTCGTTCACTATTACGGAGTCTGGAGTCACGTGATTTGACTATTTCAATCCCTCATAAGTGTCATCAGATTCACCACAGATTCCAGATGTTTGTGTGAACTGTTTAAAAAAAGTTTACATATGTGTTGAATATAAATAGTTAATTGATATAAATTGGTTATAGAAGGACATGACTCTCCTACTGAGCAGCCATATTCAGATTAACGTACTTGTATATTAGAATTGAGGACACACGTTTACACACAAAATCTGCAAAATGTTCTTTGCAACCCCCCTTCCCACACCCCCTGCAGTTGGGTATACATTTATTATATTTACACAATGAAACACGCTTATAATTTCTGGAGGCTTTTATGGCTGTTTCAATATCATGTGCTTGTTGTTTACAAGTCTTGTGTTTGTCCCGACTTCTTACGACGACATCGTCTGGAGCTGCACATTTTTAGTTTTTTCTAAAGACGATTATATGATTTTGAGATCCGTCTTTTTACACTTAGGACACAGTAGGAACTTAAATGAAGTCAATACATTAAAAGCCAGGGCATGTAAACTTACATGGAATACTCAGTGCAAATTATCTTTATTTATTTTTTGCAGTTTTGTCTTTAAGAACCTGTATAAGATATTTGCCTGGTCAAAGGTGAATTTGCTTATTGAAATGTTTTATTTTCAGCGAAACTACGCTGAGGAGAAATCTGCTTCTGAGGCTTCAGAGGATGAGGACTACGTACCATATGTTCCTGTTAAAGTTAGAAAACAGCATTTGGTACATATTGAATTTTATTTTCCTTCTTTAAAAAAAAAAATGTCAGCATATGAATGATAGACGTTCTTTTTACTTTTTTGTTAATAACGATTGTGTTAAAATTTGGCGTAAAATATGATTGATTGTGACGTGTCTGGACTCTCAGTTGCAGAAGATGTTGCGTTTGCGGGGCAAAGGTTTGATCGAGGAGGACCAGAAGGACAGCGGAGGAGAACAGAGGGATGAGGATGAGGGTCTCGGGCCCCGCTCCAACGTCAGCCTGCTCGACCAGCACCAGCACCTGAAGGAGAAAGCAGAGGGTAATGTAGACATTAGATCTGTCTGAGGCGGCTCATTTTCAAATAGCATTTATAGAAAGGATTGAATGCATCAGCTAAAGTTCTGGCTATTAAGAGTTCTGAACTGTTTGTAGGTAAAATGTTCCTCTGTCTACTCATGAAATTAGATTGTTGATTGATTTAATTACTGACTGGTTTGAACTGGAAAATTTTTTTACAGCCCGGAAAGAATCTGCAAAGGAAAAGCAGCTGAAGGAGGAAGAGAAAATTCTGGAGAGTGTGGCTGAGGGCCGAGGTGGGTTTTCTTTTATCTTATTTATAAATACAGTAGATTATTTTACTGTTTGTTTATTTGTGCTAAATTGGGTGGGTCTATAACAGGCATATTCTGCATGATTAGTGTAGATGCTATGGGAAAATACTTTTTACACTTGGATAATTAGTTTTTTTTTCTTTAGACCTTAAAAGCACAAAAAGATTAATTCTGGAATGGATTCTTATGAAAGTATAGAACACTGTTGTGCATTTATTGTGTGTGTGTG
>MU551605.1:2291861-2351861 GCA_024362625.1 Silurus asotus
ATATAAATATTTTAAAGTTGAAATGACAAACAGCAGTGATGGAATATACAAATTTGATTTTAAATCAGACAACAGATATTCCACATTGTATAATAAAAAATTAAGCCTTTTGCAATAATAATATACTTTACATGGATGGAGAGGAGAAATTTAGCTATAAATTGCATACACAAAACTATAATAAATAAATGTTTAATAGTCATCTATTGCTGATTAAAAGCTACTGAAGTTTTTAAAGTACCCTTTGAAATGTTAAACATAAACCTATCCAATTGATAGGAAATAGTTATTACACGTAAATGTGCCGTGAGTGTGAAAAGCGAATAATGGGCCGAATTACTTGTTAAACTTTTTAATATTTCAGTTTTGTGAATTATCATTCTGGTTATAAATAAATGTTGAAAGAAAATACAATAATACATTTATATTCTTATCACCATTTTTCATTTGTTGAACAAAATATTCACCATCTTTTGCAGCAATTCTGAAAGGTTTGAAGAAGAAAGGAATTGTGCATCCAACTCCCATTCAGATCCAGGGAATCCCCACTATGTAAGATCCCAATATAAAACCATGCAAATGATCTCATTTAGCCAAGCCATGCATACATGAACTGGTTGGTTTTAATATTTGTTTATTCCTGTCTGTGTCTAGTCTTTCTGGCAGAGATATGATCGGCATCGCGTTCACAGGTTCGGGGAAGACCCTGGTGTTCACTCTGCCCATCATCATGTTCTGTCTGGAGCAGGAAAAACGCCTGCCCTTCTGCAAGCGCGAGGGACCCTACGGACTAATCATCTGCCCTTCTGTACGCCCGCACACAAGCATTTTAAACATGCATGCATAGTAAGATGGAACCGGATTAGAATCTATACAGTGATTAATGTGTACATGACTGTTGCTGTTCACTGCTTCTCCTGTAGAGGGAGCTGGCGAGGCAAACACACAGCATCATCGAGTACTACTGCAAGCTCCTGGAAGATGAGAGCGCCCCTCAGCTGCGCACTGCCCTCTGCATTGGGGGCATGTCTGTCAAAGATCAGATGGAGGTGGTCAAGCAGTAAGTGTGTCCCCTGAATAACACATTAGTCCTAACACATTAGTCCAACCTAATCCTGGTGTAAATCTGTGTGTTGCAGTGGCGTGCACATGATGGTGGCCACGCCCGGCCGTCTGATGGACCTGCTTAATAAGAAGATGGTGAGTCTGGATATCTGTCGATACCTGGCTCTGGATGAGGCTGATAGGATGATTGATATGGGCTTTGAGGAGGACATCAGGACCATCTTCTCTTATTTTAAGGTACACAATTGTTTTTATAATCACGTCGTCTTCATTTTAAAGGCCTTTTTTTATATAAAATCTTTCTAATGGCTTCTCAGTTAGAGGTTAGAATCTGGAAGGAGGTGTTTGGAGCAGGGGTAGAGGTATAGGGGGGGGTGATCAAGACCTCTTGAAAATGTCCACCAGCTTTTTGCCACACCTATGATCACCTCTCTTGTGAGAAGGATTTTAAACCTGGAGATCACTCATCTCTCAAACCCTCTGTTCAAGGTGTTTACCTTTTCGTCCTCAAAAGTGTGTCGTTTGTCCTGAGGTGTTGCTTCTTCTGTGTTGGTACATCCTCTTATGTAGGTGGTTGTTTTTTCTCTCCAATACAGTGCTCTGGAACTAGTCACTGCACAGGACTGTGTAAATTATATTTCTAAAGGTTTTTTGAGTAAACAAATAATGTGGTTTACCACAAACCAACTACCCAAGCAGAAAGAGACTTCCCTTATTCTGAAATCCTCCCTTTAACTATACACTAGTGTTCGGTTTGGGGTTAAGACTTGTTAAAAGCACAAAGCTTTTTTTTTTTGAGAGAGAGAAATGTTCATTATCACTTCTGTTTTAAAGAAACAACTGCATTAATAATGGCTTTTGGTATCCTGAGTTTTCACCTTATAAAATGTCTAATTTATCATGCTAGTTAACTAAGGTGAGTTTATTATTAACCCCATGATATTCTCAGTTCTTAATAAATCTCTCTCCTTCTCTCTCTCTCTCACACACACACTGTATAAGGGAAGTATATTTCAAGAGGCATTTTCTCACTCATCATTCACTAGAAACCTTGAGTACTTTATTTTTACACTATTAATATAAAAGACTCAGAAAACAGCATTGTGTATATTGTGATAAATTGTATATTATTTATGATTTCAGGGTCAGAGACAGACACTGCTGTTCAGTGCCACCATGCCCAAGAAAATCCAAAACTTTGCCAAAAGCGCTCTGGTCAAACCCATCACCATCAACGTGGGCCGAGCCGGAGCGGCCAGCTTGGACGTCATTCAGGTGAACGCTTTGTGTGTTTGAGGGAACAAATTAGCAATCGTGTACAGTTAGAGCAATGATAACGAGGCTGGTATTACGTGTGCAAGGTCGAGGATTTGCATGGGTTGGTGACTGATAGATTTGGGGGGAAATGTTTTACACCGTCACAGGGTGGAAATGATGGCCGACTTCTGATGAAGACTCTATTGCTATAGTGCTATTTCAAAACAGTCTCTTTGTTGTGTAATTTTTACACAGGAAGTGGAGTATGTCAAAGAGGAAGCAAAAATGGTGTACCTTCTGGAGTGCTTACAGAAGACTGCACCTCCTGTACGTACCACTTTTATTTTTACATGTTTTATCTAAAAATACTGCCAGGGCACCTTTTTGTACAAATCAAATGTTATTTTTGAAGTATTACAGCTTTTTTTTGTTTTTGGCTAAGAAGCTTTGTGCAGAACAGGAAATCTTTAAAGAGTCTGCAAGGAACTATGAAAGGTTCCCTCACTGTCCATATTACTGGGAACACCTGTTCATTTATGCAGTTATTTAAATCGGCCAATCATCTGGAAGCAACAACAATAATAATAATAAAAAAAAGTAAAGCACTTCAGTTCAGGTTCACGTCAGGGGGTCCGGAGAGTCTTATCTCTTGTGATTGTAACCGTTGTTGAAGGTGAAGTACCAAACTTAAACTGCTGATCTTATGGGTTTTTCCACACACAGTTTGCAGAGAATGGTGTGTGTGTATGTGTGTGTGTGTGTGTGTGTGTGTGTGTAAAAATCCAAGGAGATCAGCAGTTAAGTAATACTCACACCACCTAATCTGGTACAAAGATCCATGCCTAACTCAGTAGAGATCACAGGTTTACCACATACTGATGTAAACATGAATCGAAGGTCAGTGTGTGGCTGTACTGTTACAGAACAATTGGATACCTGCAAGAATGTGCAGTCTGTAGAAGTCTCTGATCAAGTTGACAATGCGTATGATATATTAGATGAAAGATTCCTCAATTCCCTCATGAATAAAAACGAATGACAGTTTTCATAAAATTACACAGATTTCGCGGCAGTAGACGATGAACGCTGCTGTGTACCTCATTTTGTATAATCCTCTCTCAGGTGTTATTATTCGCTGAGAAGAAAGCTGACGTGGATGCCATCCACGAGTATCTGCTTCTCAAAGGTGTTGAGGCAGTGGCCATCCACGGAGGCAAAGGTAACGTACCACATGAGAAATATTGGATGTAGAATTTGATCATGTGTGCAGGTTTAGGAAAAACTGAAATGAAAATGCTTGGGAGGCTCCTAATTCAAAATGTTTCAATTGTCATTTAGACCAAGAGGAACGAACAAAAGCCATCGAGGCCTTCAAGGAGGGGAAGAAAGATGTTTTGGTGGCCACTGATGTGGCCTCTAAGGGTTTGGATTTCCCTGCCATTCAACATGTAATTAACTACGACATGCCTGAAGAGATCGAGAACTACGGTGAGAGCAGGAAAAAAGAAATGCACTGTGGATGCAGAATGCTGTGTGGCTCTCTGATGCCTTTAGTGTTCTTTTGTGATGTAATAAATAAACTGTCCATATCTTATTCATGCTTAAACACATTCATTTCTATAACTGCTCGTCTCTGCCTTTTCGATAGTTCACAGAATTGGTAGAACAGGACGATCAGGCAAAACTGGAATAGCCACAACGTTCATCAACAAGGGATGCGGTAAGAAGGAGAAATTGTCTATAACTGCTAAATATCTAAATATCACCATTTTGTTTGTGAACTCTGACTTTATATGCTCACCATTGCAGAGGAATCGGTGCTGATGGATCTGAAGGCCTTGCTGGTTGAAGCCAAGCAGAAGGTTCCACCAGTCTTGCAGGTGCTTCAGACAGGGGACGAGGCCATGCTGGATATTGGAGGTGAGCATTTCATAGTTTCTGATCTCTGCACTCTGATATTATCACTGGAGCTCCTGGTGCACTCTGCTAGATTTCAACACAGATGTTTAACCTTTGATAGAAGGTTCTGAAACCTAATGGATCAAACACAAACATTTATTCATAAATCAACAGGAGCATTTACACAAGAAATGTAGTTTTCATGAAAATTCAAAGTGTCAATTTACACACTAATGTTTGACTGAACTAAGTTCTCCTCAGATTTATACCGTTTCTATAAATGTGGTCTGAAACTCACTGCTGTTTTCTCCTCAGAGGAAAGAGGCTGTGCGTTCTGCGGTGGTTTGGGTCATCGTATCACCGAATGTCCCAAGTTGGAGGCCATGCAGACCAAACAGGTTACCAACATCAGCCGGAGAGACTGTCTGGCCAACAGCTCCATGGACTTCTAAGACTTTGGATTTCCTCACTTCTGGGAGCGTTGACGTCTTTCTGCATGTGTTCATGGACTATTTAAGGTTCTGTTCTGGTGAAGGAAATTTGCTGTCACTATGGCAGCACTTGTAATAAAAAAGAAAAAGTGCGTATTAAACGTGTCTACTGACCCATTTTACCTTCTGCTCTACGGCTGCCTTCTACCTGTGGGACGTTTTCATCTCTTCTGCGTTATGACTGTCCAAGAGTCTAACTACAGAATGTGAAACCACGTACATATGAACGTGTGTGTGCAATTTAATAGCAGTGTTTTCACGTGGCATTTACATCGTGACCTCTGGGCGGATGATTCAGCAGGGGCTTGTAGTAGCAAGAGACACAATTGTTTTTTCTTTTCGATGTGCTGTTATTAACGTTCTGGAAAATTATATATAAAAAACAAAATTACACCCCACTGTAATAAGTACCAGTTTTATTTTTAAAACTGTTTATTATTAAATTATTCTTTCTATATTCTGTGAGGAAAGTAAGTCCATAATGTTGTTATATTTTTGATATTGTAAATACCACTTCAGTAGTTTTCCTGCATTTGATGTAAAAAGTCATTAAAATGAATCTGAATGTTTATACTTGTCATTTATGAAAACCCCGTACTTTTGCTTATGTCTTATTTAATATAATTAGTTTCTAGCGATGAGTTATGCCCTGTATAATCTGCGGATGTGCCAATTAACATATGTGGAATGATTGACAGTTTGGCGGCCCCGCCCCCTCCCATCATCTCACCTCGGGTGACATTTTGGCCGGCGGATGACATCAAATCAACATTGCTGTTAGGGGGCATGTTAGATGGTTAAATCTAGAACACTGTTTCATCACCGTTACCTGTAACAACAACAGAAAAATTCATGTTCTTTCTCCAATCTGTAGCTCAAAACGGGGGGAGAACAAATCTGCTGAATGAATTGAAATAATGCCATATAACTGTTTGGTTTTTTTTTTAAGTGTGTGTAACACAAGTGGAAACACAAGTGGAAAAAATGAATGTAAATAAATTAAAACAGTAAGTGTAAGACCGCTTTCACACGCACGTCACATGCCTTACCCATGATGGTGTGAAAACACTTATTAAAATAGACGCGTACTTAAGTGTGTGTGCGAGACCGACAAAAATAATCGATCAAAACAGTTTCGATGTGTCACAGGTTTAAGCATATTTCTAGACTTAGTTTATTTTTCGAACTGCATTTTCCATTCTAGTCATTTAGATTAAGCTCTTTTTTCCACCAGGTGATTGAGCAGAGAAAGGTTTTTTTATTCGAATGTTTTTTTTTAATTGGAAAAATCCAACATTTTCTCTTTTTAAACATTTCTTTCTCTAATTAACGCAGTCACACTGCATATTTATGTCTCGCGCTCAGATTTAAGTTCCACAAAAGGTCAGTTTTATAATTTCATTCCTATTCTTTCTTTTATTCTGTAGACTATTACAGTGCACGTAAGATGTCTGTAATCACCGACATTTTGTTTATTTAGCGTTTATAGAAGGAGTCAAGCTTTATACATCATGACGACTTCGAGAAAAGAGAAAAAAAATGACCAAGTCATAACAGGAACTAAGATGTTTTGCAAAGATGTGTTTCTGTAACTGTTTTTATCAGAGAATCACATCTTTTAGTGCCATTTTTAAACCTTCTCTTGCTCTCGCTCTCTCTCTCTTTCTCTCTCTCTCTCTCATATATCTGTAGGTTATGTTACAAATATAACCTTGGTTTATAACTGGTACTTACAATATTTCACTTCCTTAGTTACTTCCCCGCAAAGATCTATCTGTCTATAATTAAAATGTTGCTTATAAACTGACCTGTCGGTGAATTGTGTAACATGAGAGCGGAAACGCATATCAATCTTTTTGGCCGCAGGTCGGTGAGGCGCACTTCAGTTCCTCTGAGGTTCTAGCGTGAAACGAACAGCACAATGGATGTAATAGTGAAAGAAGGCTCTGTGTTTTTACAGGGAGTCAAATTCGGAAAGGTGAGTCTTTAATTAAACACTTCTCACACATTGGTGTGTTAACTTTATGAATTTTTACCATAACATTTATTCATTGTGATTATAATGGATGTGAAATACTCTGGGAGAACCTGCTGTGTTAAAGAAATCCTTTCTGTTACTTGTAAATGGACCAAATCCAACACAGAAACCTTGTTTTTAAATAGATGAAAATATAGAAAGTTCAAGGGCAAGACTTATTGTTACGCACCCTGGTTGCAAAATAACTTAATAACAAAGTCTTTTTTCACCCCAACTGTCTATTTTTGTCCACTTTTGCTTCAGACTAAAACTCTTGTGCTTTTCACTGACCGACTAGACAGACACGTTTGTTGCCCCCCCCGCAAATGTGTGTGGATAATATTAACACGCTACATTGCAGATGGAGGAAAAGCCACGGTGGTGTTAAGGCACCCGAGGCGTCTCTGTATGCACAATGGTGTTTGAGCAGCTCTGCGTCTCACCTCACCTCCAGCACTCAACCGGTCTCAGTGCACAAACAGGCAAACGAGCTGTTTTGATAATGCGCCGAGGTTAATTACTTCACTGTGCAAAATATCTATATATTTATACGTTTATAAATATAAAAACTGATATGGTTCGCTCTCTGCTTGCTAAAATCAACATTTAATTTTAAGGCATTAAATAGTTAAAGAACCTCAAAGGGAATGCTGTTATAGAAAAATAAGCAACAACAGAGTGAACAAACACCAAGTATAAAATTATACCGCCGTGTTAATCGGTTCCTGTTATCAGGTACATTCTAGCAACCCTTATCTGCCTTTTTTCCAATAATAATTATAAAACCCCTCCAGCTTATCATTTTACCAATAAACCACACAAACATCAGAAAAGTTCTTCTTTCACTAAACGCTGACCAATCAGAGAGTGTTGTATTATAATTGTTTGATTAATAAAAAAGAAAAAAGAGGAAAATCTGACATACAATGCATACCTTTCCATGTTACTGTGTCCTTGTGTGATGAATAGAAGATCTGGAGGAAGATCTGGGTGACGGTGTTTAAGCCCAGCCAGGTGGGAATCGGTCGCATTGAGATGTGCGATATACGGGAGGGTGCGGGCGTGTCGGCGAAGCTTGGCGCCCTGAAGAAGGCCGAGAAGCGAGTGATCCGGCTGGCCGAGTGCCTCAGCGTGACGCCGGCACTGGCTGAAAGCTGCCCGGCAGACTGCGCAGCGTTTTACCTAAACACGGCTCAGCGCACCTACACGCTGGCGGCACCGGTGGAGGAAGACTGGGTATCCATCATCTGCTCGCTGGCATTTCAGGTAAACCCCCTGCACAGCAAGGTCAAGTAATGAAAGGGAAATCTAGACAATTAGAAAGTCATTTGAGGGTCAGAAATTTGATATAATAATGTCTTAATAAGTTATAAAATTATGATACAAATAAGATGATTCTGAGGTATAAAAAAAACAGAGAAGTGATGCTGGGGCTGATTTCTTTCTGACTGTAAAATCATGCAGCCAATCAGTAAGAAGCAAACTGTGACAAGTAATAATTGTGTGACGCAAAGACCCCTACTGCCAGATTACAAAACTAGTGTTTCTGGGTTTGAAGCTTTTATGCTTAGTGCGTGTGGTGCACCAGAAAAACGTCATTAACCAAGTAGTGCATTTCGAAGTTACCACTTCTCGTTCTTGTTATGCCATACATGAGACCATCTCATAAAACGCATTTCCTACTCCATCATTAACTCATCTAATATCATAAATTCTATACCAGGGGTCCCCAAACATCAGGCTGCCGGTAATTTTTTACCAGAGCTGCACAGAACAAAATCCATTTTATTTCCATTTCATTGGCTTTCGATGCAGAATTAAAAACAATATCATATATATAAATTAAGCTCCCACTGATTCTGCATTATGGTAAATTAAGTTACATTTTCATTATATATGTAATCATCAAACCCTATAATGGTTAAATCATCATTCAATTCTGCTCCACTCAGTACATTTTGCATTCAATTATATTATTCAAATTATATATTTGTATATATATAAAATCATATTAAATGATATTTCATTAATATTCTATATATATATTTTTTTTGTATGACAGTATAAGAATGCATCAAATCAAGCACCGCCTACTTTTTCTTACAGGGAGAGGACGATTTGATTGACAGCTCAAATGACCAATCAGAGCCTGCTATTTTGCGCGACGATAAAACGGCTTTAAACTCTTAAATAACAGTTTTTACAACATTTACTCGACCTGTTTCCTAAAGAGTGAAGCGTTTTGTTCAACAAATAACACCCAAGTGCTCTACAACATGAGAGATAAACATGTTTTAAATAATTTAGCTAACTAGCATACGGATTGCAATCACCGAACCGTTAAATTAACGATGCGAACTAATAAATTTAACACTTACCAGCATGAGTCTGAGTTAAAATACCAAAAAAGATCTAACTGTACAAGTTTTAGCCTGCAAACGTCTTTTTTTTATATATACATTTGATAGTTTTAGCTGAGAGCCCGTTTGTCTGTCGCGTTGTTCCAATTAATCTAAACATAAATTATGACGAGTCACGTGATTAAATTAGGCGCATCCTATTGGGCGGTGATGCAAACGTTTGAAAAAAAAATGGACGCCTTTGATTCTTCCATTAGAAACCCTTGAGGTCTTAATATGTGGTTGTGATTATGTCATTAATAAAGGCAGATGACACAAGCTCTGATTTTATATATTTATATATATATATATTTGCATAATTGATCATTTTCAATTTTCTTGTAATATAACAATGTGCATAGTTTCGTCTTAATGTAATGAGAGCGGTCAGGAAAGAGAAGCTGGTGAGAAATCCGAATGATAACAGGAACCAAAATGTTTCTGATATTTCTCTACTGTCATGCAAGATTATCTGCGATTATTTCTCTCTCGCGTCACACCCAAGAAAAAAATGTATTCTACAAATAAACTACATTTATTTTACTCCTCTTTTGTGAGACATCATAGAACTATCATTGCATTAAACACATGCTCCTCTAAAAGGCACCTAATAATGAACTCGAGAACCACTTTTAAATTGTGAAACATTATAAACGTATCAAACTCCTCCGTTACTTAAAGTACACATTTCATTTTTGGTACGCGATCAAAATCGAAGCTTAATCAGCCCAGATCTTCGCAAAAAGTCTCTCCAATTATCGTCAAATAAAACAGACCACCACGTTTGTTGTCTATATGTAAAATTGTACAATCTGGTAATAAAGCAGCAGATTATTTTATAGCTCATGCCCCTCCAAACACCGCTGGGAATAATCGTTTGTCCTGTGCGATAACCGAACTTGCAGGATGAGGAAGTACTGATAAACCCCACCTCGTCTTCGCATCTCACTTGGTTGCTTGCACAAGATCTTTTCTGGCTGCTCTTCAAAGACACAGTGCAAAAAAAGAGGAATTGGGTACCTTCTGACCGTTTTGTAACATCTACGTTTATATTCTCAGTGTAACCAGGAATGTGGCCAGACTAAGAATGCGCAGGGAGACGGTGGTGATAACCGATGGACGGTTGACGCGACTATGACGGAAAACGATATCTACTCCACCTTGCGTCCAGGTGAGGACTTTTTATATTATTGTTTTGTAAGTTTGTTCATGTCCCCCACGATGCACATCATAAAGCACCCAATTGAATAAGGCTGGGTTTTTTTTCTTAGTCAACTCCAGGGGGTTCAAAGGTTTGAGTCTGGGCCTTGCAGAGTGTGACCTCAGGTCATGATGGTTATCAGTGGTTTGCAAGAACTGTATGTCTTGACAGGAAATGCTAGTGTTACATCTGTGTTTACTTTTCACACAGTCAGTAAGACTAAGTGGAAAAAAGAACTGATGACATCAATACTTTTGCCCTGCTCGATTTGTTTGTGGGACATAAACTGTAAAATTTTTCGGATGCTTGTGGCATAATTAGAATATTCAAAGCTCCACAGAGGAGGTAATCTGAGTTTAGGATTAAAGCAGGAGCTTTCTATTCGTGAAAGCTTGACTGTACGGAAAGGCATTTGTCGATTTACATCAATGTGCTTTCCCATTCGTGGTACAGGTCAGTTCCAGGTGACAGTGGGGAGCTCAGAGGCATCTGTGCGTTGCTGCATGTCCGGTTCGTACCTGCTGTCTCCTGACAAAGAGGCCCTGAGTCTGCTAAACATGAAGACTGGACATGTTGCGTTCTCCTGGCCGTATCGTTTACTCCGCAGATTTGGCCTGGTCAAGGTATGTAATAATTAAACATATTCAAAGGGGCAACTGCAGGTCTTGTTTTCATCTTTATAATATTGATTTAGTTCCATAATTATGGTTATGTGACGTTTACAGTTCATAGACTATGTAAAAAGAAAAAGATATTTTGAACTGTAATCCACTATTAATCCCCCACATACTATTAACCTTATCATCTACCCTTCTTCACAAATAAGCACATGAATAAAAATACAAGAAAGAGTGAACCCTACACTTGTGCGACAAGTAATTATGTATTGACTGCACGTATAAAACAAATGTGTGTCACTGGGCAAGGACAAGCTCATTACTATAACCTGCAGAAAATTATCTACAGCATCATTTTAAACATTTCCTCAAACAAGTTCCAGCAAATAAGAGTCGAGTCAAGGACATGGCTGATTCGTCCTCTGCAGTTTTTTTTACGTTTTCATAGGTACTCAAATTCGACAAAGGTTTAATACTTTTTTTTTCCTCAAACGCTGTTACAGGAAGGAATATCTATCGAGGCAGGCCGTCGGTGCCAAACAGGAGAAGGCCTCTTCATTTTCCTCTCCAAGCAGGGGCCACAGATTTACCAGGCAATCGAGGAGGCTATCATGCATCAAAGCGTACAAGATCTGCTTTCCAAAGCTACTGCACTGCCACAAGAAAATACGATCCAGCGGCCGGTGCAGGCAGCCAGTCCTGCATCTCCAAAAACAGCCATCTCTCGAAGAAACCTTGCTCTTCCAGCAATCCCTGGCATAAAACCACCTCCCAGAAGCCCTCAACCTGAATGTGGTCAACCAGTGTATGCCACAGTGAAGCCCCTGCCCAAACCGAGAAATGTACCCCCACCTTCAGTTCTGCCTCTACCCAGACCCATGACTGCGGTAGTGAGAGAGATAAAGCCAGTAGGTTTGGACATTAGTTACAATAAACCTCATTATGACTCCGGTGACTCTAACCAAAAAACCCAGTCAAATCTGGACACTTCTGGCAGCCCGCTGTACAGCTCAATCAAACATGGTGACAGAAAAAAACCCGATAGAGATACCAGCCAAGGGCATCTTAAAAACACCCGACAGAATTCCGCATTTTGCTACACAGCAGTCCCGGTCAACTTCAAACAAATCCTGTCCGAAGTTCTGCTCAAAGAACCGAACAGGCCCGGACCGTCTCCTACACCCAAATCATACGAAGCGAGCCCAGATCTTTTGGCTGAACCGGATTACTATGAGATAAAAAAATAAAACGTTCTCCACTATTCAAAGAAACCCAACCCAGAAGGTATAAAACAATATGGATCTGATTTCCCAGCTGTCATAAAGCATTTGTGCAAAAAAACAAAACAAAAACAAAAAACAAACACTCAAGTCTCAAACCGATTTCTTTGATACAAAGTTTACGATAAAGCTTGGAACAGTGCAGATGGGTGAATGATGAAACACTACCCTGACAGAATGGACTAGAATGTCTACCAGACACGGCTCAGGTGATGATCTGAAAACAAGACCATCTCTCGTTAGCTGAAGGTCCGGTACGTCAAAGATGTGATGACCTAGCATGACTGTCATGCACCAGATATTCATGCGATCATTCACCATGCCATCGTTGTCATTGTAAACGAATGATATTGATTGCACTCTGCCTGAATGCCTTTTGAGTATTGCTGTGCTAAAGTATTGGCACCCTTGCAGCTCTGATTGGGTTTGCTGGCCACCAAATGTAACATGTTGCTCTTGTGCTTAATAGTTCACCCTGCTATGGAGACAACCAAAGGAGCCATGACTATTTTGATGTTTACATTATTTACAATTATATGTCCATGTTTTAAAAAGAATCTCGAACATAATGTATATTTTAGTAGTAAATCACCGATCGTGCTTATTACAAGTCATCAGCTCGAAGCCTCTAGAGAACAGATTGACATAATGACGTGCAACAGTTACTTGTCGGTGCTGAACAGATCGTTCTGGATTAGCCGAAACTCCCTGCATGAGCTCAGGGTTGGCTGTCTGCGATTAGATTCAGGCCCTTTCTTTGCACTATCCATATTGTAACTGTAATAACATGTAAAATATGTACAAAAATAAAAGAAGTTATTTGTGCTTATACAGACATTAATATCTGTATTTATGTTTTAAATCACGGTACACACATTAAATCAGCAAATGCTTTTATTTCCACAATTTGTATTGGTAAAAAAATATTATATACATAAATAGCAGTTGGTTCATTGGCAGTGGATTTATGTAATGTGTGGATGTAAATCGCAATGCTCAGATAATAAAGTGCAGAAACCCAAATAAGAAAAAAAAAGCATGGTGATCGTTATTTCGAAGGTCAAGTTTATATTTATTCATTAACACCCAATCCCCCCCCCGAACCAACAGTCTACTTGAACATCTACTGTATCTATTTGGTCTTGTTTAATGTCTACTAAAACACAGACAGTGATAATAGTTTTATGAGCCCACACACAATCGCAGGGTTTTATTTTTAGGGCCTTGATAATACATAGTTTGGGAAAGATTATTGCCTTGTTATCGAACTTTACAATACAGGATTATCAATGAACATCCTTCAGATAATTTCAACCAAATATATAATAAAAAGGGAGAAAATAAAAAGTAGGCGGCGGCCTGCGTTTTAACCGTGTCGTTTTGGTCTCCGGTTATATATTTAGAGAAGTCATAAATACACTAATATTAGTAGAATAAATAAGCTGACTCTAATTTGTTACTAAAAAAATATTTCTGTAGTGTTTCCTGGCCCATCATTCGATTTCAATGGTTCACCCTGTACGCAGAATCTTTATTTAAATAGGCTATTATATTCTAATCGTGTCTCTCTCTCCTAAAGAAAAACAACCAGGGACGAAAGTAGTGTCGAATAATAAGAAAAAAGGATCTAGAAAATAAAAGTAGATGAGTAAATGTGCTTCCTTAAAATGGTACACTGAGTAAACACTTGAGCGTCAGAGATAAAAACCAGTCGGCGTGGTTGTTTGGACAGAAGACGAGAGGGTAAAAACGAGAACAATAAAAGTAAAGGGAAGAGTGTTTACAGGGCAATTACTGATAACGCCGTTGTAATGTTTTATAATGTGAAATCGGTCTGCAAACGCTTCAAAGTTTTAGGATTGGCAAAAGATCTCAGCGTGTAGCTACAGGAAGCCCTCGACTGGGTAAAAATTTTGGATAGATTGTACAGAAGTCTACTAGTAGGACTGTTTTGTCGTCAATCGTCGTTAATGTTAAAGTTGTGAAGACTTTCCTATGGCGGAAAAACCCCTCCTTGTATAATAGGCATCGCTACAGCTTGCACAATGAGTGTCTGCTCATAGTTTGATATCGAAATGAGCTCAATTAGACAAAATGCATAAAATACATATGATGTTATATGAAGTTTTATATGCAACTGCCTAATTTGAGTGTGTGTTAGCATCTAGTGGTGATTCAGGGGCTTCAGTCAGGCTGACTGGGGCTTCACAGGTGAGCTTTAGTGGCATCTATAGGAGTATTTAAAAATCACTACACAGTCATTTGCATATATGTTATAATCACTGAGTTCCCGGATGTACTTCTTCGGCGTCACTGCAGTGTGAAGACTCTCCGTCGCTGCCGTTGGCCCCCGCGAGCTCCATTTTCTCCGAGTCAAAGTGAGCCGAGGGCGCGGAAAGGATCAGCACGTGTCCTTCGGTCACGGGGGCGGCGGGCGGTGTGGTCGTGGTCGCGGCGTCCACGGCGTAACCGGCGCACGGTGACTGGAAGCAGCGGCGAGCGCGGGGGGCGTCCCCGGTGCCACGCGCCGCCACGCCCTCGAGCAGCTCGGAAAGCTCGCCGATGTAGATCTGCGCCATCTGCAGCGTGTCGTACTTGGAGAGCTTCTTGTCGTTCTCCAGCGACGGGATGACGCTGCGCAGACGGTCGAACGCGCGGTTCAGGCCGTGCATGCGCCGCCGCTCGCGCGCGTTCGCCGCGACGCGCCGGTGCCTGTGCGCGGCGCCCAGTGCGCGCTCTTTTGGCGCGACGGCGGCCGCGGGGTCCGGCGAGCTGTCCGCGTTGACGTCCGGCGAGGCGCGCGCGCAGTGGTCGGAACGGGGGCGTGCCGGAGCCGCAGGGGCGAGCACGTGCGCGCTCATCCAACCCCGCGGGTCGCTGCGGGTCAGCGTCGTGCACTCGGCCTGGGGGACGTCCTGCGGGCGCTTTGGCACGTGCGCTCCTGACCAAGTCAGAAGTTCAGCGTTGGCCATCATGGTCAGAATTTGAGACTATTGAAACGCGTGGAGGTCCTGATAGGGGGGTCAGTTTTATTACTTCCAGCAAGTCTGCTTTCTTTCACCTCCCCCCCAAAAAAAGTGATGTAAATGTAAACGTGGAGCAAAAATCCTTGATGTTCTCCAACACTTCTCCACACACTGTTTTTTTTTTTTTTTTTTCAATCCCAGCACCTCAATAATAAGCAAAAGAGCAGTAATGAATCTGCTAAAAACTTTGCAGGTAAAGAAGAAGTCCTTGATCCAGTCTCGCCTCCTCAAACCAAATTTTCAAGCTCCTTCCCGAAGAAATTCTGCTCTGAGTAAAAAAGAAATAACGTGTTTAAAAAACCTCAACTGAGGCTTGGAAGATCTTAAGTGATGGTGCATCTCAGGCACTGAGACACTTCCTTCATCCAGGTGCCTTGATTGCTCCTTTAGTACCCATTCCGATTGGACCCTCCTCCCCTCGGAGCTACAGTCGGGTGTTTCAGGGCCAATAGAAAAAGTTCCCCTGACGCCCACAGAAGAAAGGAGGATTTGTGGTTTTGACACTTTAGGAAGGCAATTGTTTTCTGGTGATGGATGATGTTTTTGAGGAGGGGGATGCCACATTATATCACAAATTACAATGTGATTCTTCACTTTGAAGAGAAAAGAGTGATACAAATGATTGATTATTACATGTGTTGGTCTTTGTGTAAACCGACATTCGTTGCATTTTTATGGCAGGAACTTCAGGACTGAAGACAAAACTTTCTTCTAACTAAAACTAGTGAAAACTTCAAGAATTAATTCCATATCCTTGTGAGTGTGTGCAAAACATTTACACCAGTGCTGAACTTGGGACTGTTGAGCAAACATCCTTCTACTCAGGAATCAACAGCCAGCACCACTGGGGCAGAAGCTGACTTCCTACAGCAGCGTGATGTATGATTGTGTCAATTCTCAAATAAACTGTAAAAGGGAGCAGCGGAGTGTTTAAGGCTGTAAAACCGAGCAGGTGGAAGGCGGCACACCTGTCGAACCCCCGTAACTCCTGCCCAAGCAATGAATCACTCGGGTCAACAAGATGAGCTCAAATAATAATAACAAGCACTGATCCAAGATCATCGACTGCTGTGGCATGTCAAAGGGAAAAAAATAATTTAATTCTGAAATTCCTGAAGTGTACATAATACTGGTAATTTTTTTAATTGACTGAATAAACACAAATTTACATTTAAAAAAGATAAAAAACATGGGTATACTATATATATATATATATTATACCTTTTTTTACTCTTTTTTTATTACCACTAATTAATTTAGCATGTTCATGTAATTAAATTTGTGCATTTTTATAATTTGAATATTTTATTGTTTATTATTAATATTAATATTTTATTTTTTTATACAGCGAGTAATTGTGCACAATATAAAATTTACTGTGTATTTAAGTCATTCTTAAAATGCTTTCCTTAAAAAAAGATATATGTGTTAAGCTTATATTAAATGAATCTGTTTTATTAAATAAATAATTGATTTGATATATGCATTTTAACTACTAGCAAATTATTTTACTGAATTTTTTTTAAATCGATTTTATAGACAAGTCAAATATTATTTCCAATACAAAAAATCTATAGAAACTAAATTTCCATTGAAATTCTTTTAAAGATCTAAAATTGATGCAAATGATCAATAATCGGTGAATATTTCCGACCTGAAGCACTATTGAAACTCTGTATTGAAACTCTGTATTTCCAGAACTCTGCATTTCCTGCCTGTAAGCGTTTTTGGCTTTTGGCTTGCAGTACACCCAGGGGCTGAGTTCCATCAGCAGTGGAACACTTGCAGCCTTGTGTTTTGGCAGGGAATGCTGGTGGGGTGCGGGGAAGATCATCGTAAGTCAGTCGGTCCCCAGGGGCCCCCGAGAGGCTGCTCATCTGAGGGAGGGATGAAAAGAGGCGCAAGGCGGGTTGCCTGGCGTCCCCTGGCACCCGCCGCCCAGTCTGAGACTCGCTACACATCTCCCATATGCTGTCACGGGTTACGGTTGAACTTTTTTTTAATCTGGTGTGTTGGGGAAAAGTTGACGGGGTGCAAACAAAGATTTCACCTACAGCTCCATGTCTGACACCCTAATAATATAATCATTATGTATATTGCACTCTTGTAAACTGAATAGATTAGAATGGGAGACAATCTTTAGCACATCCTCACAACAGAGAAGCATTTCAACATGTTACAAAGCTCTAGACTTACAGCAATTTGTGTGTGTTTGAGTATGTAATAGAGAGAAAGCAAAAGCGATTGTGCGTATGTGATAAATATTAAAGATAAATAAGGAAATCAGCATGACCTGCTAGCCCGTCATCGGGTTAATGAGCCTTACATGGAGCTGAATAAATGGGCACGCTCTGCGTCCATTCATTTTCCTCCACGCATGTTTAATCCTCGCCACCCTACTGGCGCACGCAACAGCCTGCAGCCCTGCCGAATAGGCAATGAGGGGAGAAAGTCTCACTCCCCATCTGCTGTGGCCCAAAGACCTGGGGGAGTGGAAGATGGCAGGAGCGTATCAAAGGTCAATCTGGGACCAGCCACCCGCCGTGCCGGTGTTTGAAGCCCACTGAGGCAGACGGCCATGCACGGGCCAGCGGACTGGACCTGGCTTCCAAATCCTTGTGCTGCCCTGCAATTTTTTTACGACACCCGGCACCTCAGTAAATATCCGAAAAAGCAGGTTCGTCACTGTAACTATTCTCGAGAAGGCTACGTAAAAGTCTAGCTAACAGCATTCATTGACACTTGTTTCATCTGAACCTTCAGTTTGATGTAGGAGGGCAGATCTCTCAGCTTCTTTGTCCTTCCTTCGCCTCGGTAAAAGCGACCATATTTTACAGCCCGTGACCCCGAACACTACCCAATCAACACCGCGGGCCATATTCATTAGCATTTTAATCTGACTCCGCTCACCTCGCTGTCTGCGAAATGATGTCACCATAAACCTTGGTCATGATAAGTTTTATGAGCATGTGTCATCTTCTCAGATGCTGAGACCACTCTGATAGAACAGGCCTTACAGACCAGACATAGCCAGTGTTAAATAAAAAAAAAAAAATCAATCATAGGTACTTGTTACTAAATCTAAAAAAAAATCTCATAAACTACATTAATGGCGCCAAAGAAAGAGGTCTGGAGCTAAATCTCAGGGGATGCTATGAACCTTATACCTTGACACTAAACACCCTAAATCTGGACACTACAGACAACACTACAGATTTATTCCTGGATACTGTAAACGTTACTGTTCCCTGACACTATATTAATTCTATATATAAATACTATCGACCTCACACCTAAATACTATAAACATTATACACTGACATGATAAACCGTATATACCTGGATGATTTAGATTTAAACACTGACATATAGACCTAATATTGGATGCTATCGACTTATACACTGACACCTTACACCATATAACTGGATGCTACATACCTTTTGCTTTGATATGATAAACTGTATATCTATATGCTATAAACCAGCTATATTGTCTATAGTTACCATGTATCAAATCTGCATGCTATAGACTTATACACCCACATAAAGACCATATAACTAGATGCTCGGGTCCTTATAAATTGACATAAAGAACTTATACCTGGACTTATACCTGAAATGCTATATAAGAAAAGATCGACAAATTCCGGGGTTTCTTATTCCATCCTGAGCTCATGCTGCACGTTCTCCCCATGTCTGAGTTTTTTTTTATTTCCTCTTATCTTGAAGGAGCATGCCCTAGATGAATCAGCAAACATGTTCAAATTGCCTCTAGATCTGAGAAAGTGTGAATGTGTTCAGTGACTAGATTCTAGACTTGTGTGTTTCTACTTCACCCCTGGAACTGCCAGGAAAAGCTCAGGATTCACTGTGACACTTACCAGGATAAACATTAAGTAAAAAATGTCTCAATAAGTATATATTTTGGTGAGGGCCTGTTTTAAAGAAGAAATACAGCATCAGATACAATATAAACACAAGTGTTAATGCATAGCTTTTTCCCCATCTTTTAAAAGGTGGAACCGTATCCAGTGGTCCACATAAGTGACAAGGTAATATGATTAAATATTAAATCTCTGAAAACCACCGTGTGTGTTTTAGACCACCCTTTCAGCACTTTGCTTAAAAAAATTTAAAAACAAAAAGTCTACTAGACTGGCCCATATATCTTTATCCATGACCTTTATAGGTAAAACATCTGAAATCAATGTATGTAAAAAGGTGTAGGATAGGAAATTACATTATGTGAATATTATAATAAATGTACACTATAGCTATAATGATGCAATTTAATTTTTAATTTCTATTAAATGCTATAATTTCTATTATAAACATTTCCTGCTTGCATTCAAGTATATAAAAATAACCAAGAAATAATAACAAAATATACAGAGAAATGTATACATTATTTTCTATTTGCATTATAATAATGGTTCAGTGTGCAATAGCGAGACAGCGCGCATGCGCACTACAGTTCCAGGCCATTTATATGCTTATACAGTGTTTACAGTAATTTAGCCGTCTTGCCCCTGACTTGTGTGTGTGTGTGTGTGTGTGTGTGTGTGTGTGTGTGTGTGTGGTGGGGGCACACAGACGAAGGGCTCTTTTATGAGCAAGGCTCAATGAAGCGAGGCCGAATGAGCCCCATCTAACCACCGGCCTCGAGGTTTAATTAAAGAGCTGATCGGACATTTCCACTTTTCGCACAATGAGAGCTTATAGGAGAGGAGCAGCGTCATCACACACACACACACACACACACACACACACACACACTCACTTCTGAGCCGCATGTCTGGGCCATGCAATTATTCAGTTTCACCCCGAGCGATGGACGCTGAGTGCACGCGCGCACATGCGTTTTTTCCTCCCTGCAAATTGCTGAAATTCGGTAGCGCTCTTCGTTTTGAGGAAGTGCACTGAGTCAGACACCGTTCTAACTGAGAGCATCTGTAATTCATCACACTGATGATCTGACAATGATACCGCCTTGTCATTGAACCGCAAACGCGCCGCACGCGAAAGGCACGTGACGCTCGCAGATTGCCGCGCGCTCGCGCTCGCGCCGCGTTCATGATCACTGGATGCCTCGCTTAACTGCAAAGAGCCTTATAAGGAAATCAAGCAGCACATTTTCCCCATTATGTATTTCCCTAGAGGTCATGTGACCTGGCTAATAAATCCACAATCGGGTTACAAGTTATATCTTTTTTTTTTTTTCTATTTATTGTATTTAATTTATTTGGGGAAAAAGGGTGCAGCTTGAATGAAGTTTATTGTTAACCGTCCCTCTGTATTTAGTGTCTAACTATCACTGAATTTATATTTATTTATATAATAATAAGTGTGGATGAACGGTTTTTGATTTATTAATTGATTGATTGGGCGCGTGACAGATGCTCGTGAAACAGCTGACTCATGGTGACGTCACCTCAGGGCGGCAAGTACCTCAGGCGTCGTCGGTGAGAGGTAAACTTAAACAAACAACAAAATATAAACCTTTTTTAGGCCTGACAACAACTAACGTCAAGCTGAATGTTACTAATATATTGAGGAGGAAAAATAAATGGATTTAAGTTTTTAAGAAGATATTTGTGTAGTTAGCTAATGAAGCTAGTTAGATGCAGTTACATAGAAATGGCATGAAGGGAAACAAAGTAAAATCTAAATTCTTTGACAAAAAACTAAGTTGGGAATGATTTATTAATAAATTATAAAAGATATACACTCACCATTCACTTTAATAGGATATATTATATTATGTATACAATATATATAATATTTCATATGTTCAATTTTGAAAATGAGAGAGATTTCAATAGCCCTATTAGTGCTACTACAACTTCTGTACAAAATCCATATTATAAAAAGAAACAGTCAGTTAAGTAAAGAGAAAACAGTCAATCTTAAAAATTGTAAGAACTTTAACTGTATCCCCAAATGCAGTCTCCAAAACCATCAAATGCTATGATGATACAGACTCTCACGAGGACTGTCTGAGGAAAGGAAGACCAAGAGCTACCTCTGCTGCAGAGGAAACGTTTATTACAATTACCAGCCTAAAAAAACACTGCTTTAGATAAGTACTTCTCTGAGTTTAAGTGGCAGACATATTTCAACATACACTATGCAGAGGATACTTCCTGAGTCAGGCCTTCATGGTCAAATTACACCAAGGAACCCATTATTTCTGAAGAACAACAAGCAGAAGGAAAATAGATCAGTGGAAAACTGTCCTTTGGGCTGATGAGTCCAAATGTGAGGTTCTTGGTTCTAAGCATCATGTTAACCTCTGTTATATGTTCAGAGGGTGAAGGAACATTTTATGAGTGTGTAGTTACTACTGTTCCCATCCAGGTGACTACCTCATGAGACATGCCAAGAGTTTGCAAAGCTGTGGGCTAATTTTAAGAATCGAAAATATATTATTCTGGGTTATTCAACACGTTATTGTTTACTACATAATTTCATACGCGTTCTTTCATAGTTTGCACTTCTTCATTTACAGTGTAAATGAGAGAGGTTTTTTTTTTTTTTTTTGCTTTCTACCTACAACCCAAATGAATTAATGAAGAACTGCAGACTTTTGCACTCAATTATACTGAAATAAGAATGAACCTTAGTAACAGAACAGCAACAGACAGACTGGCAGTCGACTGCAAGGGAAAAATATTACATTTAATGCTTTTTGATCAATATTTAGCTCTTCATCGTGTGCCAAATTCTTATCTAAAAAGCACCGAATGTGCCCCCTGATCTTAAATAAAACACTTTAAACACAAAAGCATGAGCTGTAGCTGCCATTTTGTCCTTTCTTAAAACCGAGATTAAAATGCTACTCAGATAAGCACTATACAATAAAGTTAAATCATTGTTTTTCTCTTTTTTTAAATTTTTTTATTGTAAGCCCAACTCAGAGCACCATGTATGTTAGCGTAACAGCTTATAAATGCGGCACTCGCAGCAGCGTGTAATTGGGATGCTTCTCCTCAGCAGGGGCCGAGGATCCATTCAGCATCAAAGACAAAAGGGCAAAGAATAAAGCTACAAGCACACCCAGCAGGAACGCCTTCAGTCTTCTCGGAGGGAGAAAAAAAAAAAGAAAAGAAAAAAAACCTTTCAGTAAGACAGCAAGGTTCGAGCACAGGGCCAAAGCTTCACCACAACGGCTTGAATAATAAAAAGGCGACGTCCGTGAGAGGAGCTGTCATCTCGTCAACCTCCGCTCTTTTCTGAATCCCTAAGCAAGAGGCAGGAGAAAAATCCTGCAAACACGACCAAGATCAGGTACAAGGTACAAAACTATATCCAGCAGCATTCTCTAAGGGCTTATTACGTAACTTCAATTGAATTTAAAGGGTTGAAAAGGTCCACAACATCCCACAGGTCCAAAAGAAGGTACATTTCCTTGAAGGTACCAACCAGCAGTTTCTTTTTAAAAATCCTTGGGATTGGGAAGATTGTATAAATAAAAAAAAAGGAAAAAAAAGAATTGAGCATGAAACAATCACATTTTCAATATTGACACAAATTAATAGCAATATATATAATTTATTAAATTGAGCGTGACACATTGTACTTTATCTTTTAGCTACATTTCATGTTGTGGAATGTTCACGGGACAAGTTATTATTAGGATGTTATTATCACTTACATCATATCAGCGACAACATTTGAGGAAAATGTACTATCAAATAAAAAGCACTGACACTAAAGACTCTTTCCAGATATCAATGTTTAATGAAGGTCTCCTCAATCATATTAACACTTATGTATTGATTTGTTACTACAACGTGGCTTTTTATTATATTTTTTATTCAGATCTCCTTTCAGAGTTTCGGAGCAATCTTACGGACCCCAATCAGATTTTCAGTAGCTGTAAGTATTTGGTTGAAATGTAATTATTTTGATTAGTGGTTCATGCCCCTTAATCCCCCACCACCACCCCACAGGCTCCAGGTTTAAATCTCACTTTGCCACGCAGGCGCTGCTGCACCCTGTTGAGGCTCTTAACCCTCGCCTGATCGGTTACAGTTTTGGATTGCGTCCTGTTCGAGACGCTTTGTCTGCCAAATGAATAAATGGGAACGCAAGCCAAGAACGTAAGACATCATCTCAGAGGGAAGAAGCTGAAGCAATAATGACCCTGCGGTAAAGCTGTCACGCCCGGCGCGTCATGATGGCATATGGGGACCGAGAGGCGCGTGGCTGTACTGTGACCTTGGGCACGTAAGAAACAATGCAAACAATCCAGCAGTGGCACCCTCTCACAAAATAATTACCCCTGTCATATACAAACATGCACGCACACACACACACACACACACACACACACACACACACACACACACACACACGGCAAGACACAAACTTGTCTTATTTTTAAGAGTCCAATTGAAGTAAACAAAAATTTCCCTTCATCTTCATTTCTGTTCGTCTCTTTCTATCTGATCTCATCCTCGTTTTCCTCTTTCTCTTTTCACATACTCTCATTTTTTTGACATTTTTGTCCACCCCCCCCCCCCCCCCCCACGATTTTTCTTCTAATCGCTTCCCCACTTTCCATCCAACATTTTCTCTTCAATTGTGTCCTTTCTCCATCATCCCTAGAATTTCTTTTCTGACTATTTATTCTATCTTTTTTTTTTTTTTTGCGTCTCAGTTTTTCATTTCTCCTTTCAACATTGTCTCCTGCTTTATCACATTTTCATTTTTTTATTTTTATTTTTTTTTTTATTTTTTGTTCACTTATGTCTCACCTTCACATTCACCATGAGTTTTCTCCATGGCAGACTGAACGTCTGACTCTTCTGACTGTGCGTCTCAAACAAACCCGCTTTAATCCAAATCCCTTTTCTTAGTTTGGTGAAAGTATCTGTTAAATAATTACTGTATAAGCAAAAAGTCCATAAAAAAAAGATCTGCATTTTTTCCTTTTATCCACTAGATGGGAACAACGCATCATTGTTTTGCGTCTGAGTTTTTCATTTCTCCTTTCAACATTGTCTCCTGCTTTCTCACATTTTCATGTTTTTTTTTAGTTTTATTAAGATTTTTTGTTCACTTGTGTCTCACCTTCACATTCACCATGAGTTTTCTCAATGGCAGACTGAACGTCTGACTCTTCTGACTGTGCGTCTCAAACAAACCTGCTTTAATCCAAATCCCTTTTCTTAGTTTGGTGAAAGTATCTGTTGAATAATTACTGTATAAGCAAAAAGTCCATAAAAAAAAGATCTGCATTTTTTCCTTTTATCCACTAGATGGGAACAACGCATCATTGTTCAGTCTCAGGGACAGGCAGCCATTCGGTAGAATTTATCCACAGCTTGCTGATTTGTTGAAATGTATTGTTTTGCTCCAGCCTGTAAAGTAGGTATAAAGTTGAAAAAAAAAACCCACTGTTTTGTGATACAGTAGAGTTTGTATTCTGGCAGTTTTCTGGTCTTTATTAAACTATAGACATATTAAAATATTTTCAGCACTTAATGTTAATTGAGTGCAAAGTGTCACACAGATACTGTTGATGTGGAGGAAAGTTATGAGTATTCAGTTGGGTTATGCGCCTGGCTAATTAGATTTTCAAGTCTCTGCATTAAGAAATGATCTGCTTGTAGTTAAGAAAGCACCAGATTCTTCTTGAGTAGAACTGACTGTGTCTGGGTTTGTCAATATCTATCTAAACAACTGCCTTCCCTGTAAAGAGAGAATAAAATCAGGAAAAGAAAATTTGGAAAAAGGGTAGCCGTACTTTCTTTGAGAAACGTAATACTGTGTAACTCAACTATCCGGCATCTATAAAAAAAATCATCAGATAAATTTTGCCGTATTGCAGAAAGAATTTCATCAGGTTGCAGTAGATTCTGCTCCTGGAGACACTCTGATGTTGACTTGGACCTCAAACCTCTAAAGGTGCTTCTAATGAGCTTCGCTGGAGCTAATAAAGTATTGGAACAGGGTTTAAAATGGCAACTGGGAATCCCCCAGTGGGACAACGGTGAGGTGGAAGTCAATGAGGTCGAGCGAGAACAATACTGGAACGCAGCCATGGCCATGTAAACTCTTAGGTCATGATGCTAATGATGAAAATGGGCTTTCTGTGTTCAACATAGCAATGGCCAACAGGGGGCAGTAGCATCTTTTGGGTTTTTATTATTATTATTTTTTTTTGGTCAGAACGCATGCCAGTTAAATGCTTGCTAAGAAAAATGTCCTGCTGTAATTTAGATTCATGACTAGTGCAGTGTCGCGGTGTCCCAATACACGTGCACGTCTCGCGCCACGCTGTTGTTTGTACCAGTCGTCCTGCGTCCTCTGATTTCAGCGCTTCTACGATGCGCTGAGACCATTGTCTCCCAAACCCGCCTCGTCACATAATCCGTCCTTGATCTTTTTTTTTAACCAGTCGATTCGTTCCTGATAGACAACGCAAACTCACAGGGGTATCATTATTGCTAAAGTAAAATAATGTAATATCAAATGAGTTGTGATCCCGTTCTGTTTAATTTACTCCCAACATTCAGGATGCGATGCATTTCATTTACGACGTCTAATGATGGCCATATTTCACCCGATTAAGATGTTATGAGCAGAGGTTTAATGGCTTAATCATGCACAATCACACCGTTGTGCAAGGCCTCAATTATTCTTAGCAGTTTTTTAATTGGCAGGCATCGATTGTTTATTAATCGGTGCCATCGTGCAGTTCCTGTGGGAAAGAATTGTAATGAGAATGAAAGTGACATTCACAAGACTCATCAAAGCCCTCCCTTTTCCCCTCTCTCTCTTTTTCTCTCTCTCACACAAAGTCCTACCTCCACCCCTACCCATCGGACTCTTTCCTTTCGTTTCACAATACTTTCGTGTGTGCGTTAGAAAGCAAGGTGAGCTTCCCGTGTCTTTTGCTGCCATTTATCTGTCGTTTTTTTAAGCCTACGGCAGTGACATCACTAATCAATAGATTGCTCTGTGAAAAAGTCAACAGAAAAAGGCTATGATTAAATAAACAGTGGCTCGCCTTCAAGGTTGAAGCCGGATTTAAAGCAAGCGATCGTCATCTTACGGTTCTAATCTGATCCGGGTGACGCACAGCAACACCACTAATGGGAGGATTCCAAATCCTAAAATGATTTGCACCTGTTGACCAATTGCTCTAGCTTCGTTTTTCCCTTCTCTTCTTTTCCCTTCCTTTCAGTGCTGCCTTTCATTTGCATCCAATGCAGGCTCCAGGGGAAACACTGTTAAATATTAGCGAGAGGGTAAGCAGGCCAAGCACATATTTGTCATTTGGATCTTCCGAGCTAAAACAGTGGCTGCAAATGAACTTGTTTTCATATCGGCATTAAAATAGATCCAGACAGATTGGAATTAACCAATCTCCCAATTTTCAATCTTTCTAATTTATGGGGAAACATCTGGCACTGTTCAATCCTTAGCAAAACGTATGTCAACTTCCCAGACTTTAAACATCTTCCCTCGTCCAAACCCAAGCTCTCTATCCATCAAGTCAGTATGGTCGAATCTTGTGGATACTAGAGTTCACTTTTAATTACCCAAGGCATAATAAAAGGGGCTCAAGATCCTGAATTCATAAATGATAGGAAAATGAGGAAAGGTCTTAAGGAACTCTGGAATTTAGAAAGGTCCGTGGAGACGATTTACACATTTCTTTAAACTAAGAGAAGGCAAATAAGGAGAAATATTTTTTCTGTAGACCACTGCAGAGTTTATCAGGCAAGTCTAAATAAATAGGGAACTCAAGAGTGAACTAAAGACTCACATCAGGCATTCTCTATTGATCAGAGAGTATGGGGAAAATCCAGGACCCACTGGAGAGATTATCAGGCATGCCCCATTGGATAGAGACCTTATATTTCTTTGAAGAAAAGCCATGGTTTCCTGAAAACAGAGTGAGGGCAAATAAGGATAGAGATTTTGCTGTTGACCCACTGGAAAGTTCTGTTGAACAGAGGCCCCAGTAGATCCATGATCCACTGAAGAGTTTAAAAGGCAAGTCCAATTGAATGGAGAACTCCAGAGTGAACTGAAGACCCACATCAGAGAGTATCGGGCATGCTTTGGTCAGAGAGTATGATGGGAAGATCCAGGACCCACTGGATAGATTATCAGGTATGTCCCATTGGATGGGGACCTCAGAGCAAACCCAGGACCCACTGGAGCATTTCTGACTTACTGATGCATACCATGAAAAAGGCTTTGGTTCCCAGCGAAAGATCTGCAATCTGTGGCCAGTGGTCTGATCTTCTCAGCCTGTTGCCACCAGGAAAAGAGAAAAAAATAAATGCATCAGTGTATACAGTAGTAACAGGACAGTGGGTTGTCTAGGATATAGGTTGACTATAGGGTGCTTTGTTAGGAACCCAGAGTGAAATTTTGCTTTGGGCTGCCGTAAGTTTAGGTCACTGGGCAACTGATCAGATGGACATAAGTGCAAATTCCAGCACTGCCAGTGACCCTTAACCCATCATCCGGTCTCAAATATGAGTTATTTGAGTAAATGGTGAATCTAAAGGCCAGTTTCGTGCATAGTGTGGTGTCTTCCTGTAATGCAGAGCCGCCAACATTTCTGAAAGCATCTGCCTGATCAAAGTCTTGAACGAGGACAAGTAGAGGTCATATCAGACCCTTTTGTCTTATTGTTTCCTTACCGCTGCCTCATGCACATCTGGACAATTAATCTCCTTGTTCACCGATATTGGACTAAGGCTTTAGTGGTAAAAACAAATCATTTTTTTGCTCTGCTAACTAGGATTTTCCTGATAGCAATGTTGGCAGCTCTGTGTAATCTCACTGATCCATTGGTAATAACCTCTCAGACCTGTCCATGTTGTATTCCTACACCTGGACAAAGGCACTCAGAAAACGTATTATCATCCTAAAGGTCATGGGCACAACCGTAGTTATCGTTTGTGCCCTTGGTTTTCATGTCACTGTAGGTTTTCATGCAGTGATCACAGGCCAGAAAAGTAAAACAAAAAGACTTCATTCAGATTCTCTGAAAAGTTTGAGTCCAAAAGTCAATCTCAAAGAGACATCTAAGGCATTAGCTCCAAATAGGCTATCACTCCTAAAATGAGCTCCTGCGATCGGTGTCGAGTGATCGCTTCATTTGCGTCCTTATGAGTTCAAGATCACGGCCGTACGTCTACACGGAGCTAATGTGGGCATCGTGGAGAGGCTTTGTATAACATCATCGATTTATAATTCCCTCCGAAGGCCCCAGAGGCTCGAGGAGCGATTGATCTGAGGACACCGTGTGGTCAGTGCGCAAATTAATTCATTTTCTACGTCTGTTATTCTATTATTATTGCTTTTGATAACCATTTTGTCCGGTGTAATGTATCTAACCATTTGGCAGCCGCGTCGTCGGTCAATAGCAGGAAGTGTAGACTTACAGCGGCCTGGTGGACTAAACCTCTTCCAGTCGAGACTTAATTAGTCATCACACTTCAGACTGTGTGTGTGTGTGTGTGTGTGTGTGTGTGTGTGTGTGTGTGTGTGTGTGTGTGTGCACGCGCTTCATATGGACTCACAATGGAACCCGGGTCTTGTGTGATTCTTGTCATATCTCATAATTATTACAGACAATCAGTCAAAAATTGGATCTTAATATAAAGATTTTCTTGAATGAAAATTTATTCTCATATAATATTATTTTAAAAATTCCAGTTTATGTTCCTTTGAGATCTCTGTTGAATATTTAATAAAACTATTGAAGCAGGAAGATATCGTTTAGTCTATAAAGTAGCAGAAATATTTTTCAGAACACTAAATTCACATGTGTTGTGTTTAATGGTGGAATGGACAAGGTAAAAAGGTAACCTGGTGAAAAGCACTGTAAATTAATGCACCATATATCTGGGCCCTTACACACGCACACACAAGACATTCAAATCGAAGTGAACGCTGTGATGCATCGATTTATAAAAGTGTGCATCGTATACACGTTGGCATTTGTATCACGATGCATCGTTTTTAACACATTTGCATCGGTATAAAAGAGATGTATTTATATATAATTAGGAGTAGATGCGCTATACTTTTAGTATTTACACAGTGATTAATAATTTGTGAGCAGTTTTTTTCTATGTAGATCGATTTCTCGTCGCTAAACACTATTGTGTCCTAAGAGTCACATTAAATACAGATTAACATGGCAGAGGTAGAGCTGCATCTTCCTGGAGACAGAACAGGAAAAAGAAGGTCTGGTTTTATTAAATCTTTTTTCTCTCTTTGTTTTGATTTTTTTTTTAAGGCGTGTTTGTGAAAAGGCAATGCGTCAGAAGTCAGAAGGCACTTAAGTAAATTGATGATTTCCTGTCTTTCTGAACCAAAGAAATAAAAGAACTATTGCACCATACTGAATTCCATAGCACCAATTTTCATCCGCTGCATCGTATTGCATTGAATCGCATTGTAATGAATCAAATGGAAATCGGATCGCACTGCATCGTAATAGAGGCTGAATCGTATCGCATCGCATCGGTAGCCTCTTTATATGCATCGAGATGCGAATCGCATAAGCCTCAGTTATGGAGATGCACATCCCTAATACACACACACACACACACACACACACACACACACACACACAGCTCTTTACCTTTAAACTGTGCATGGTCGCCCCCTGATGGTCATCTTAAAGCGTTGGGACATGTCTCATGACTAATATAGCACTGCTGCGAGTCACCGTGTGTCCTCACCCTCGCTTTCTTAGAGCTGAATTAATTGGTTGCCACACACACACACACACACACACACACACACACACACACCCTAAAAAGTGTCCTCTTCACAAAGCCGGTGGCTTTAAATAGATTAATTAAACCACAGGGAGTTTTATTTAAGCAGAGGAAGCGCAGTGAAAGTGGCTGCTGCGGACGTTTTTTGAGGGAAGAAGCCTGAGCTTTTCTCTGACGGCTCCTTTATGTAAAACACAATTTCACGGATGGCTGGACGGAGAAATGCTATATTTCTAGCTGCAGTAGTAACCAAACTGCAGAGTAGGGACTGAATATGTTAGTGCTGGGTGTTAGGAATTCTTTACAACGTCCACACAAAGGAGATTTGTGTGGATCTGCAAAGCCAAACGAACGTTCTTCATCCTGTCGTGACGTCGCACGAATCCGCTACCTCGCGTACTTGGCAAAAAGCGAAGCATATTAGACTAAACACTTGACGTCGCTTGTAGCTGTTCTCCTGATGTAATCGCTCGAGCCTGACAGCCATGACAAACGCGGAGAGTGAGAAAAATCCCACCGTGGCAGAGGGGGAACTGCTGTGATCTTGGTTTGTTAACTCATAGCAAGCCATGCATTCAGACATCAAACGCTGGTTTATCTGGAGGAAAACATGTCACCAGGTTGCATTGGATTTGTGTCACGTATAAAATCTTGTCATGACTAAGAGTGAGAGAGAGAGAGAGAGAGATCGAGAGAGAGAGAGAGAGAGACACAGGGAAAAAACAACGCACAGACAACTCATTTTAGGACTGGATTCATGTTTGTGTGATTCTCAAATGTCAACTCTGGTCTATATATAAGATGAGATTACAGAAAGAGAAAAAGAGAGTGGGAGGAGAGAGAAAACGACAGAGAAAAATGTCCTGATTTGACATCGAAAATAAAATTATGAAATGTGCATTTACAGTGTGAGGAACGTCTTTTCAGGATACTAACATCTAATTCCTTTACAATTTGTGCAGCCTTAAATGACATTCACTTGTTTATTACTGTGCATACTCATTTCCAGTAGGCTATTATTATTTTTTTTTAAATATGGGTAAATATAATAAAAAAACACAGCACGGTTTGGTTCTGAGGTGATTCTGAGGTGACGCTAGAAAGCCCTATGGTCTATTTTCTGTACATGTAGGCCTGCTGTGGTCTCTTAATAAAAGATTCAGAGAAAGATTTAGAGGCTTATAAAACGAAAACAAAAGCATATATTGTCACCGCAGCTAATTGGCTGACCTCTAACTCGCCAGCGGGCTAATTAATTAGAAAAATAAAGCAGCGAAATTACAGCAGTTATCCTAGACAAATAGACAAGTAGGTCGATACACAGCGGTAAAAGCTCTCCCTGCTTTAATTAATGTAGGTGATCATTTTTGAATCATAAGCACACTGTTTACGTTTTTTTTGTTGTTGTTTGTTTTTTTGCTGTTTTAAGGATTAGCAAATTGCCCCTGAGGTAATGGAAGGCATTTTTTGTTTCCTAATGATATTACGTTTACACCTATGGATGTAAAATAATGGTATATCAAGGAGGTAGAGAGAAAATGAAGTTCTCTCATTACTGGTCTGTCTCTTTTCTCATTTTGTTTGTTTTTATTTAAAGTGTAGAAAAAGAAATGGATTCAATATGAATTGAAATGTATTGAATGGCATTGTAGATCGTAAACCGTAAACGCTTCTAAAACCTTGATGGAGATTTCTTCAAGAGGAAATTATGAGGTTGGGAAACCACATGAACACATGAGGTTTTTATTTTTATTTTTTTATTTTAAAGCTGATTTTAGAACTTTAAAGGCAACGGTTTGTTTGTAGCTAAACGGGGGCAAATTTGCACATCAGCTCTTACCTAATAACTAGTGCGTGTTAGGTATTAAATCTTCTAATACACTTCACCTCCTCTGAGTAGCTTTCATCTGCCTGGTCAGCACTGTCGAGCGAAAGAGAGAAAGAGAGAGAGAGATAGAGGGTGAGGTGGGCAAAGACCCGATCCTGCTATTTCCACAGGTTCTGAAACTAATGAGGGCCCTATTATTCGATCCTGCCTGACACCTTGTGCATCTCCAACCGCACCGCCTTCTTGCTTTAGATTGAAACTGGACCAGGGCGTGTGAAAGAAAATTGCTCGCCATCATCAATCGGGGGCTCGGGCAGTTCGGCAGCATGCAATCAGCGCTTAAAGCTTTCGAATTACAGTACAGGCAGTCTGGTTGCGAGAAAATAGGCTCCCATAATGCACCTCCCAGCTGTGAGCACTCGAGGCGAGGGAGTCAAGCCGCTGGCAGGAGAACGAGGCAGCCGTGGCCGTGCCATTAGTTATTAGGGCTGCCACTTTGTTTCCTTCGCAGGAGGCAGGAGCGCCGCTGGGCTCTGCGTCCAGCATCATTACCACACTTCCCTCACGGGGACGTTTCGTGGAGGAAAAAGCTCAGTGAATACAAAGAAACGTTTTGCGAAATAGTTTTAGAAGTATAAACCGGTGTGTCTAGTGGCTGTTATTTAGGTTGTGTGTATAGAACCACTGCGGTGCCATGAAATAGCGCACAAGTCGTAGCAGGGGAAAAATGCACAATTCTAGCTAACTGTAATAGCTGCAATTCATCACGTGCTTTTAAAAGTTGTATTAAAACGGGATGCCACCAGTGGAGCTGCATAGCATTTTATTGGGATTTGGAATTTCAAACACACTCGATACTAATACGAGGATATATCGATTTCATTATCTGTGGAATAAAACAGTTTGGGGGAGATGTTTTAGCAAAATATTCAAATTGTTGGTCTGAGGAACCAAAGTTACCACCAGAAAGTTTATCATTTTCCATTAACAGCATGTCCTGTAGTGTGTTGTTCCTTTAAAACTCGTACACTTTTCCAACTTTTGTCACTTTATACAGCAGTTTGTAGTTCCTGTTAACAGTTAATTATAGCAACTATATTATTATATTATATGTAGACTCCTTCCATACGCGCTAAATGAACATCTCCTCACAGAATAGGTTTTTATTTGCTTTAAATCATGTGCAGTATTTACCATACACACCCTTTTTGTAAGCTGTTACTGTAGAAAGCATCAGATTTGCGCACTTTTGTTCCTAAAAGAAGTCGTAGGTCATTAAAAACCTACGGACTAATCAGGGTCAACAATTCTGCAGCACCGAGTAATAAAACATTCTTCTCACCTCCTTTTTCCAAACATGTTTTTTTTTTTTTTTTATGTTTTTAATACATGGTGTATTTTTTTTTCTATGAAGTCTAAGTCGAGGTCACTGGATGCTAACGAGTCGGCACTCTCTGACCCCCGTCCTTATAAAAATCTAGCACATCTGGTCGGGTAATTGGTGCTCTGTGGTTTCTGTGAATTTATTGTACATAAATAAGTGGTTTTATTCGTTCTTTAATAGCATGTAGCGTGAATAGGTGGGAGGTAAATAACGGCGCTGTATCTTCTTGGTGTTAACTCAGATTTTTTAAACATCGCAAGCTCAAACACGTGGAAATAGTTGTTGGTTGACTTTTTACATTTTTGTGCAATAACGCACAATTAAAACAATATAAACTAGTTCATGGACTTTGGTGTTATACTTTAATCATTATATTGTTTATTTTTCAGAATATCTCAAGGGTTTGTGTGCAGTTTTGAGCTTCGGTGGTCAAAAAATTACAGTAACAAATTGATCCTACATTAATCAAAGCTTTATCTATAGTTTTAGGGATAAAACTATAACACCAGTTCTGTGAAAATGTACACACACTACAAAAAGATGTCCAGTTTGCTTTGGACTCATTGCTTCCCATGCATGTCACAGCTTTTAAAAGGTTCATTCCTTTGTCTTTAATGTACAATACCATATTTGTCCTCCAGCCCTTAGGATGGCGCTGTTGAGCCAAACTATAATGGTGTCTATTGACCAACGGAAACGTGGCTTATAGGGCTAGAATATTGTGTTAGGATGTTTATAATGCAATACATCTGAAAGTCAAACAAGCCTTTCTTCTGGAACAGTCTTCACTACAATTTCTTATTTAATCACTTTCCTGCCCAACAAATGAATCAAAATCTAAATACAGCACGAGAATAAGCACCATAATTTACTGTTCCCATACCAACAAAGAGCTCTTCATCAGTCCGACCGGCGTGTTACAGCGACATCATTTCTTCCCTTTTGTCTAATACGGTCAATATTGTTCCAAATGAACGATACGGCCAGGCTTATAATTGCTGCAGCCCCCGCAAACGCATTGGCAGTAATTTGCTCTTTATTTTTAAACCGAATACCAATTAAGTGACAGAGCCGTCTCCTAGAGATGAACTTGATGAGCACTCGTTTGCTTATGGAGATTCCCAGGAACGGCTTACGAACCGGAAAAACAAAAACCTCATCCACTAGTCGGTTAGAGCCCATTCTATCGACTGTGCCGTTCGGCTAATGGTCTTTATAATTAACAGCGTCGATATTTGAGCGCACGTGCTGCTGAGTTTACAGTATGCTCAAACCGGTCTGGAGCTTGACATTTCTCAAATTGGGTTTGATTGATCTCCTTCCTGGGAGTGTGTGCCGAGCATGGAAGGCGATGAGGAGGAAGTGGACGGAGGGAATCTTGTGCCAAAAAAGCATTCACCAAAATGAAATGAGAAGATATTCAAGCCGGAAAAAAAAATGCCAGCGTCTAAATAACCGAATCTAAAGCGCACTTTCGAGGAACAGGAACCAGGAAATCAGAAATAATGCACTTAAAAATGAACGCATACACGGAAATATTTCCGAGGTATATTTAAGTTATTTCTGTGAGAAATTTGAGGTTATTTCCTGGTGTCCTAGTGTAATTTTATTTATTGCTTGTGCACTTACAATAGTATTTAATAAGAAAAAACATTTCAGCAATTTCAAACATAAGTGATGCTCGTTTTTCAACGGCTTTTTCACCAATTTCACGAAACGTCCTTCATCGTCTTAAGCAATCTAGCATGTAAATGGTGGATGTGGCTCCAGTCTGGATTATTGGATACTGTTATTAATATTTATATTATTATTTACATTGTAAGTGGCACAAATGGCACTGCATGCTAGCATACAACATGAGGTTGAGCGAACTAGCTACCAAATTTTTCATTTTAGCTGAAATAGCAAACATATGAGAAAAGGTTTATACCAAAATGGGAAAAGCTGGCTAGCTTTTGCTAATCGTTAAATAGTAACTAATCATTATTTTGATTTGAGAGTGCTTAATATATATTTAATATACCTACATAATCTAAATACAGTTTAATTTGCTGCCGAGAGCTAACATTAATTTAATTGCTCACTTACATCCTGGTTAGCATCAACAAACTGACCTCTATCTTAGCCACACCTTATAATGATATGGCTTCATTTTCATGGTACTGTCTAATGGAAAAAATGGGTTGGAACGGTTTCCTAGAGCAAAACAAAACCAACCAGGTACAGAAGAGCAATCATGATTTAGTGTAACATCTGAATTTTATTTCGCAGACCTCTCGGGCTTACCGGCACGACTAGCTATACTGATTGTATTTTATTAGCGTGGAAGCTGTTATTCTGTTTTGCAGCATTTTAGTAATGGAAATTCTTTTTTTTTGCATTATACATTCTATTATGCTTGATGATGCAAGTAAAGGAAAGAGGGTGAGCCACTGAATCATAGAGATCAAGAACACAGAGAGAGAGCAAATGAGAGTGCGAGAAAGAGAGAGAGAGAGTGAGAGAGAGAGAGAGAGAGAGAGAGAGAGAGAAAGAACAGAAAATGTAAAATGCACATTCTTGAATTGAAGCACAATGTTCTTTGATAGTTCTGACACAAAAGTTTCAAATATACTACTACATCATAGAACCATCAAAAATGTTTTTACACCAGATAGTGAGCAATGGTACCGAGTTTGTGACACAACCTGCTGTAAATATTTCCATACTACACTAATGCCCCAAAGTATTAGGAAACCTGACTTTTCCAGCCGTATGTTGTTATTTCCAAACTCAAAATCTTTATCAGTCCCAGTAACTGCAACAAAGTTAGTCATGTGAACTAGGAGATTCAAACCTGTTCCAGCATCACAATGCCCCTGTTCACAAAGACAGCTCAATGAAGATCTGCTTTACATGGATTGAAAGTGTGTGGAATATCACCTGCTATAGAGCTCCAACCCTTTTGAACACCTTTGGGATGAATGTGAACGCATCCCAGGCCTACTCACCTTACCTACATCAGTACCTGACTTCACTAACACCCTTGTGGCTAAATGAATCTCACACTAATCTCCACAAGTACACGCTAAAATCTAGTGGAGCATCTTCCCAGAAATGTAAGAGTTATTATACCAGCAAATGGGGACTAAATGTGGAATGGGATTACATCACTTTTCATTGGATAAATCTGGTGACGTATGTCTTCAACTCCGTCCTTTTTTGATGGCTAATACAACCAATAAATATGCGGCAACCAACGGTTTCTTGTAATGCTACTAATTTCTTATGATGAACTGAAATCGGGACCATTTGCCAAACAAAATAGTTGTGCCAAATTGAAAATGATTTGCGATAAATCGACTGTAGAATACTCGATTACAAAAAAACCCCGTAAGCTACAGCCTTAAATTGGGATGTTCAAATTACAGAAAACCAATGTTATGGTCAGGTGTCTACAAACATTTGTTCATATAGTGTATTCCATTTTCAAAACAATTTAGCTGTGGTGGCTGAAAACATTGTAGTCGATAGAAAACCTATAATTTACTATATGATGAACAACTTTTTTTTCCCCATTAAGTGTCAGTTTAACCTTGAAGATGTAGTTTTCTTGTGCCTTGTTGGCAGACTTATCCAGAGCAACTTCCAATTATCTCATTCATACATCTGAGCACTTGAACATTTAGGTCCTTTCTCAGGAGCCCAGAGTTGCTGCAAGCTGTTGCTTGGATGACCTTCTGACCTTATTCGAACACAATAACCATTGCTAAAAAAGTGATAGCTTTTTTCTCAGTCAAAGTGAATTTACATTCGACGTGATATGTGGAACGAACGTGTCGACATTTGGAAATGTGTTGCCGTTTACCTTTTTTTTGGTCTTGGCAGGGATTTTTATCAGGAAAAAAAAAGATGCATTTGTAAAGTGTCAAGGATCCTTTTAACCTCAAAACCAATCAAACTGTAAATTGGGCAGCAAAACAAACATAAAAAACCCCAGTGTCTTGTTAGTGAAAGTATATAAGATTTATGAGTGTATATTTTATTCAGTAAAAATTTTGAAACACAATGGAAGTTTACAAAATAGCCTGCGTTTTTGAAGGACATTTACTGTTAGGAGATTTATTTATAGGGCATGGAAGGCTAGTTAGTTAGTTAGTTGGTTAGCTAGCTGATACTAGTTGGGATGGAAGCGCAATTATGGTTAAAGTGTGTATTTTATGTGATTTGACTGTTTATGGAAAAACAAAAATCCAATGTACAGGAAGGAAATGCTCTCTATTAACAGTTAGCATGTTTGCTAGCATAGTTATCTACTCACTGGTTAGCCTAAATTTTGTACTTGCTAGATTTCTAATTTCTGCTTCCCATACATATTAGTACCTCAGACGATGTTGTTGGATTAAACTAGTCCTTTTTTTCCCCCTGAGCCTTGTTCAGTACTTTAAATTGTTGACAATAAAATACATCCATTGACCGTCAGACTAGCTGCTAGTCAGTGCTTTATTTCCAGGTGAGGAAGCTGAACACAGCTGCATCATCGCAATAATACACGATAATGCGCTAAAACCTTCTCCTTCCCCGGCTCATTTTGAGCATGTTGTTTATTACAGCAATATAGAACTATCACTTTCTTTGAATTTCACTTTTATAGCTATTACGAGTCGATTTATTTTTCCACCTGAAGGCAAAGCGATGTAGAAAATGAGTCCCGCACTGTGCTTCTTTCCAATAAAATAAATATATACCATGTGTCTTATTTGTATAGATTTAGCTTTAATAGTAGACCTGACCGACATGACTTGTGAAAAAGCGCTTAAAGGAAATGATCTGAGTGAACGATATCACCGTGGAGTCATCTCTCTCAAGCAAGCATACTTGAGTGTATTACAGAGTGGCCACATCTGTCCCCTGTTTTATATATTTATATATTTATTTATGTATTAGCTCATGTTTCAGGCACCAGCTACATCATTTTGCGTATTAACATCCCAGACGAGCAAAGCGTGCTTTTGAATTCCGTCTCGTTAAAAAAAAAAGCGTTATAAAAACATTTCTGCTAATAAGGTGCCAAAGCCTTTAGTATAGCCTCCCTCCCGTTCTCCTAATGAGATCTGCAAAATACCAACCGGTGGCCTGGCAGTTGCCTGGTAGAGAATACACGACTGGCATGAGTTGGAAAAAAGGCCAGGAATTTTAGAAACACTCTTGCAGGAGCTGTCACTGATCAGAAGGTGCTGATTTCAGTTTTTTCATTCGTTCACACAGATTTGTATATAATCGGTAGTATTTTTTTATTTTTTATTCATGCGGAGGAAAATAGAATTTTTGTCATAGCAGCTCAAATCAGTTCAGCAGCAGCCTCTGTTTTTCTTTTCTTTTTTTATAAGACATAAATGCAGCCTGTCATGTGACTAAGAAAGTGAAAGGTGTAAACCTCCAATGTTCTGAAGAATTTTCAGAATGCTGCAAGTCCCAGTAAAGGAGGTGTGGCTTAGTCTAGCATGGGTGTCAGTCTCAGTAAAGAAGGTGTGGCCTAGTCTAACATGGGTGTCAGTCTCAGTAAAGGGGGTGTGGCCTAGTCTAACATGGCTGTCAGTCTCAGTAAAGGAGGTGTGGCCAAGTGTAACATGGCTGTCAGTCTCAGTAAAGGAGGTGTGGCCAAGTGTAACATGGCTGTCAGTCCCAGTAAAGGAGGTGTGGCCTAGTGTAACATGGCTGTCAGTCTCAGTAAAGGAGGTTTGGCTTATGCTTGCAGGAATTTCCCAGAATGCTGCAAGCTACAACTTTAGCTGTGACTGTACTAGTTCTAACACTGGAGACTCCTTCCAGATATGAGCTTTTTCTTCCTTTGAAGAACGATGTGAAGGTAAAATAAGGCACTACAGATCTTCCAAACCTTTATAATAACTGTCAGGCCCCCCGGCTTTCTCTGTGATGCCTGCGTATGCTCATTTGTGTGTGCGTACGATGCCGAACAATACAAAGAAATGCAGATTCCATTAGGAAACGCCGCCATAATCACCTGTCTTCATCGGGCCTTCACTGTAAGGTTGCAATCTATCGACTAGTGAATGCCAATAATCCTACTTAATGAAGTTTTGCACGGTGATTCCGTCAGCCGGGCCGGCTGCTCTGCTCGACACGCTTTGTGAGGTTGTCATATTTCTCATAATTTCCTCTAACTCTGTGCGGAAGACGTTTGCCAGCAACATCCTAGCTGAAATGAGGCTGCTTGTTCGAGCTTTATCAGGAGAAGAAAAGGAATGATAAAGGCATGTCGGTGCAGATCTCAGAGTAATCGCATGCTAATTGTGACGACTTATCTAGAATTTCATTCAGGATGAAAGGCAGGCAGTCAAAAGATTCGACGATTTTAATTGGTGCACTGAAGTTGATGTTTCCACTACAGTTAAACCACTGTGAGAAAAGAGTTGTTCAGTGATCAGTAAGTGAATGGATTTTTATAAAAAAACAAAAAAACCTTTAAATGTTGTTTTTGCATCTGTTAGTCTTAGTTAAAAAAGCTTTACTTTTGTGACTGAATGAAGCACATGACCTAAGCCTATTTGCCTATCAGTCACAGTAAAGAAGGTGTGGCTTAGTCTTACATGGCTGTCAGTCACAGTAAAGGAGGTGTGACTTAGTCTTACATGGCTGTAAGTCACAGTAAAAAAGACATGGCTTGGTCCTGTCAGTCACAGTAAAGGAGGTGTGGCTTATTCTAACATGGCTGTCAGTCACAGTAAAGGAGGTGTGGCTTTGTCTTACATGGCTGTAAGTCACAGTAAAAAAGACATGGCTTGGTCCTCTTAGTCACAGTAAAAGAGGTGTGGCCCAGTCCTGCCAGTCATAGTAAAGAAGGTGTGGCCTAGTCCTGTCAGTCACAGTAAAGGAGGCATGGCTTAGTCTAACATGGCTGTCCATCACAGTAAAGGAGGTGTGGCCCAGTCCAACATGGCTGTCCGTCACAGTAGAGAAGGTGTGGCCTAATCTAACATAGCTGTCAGTGTCAAAAAAAGGAGGCGTGGCCTAGTCTAACATGGCTGTCAGTCTCAGTAAAGAAAGTATTTCCAAAGCCTATGTATCTTGTCAATCCTAGCCCGTTTACTTTGTATAAACAAAGGAGGTGTGGCCTCTGTGTCTTCCCGAAGCATAGACATGTCCAGTCTATATGTAAATGATTAAATTATTATTATTAAACTGATGTCCACTGTATATTTATGATGTGGACATTTGAGCCATGATCTCCAGTATGCGAGTGTTGACAGAAACATAAAGAGCTCTGAAGTGCATCGAGTTTTGCTGTTATAATGAGTGTCGCTTGTCTGCTTCCTCTTCAACAACAAACACGCTGGAAGTTTTCATCTCGGAAGCGCAAATACGACAATGGTCATTTTTATTTTCACTGATGGCCTTTTCTGCTGGAGCGAAACAAACGAGCACTAGCGCTCATGAAATCATTTCGCCCTTCCCACTAAAACGTCAAGTGTGCTTTTGCAAATCGGATGTTTATTAGGCAGGTAGAATTTAGTTTAATATGTGTATTTTTATTTTTTTATAGGACAGCAATGTTACCAGTGTCATTGCTCTCATTAGAAGGTTTTCACATTTGGAATCGGGCCAGTGGTTGATTTAATGTCGGCTAAATAATGCAACACGTCGTTCTCACCAATTACCGAGCCAGCCTGATGCAGAGGTCTTTCAGAGCTTCCAATGTACCGTGTACTGCATCCTGAGGATTGATTTTCTAAAAATATGATTTCAATCCGCAGATTTTCCCCCTGCTTTGTTTCCTTGACGACACGTCCAAACAAGGAGCCGTTTCCCGGACAACAGGCCTGAAAAACAAGGCTTATGACTATCAGCTAGATGGGTTTGTGTGTGTGTGTGTGTGTGTGTGTGTGTGTGTGTGTGTGTGTGTGGAAGAGAACGAGCGCAAATGGGAGCGACTGGAGTCCCAGAATTAGATGAATTAGCAGAATAACAGTCCAATCAGTCAATTATGGCAACAAAGGCACATCAGATCTGACTTCTTTCATTTTTTAAAAGCATGTTCTGCCCTTTCTAACCTCCAGTGACGCACAGTTCAATCTGCACATTCAAAATCGTCTTTTCCATATTTTTTAATGGCTGATAAAAAAGGATTTACAGGTCTTAGTCACTCAGCAGGGTTTAAAAAATCAGTGTTATAAACCGGCCAGACCGTCTGTTCCGAATGTCACTCATATCGGTGCATTAATGGTCTTCATTTCATTTATTTCTATCTGTCGGTTTTCTTTGTCTTTGTCCTTTTGTGTTTCACTACAAACAAAAAGGAATCAGTGAATAAAAAAAAGCACATAATGAATCACTATCTAGCTATCTTTTTTTATTGTCCTTTATATATTTAACTATGAATAAAAAATCATCAGTGCATAAAACAATCTATCTATCCATTGCTGTTTTCTGGAAGACCTCCACAGCGTAGTGTTTGCCTGTTCAAACACTTGATTCGAGTTGCTGGCTAATGAGCGAGTGTGTGCTGAGCTGAAACAGGTGTGTTCGAGCAGGAACAACACCAGCATGCACTTGTGTGCTCTGAGCTGCATCTTCACGTCAGTTTAAAATTCATGACGGAAAAGCTGCCAATCATTTTCTTTTTTGGCCCTTTTGCCCTCCTCGAAACACGTGAAACTTTTGCAAACTACGCAAGCTCGGATGCTAGCGCCGCATGATTTACAGGCGGACTGGTTAAACTGTGACAGGCTGCTGTTAGAGGCTGATAATGCCAGTGACATGCTAAAGCTTTAACACTGATGCAGGAGAGGCAGGTGACAGGCTAAGCCTTCTGTAAAACACAGAGGCCAGGGGCGAGAGGAAATAATGGGTGAGCTCTTTTATTTTTGGGGATTGCTTCCATGATATTTTCCGCTACAAAAAGTGAATTCATAAGCCGGAAGACTTGATAATATATAAAATTGAAGGATAGTAATGAAGAAAGCAAATTAAGTCAGGCAGTGTCAGTGCTTGTAATTGTGAGTTTATTTTCCAGATTTGTTAAATTTAAAAAAAATAAAAAAAATAAAAAGGTTTTACATTTTTCATAATGCAGTGGAGAACTATCAGGGTCACAATTTGCTCTAAATTTCAAATCCTCAGGAAAACCGTTGCACAAATGCAGAAAAATGCAGTGAAAACCCAGAGTTATTTTATGAGGTTAATATCGATGCTTCTGCTAGAGATGATGTATGCCAGCAGTGCAGCTGTGGCTACAGTGAAAGGAGACCTGTTCAATTGTGTTCATTGTGTTTCTTGCTTTATTAATGGCATTCATTCTCGCTGTGTGAGATTCCTGACTGTGATGCCATGGTAATAATAATAATGATGGTATTAAGAGGTGGACTGATTCAGGCAGGAATCTAGTTTTGTGGATGTAACAATAAATAGATGAATAGCACAATGTTTAATGAGCGGAATAGAGCAGGTACATTAACACTTTGTAACAACACAAGTATAATTTCTATCATTAAAATAAATCCGAATTCACATGTATACATAAAATGATGGAAAGGCATGGACTAGTTTGGAGCTAATAAGCATTTATGGAGCTTGTAAATGTATAACAAACAGTTGCCCTTTTTAAAAAAAAAAAAACTGCAGTCACGCTGCGAAATTTATTCCACCTCCTTATTTACACAGTGGCTGAATGCATTTTGCAGAATATCCATCACTACTTTTTTTTTCTCCAGCTCTCCTTTCTGCATTCTTCAATTATACGCCAATACTTACTGCTAGAAAGCTTGACAGCCAGTACATAATTAAACATGATACACTTTGGACCAACTGTACATATTATTGCTGTCAGAAAAAAAATGCGAAAGATTATTTCCTTTTTTTTGTGGCTTTTAGGGATACGAGGTGTTGTCGCAACAGTGGCAACATGTTGCATAAACCAAACCTTTAGATTACAGTTTGGGTACACATACAGTTACACAGATGTTCTCACCACAGAGTGGTGCTTTTTGCGATTTAACATTTGTGCATTAGACCAGGAACAGAAAACAGCGAGAATATGATGTAAATTGTAGTTAGGATCCATGTGTAGATTTTTTTGTAATTGTTAACATTGTAGGGGTCCAACAGAGTGATGCCATCCAACATCAATCCAACAGGGAGAATCCAATGAGTGGGCAGACCAGCTGTAAATATAGTCAAGGCATGAATGAGGCGAACAAGAAAACATGAAATAAAATTAAATTACAAACCCCTAGAGAACTGCAAGACTTTGTATTGTACCTTAGCATTACATGCACTTTGTAGTGTAATTGAACCTGTAAGTAACAAGAAACAGGAAATGAGCAACAACTGTGACACACTTCCATGAATTGACTCAAGTAATTGACTTTGTGACTTTTGTGTCTATCCCACATAGAACCTTAAGAGCAATTATCCCTCACCTTTGGAACAGCCTGGACATATTTAAAAAAAAATTTAAATATATGTTTTTTTTTTTATATTAATTCATAATAGTTGAACTATCGCTTAATAGCAAAAATCCATACTGATAGTTTTTCCGGCTTCCCGGTCCTCTGTCATTACAAGAGTGGCCTCTAGAGGAAAATCACTGTTTCTTTTTAAACGTAAGACTGAGCTGCAAGAAGAGTGCTATATTATAATTATTATTTATGATTTATCAAGTATATAATTATATTTAATAATGAATTTATTCATATTTATTTCCTTTTAGCACATATTCATTATTCAGTACTGGCTTTTTTATTTAGAATTTTTGTAATCAAGTCCAGTACTATTTTACATGGAGTGTAATCTTTGGTTATTTAAATTTTTTTTATCCAATATTTATTTGAAAAACTATCGGTTGATTAATCAGTTAATCAGCAAGTACGATCCAACCTAGATATTGATATCGGTCGACCTCTAGTTATTAGCATAGCCCAACTATTTGTTCGATTCACCCACCATCCATATACGTATGTAAGTAATGTTTGATCTCAATAGCAATGAATATGAAATTAATTCATTATGATGGAAACTACGCTTTTTTTAATAGGTGAAATATCACTTAAAAAGTTATGCTCATTTGTCAAAAATTTTAGTCGGGTTTGGGCTTACTTGGTTCTCAACGGCTGAAAAACACTACCATGCTAAGAATGATCCATCACCCAGATGTTATCTACCCAAAGGTTGTCCCTGTCAATTGATCTAAGGGGTTGCTGTGGGGCCAATAAAATGTCCACAGCTAAGGATGAACTACAGGCTGTAACTGTATGCTTCAAAGTGCAACCAATAGGGTTTTATACCTGCTAAAAATCAGCCAATCCTGACTCCCATCTAACAGCTAATCAAAATCCTTGAGACTGTTGCTGTGTATTTCTGGCATACCCTGTTGGAGGGTTCATACCTTTCATGCTACACTGGTCATGTTGACTTGCTGAAGGCCTTTGTTTGGTCTTTTCTTCATTTCTTGCAATGCTGAATCATTGTACTGAAACAGCTATCGGACGAGGCCGGTCACAGTGCCTGCTTTGCAGGAAATGGCCATTTTCTCCTTTGATTGTGCCTGTTGTTTGCAATTTACATGGCAGCCATGAAGTGGAACACTTTCAGAGCCATGATTGTTTGAGAAAGATACTGCCGTGGTTTATTTGGCAGTCAGATAGGCATTTTCCTAGATCTTTTTGGACCAGAAATGGTTTTGCCAGGGGAAACCATTTGCGAGTGTAGTTGAACTATAAGCTCACATTTGTGTAATCATTTCTTCGTTCTAATTGAATTAATAAAGGTGCAGTGGCCTGTTTTTTTGTGTGTGTTTGTTTTATAACCTAAACGTTCTTATTTTATTTGTAATTCCCCCACTTTGCTCCTTAAGAGTTCCTGCTTAACCTTGGCCTTGCTCGTTTTTCCCAGTTCGCCGGTCCTTATTTGTTTCGACGAGAACAAAGAGCTTCGTTCTCTTTATGAAAGTGCACAACCTACAAGCCGTCTTCTCTGTGCGAGAATTGCTTATTGCTTTCTTGAGGGGAGAAAATTAATTCAGCTGGGACCAATATTTAATATTAATGTCATAAAAAATGGATAGATGGTGTGGCGGAGGTGGAACGTGTTTCTCCCACTGACTAATTCAAGGATATTAGAGCAACTTGTTTGTTTTCACGGTGTCCCGTCGTGAAGGCAGGGTCAGGATGAAATAAACAGCACTGCACTAGAGAGAGAGAGAGAGCGAGAGAGTGAGAGAGAGATAGATAGAGAGAGAGAGAGAGAGAGAGAGAGAGAAAGAGAGAGAGAGGAAAAGTAAAAGAGATAAAGAGTGTTTAAAAACATCCTCTCAAAACCCAGAGAAGATGAAGTGAAGCGTAACCAGTCATGCAAACAGGACCTTAGGAGGGTCGTTTTTTCTATTTTTCTTTCAAAATGTGACTGTTCCATATTTATCATCACCCAAGGTGTGTTTGTTTTTGATATGATGAACATTTTGAAGATATGAAAGGCTGTTTAGGTTGCGATATCAAACAACCAAGTGTGCCCCTGTTAATCTCTACTCAAGAGCACTCGTGTTTTAGTTTACATTCCAAGGTTAAAGCACGAGTCGAGAGGTCGCTTGTTCAGCAATAGTTTTTGAAAGAAATAAGTGGTTGTTATTGGATCAACCTAAAACCTTCTTTTTGGTATTTAGTTTTTTTTTTTTACCACCATCAAGAACCACATACTCAAAAAATTCAGTTTCTGTTTCTGTAACTGAAGAAGTGTTTTTCCCTTTGGTTTACTTGATTATGAATGGTGAGCCAAAATGTCCCAACTTAATCCATTGGGCAATCAGTAAATGTGATTTATTAATCAGGGATAAAGCATTGTAAAAATCTACATCAAGCTTCAATAACACCTGTGTATGCTGTTCAGTGGTGTATCCAGAGAAGGGAACAAACCCTGTTTGGGACGCCAGTCTTATCACGGGGAAACCTTTACTCAGACAAATCCACGGTAAATTTGGGCACTCTAACACTAGATTAAACTGGGGGAAATGGTTAAGATTTTAAAATGGAAGATCATGAGTTCAGTTTCATGCACCACCCTACGGCCACTCTAGTGCCCTTGAACAAGGCCCTTAACCATTAACTGCTCCTTGTATTAATGAGATAATTGTAAGTTACTCTGGATAGGGGATCCCTGACAAATGCCATAAATTTAAAGTTACCTTTAAGAATTGATCAATTCTTATTAACTTGCAGTCTTGAGACGCTGTTGATGGACGGTAAATCCATGACTGATCAAGACCGATCAGCTCATTTTCTTTGACAGATTGTAGGCGAATTGATGGGTCGCTACTAATGCCAAAGAGAGAATCACTTTCGGGAAGCTTCACGGCCCGAAGACAGCCGAGACGTCTCACTCTATTGATGCCGGAGGTGGCTACAGCTCACTAAAGAGGGCTGTAACTCTTGAAGTGAACTCAAAATGAGAATAGATGGTAGGTGTCCATCGTGCAGGGAGAAACTGGTCGACCATAAAGGGAAAGATGTATGATGGTGTAAGGATGAGTAATTCCATACCAGAGGGGGAAAAAAAAAGAAATCGCATCACCCACATTGGCTCCAGTGCACTGGCACCACAAAGTTTCCTCCAGGCTGTTGTTGTGTCTTTTAGGAGTGGTGCGATGGGTTTCAGGAGTTAGAGGAGCATGCACAAAGCTCACAAACGATCAGTTATATAATATAATGCAATGTAATAGTATTGCCATTTCAAATGAACAGCTTTGAGTGTTCAAGGGTTCCTTTTGGATCCAGAATGCCAGCTGTGTAGGCAGTGTTTTTTTTTTTTTTTCTTTTTTTCGGGCAGCATTTGTTCCCATGAGGTGAAGCCTATCTAATTTAGGTGACATATGAACTGCTCGATTCGAAAGTTTTCTTACTGTGGACAAGTCTCAAGGCATTATGTGGCCATCTTGACAAGATGAGAGTTCTAAAAAAAAAAAAAGAAATGCACGGAGGGAAAAAAAATTATAATATAAAATATCCCCCAAAAGTATTAGAACTGCAAGTTTGAGGTCAAAAGATGGATATGAGATGATGGTTTAGAATTCCAGCTTTTATTTCCTGTTATTTAAACACCATAGATTTTTGGTAAAACTTGTTACCCAGGTGCACTCTGTTAGACTGATGGTTCGAGCAACTAATAGCTCCAAACAAATAGCTCCAAACGAAGACTGTGTTTGTTGCTAAAAAACAAAGGATAAAGCATTGTAAAGGCCAGGGAGTCGACTATAGGAGAAAAGCAAAGCCATTCTGAAGCAGAGAAAAGAAGCTAAATCAATCCGAGCCATTGTGCAAGCAGTGGGCACAGCCAATACTGCAATTTAGAAACAAGCCAATAGGGTGGACTAAGGACTAGACATAAAACAGTTCGGCTAAGAAAAAACAAGAACATTGACACATGATGACAGAAAGATTGTAAACGCTGTGAAGAAAAATCAACAAACAGCCTTCTTAGCAATAAGATGGCCAAATAGGAAGTATGTTTTGGAACCAAAATTAGCCTTTGACAAAGAATTGGAAAGGCCAAAGTATAGTGAATGAATTTTCTACTTTTGTTTTTATTTTCTATTTTATTAATTTATTTTGAAAGTGGACTGTCCTTCTGGAGTGTATTCAATTTACAGCCAATTTAATTTTCTTCTTATTAAACTGATAATAAAGTTTTCTAATGCAGCTTCTCTTTAAACATCCTTTCCCGCATTGCTTACGCTTGTAGGTTACACGTAATTTCAAACAGAATGAAGTTTGGTCTCTTCGTTAATAAATAGTGATGCTCCCTTTCTTTCAAAATACAACAACTCAAGACTTCCACTCGACTCTTGATTGGACGGTATTGAATTTTACGCATTGTTGCATACAAACTGGTGTTCGTTCAGAAAAGCAAAGGACCTTGATCTTGTGTTTTATCAGTGATAAAAATCGAGAAAATAAAATAAAAAAATTTACCGTTCCTTCGCAAAGCAACGATGTTTACAAACAACTGCATATTTTTCATTACATACCTGTGTACGGTACCAGTCCAAATATGAAAAAGGTGTGGAGGTAGGAAATATGCGGAGTTCCCCCTCTTTCTTTATTCTTTTTTTTTGTTGTATGTTTTGAATTTTGACATTTCGAACATTTCTATAATTTTGTTAGGAACCTGAGAACATTTCTACCCCCTTTTCACTTGATATCCTGAATAACTCACCAGCCAATTAACCAATACTATTACTAGTGAACTAGCATGCTTGCTGAGACTAGAGTGGGAAACAAAAAAAGCACAAATACTTAATTACTGTACTTCACAACTTTTACTTTCACTCATTAAATTTTTTACACAAATATCTGTACTTTCTAATTCTTATATTTCAAACCAGACTCTCACACACCATAGACGTAGGCTAGTTTAGAAAGCGAACAACAAGCAGGGCAGAAGGCAACAAGAAGTCTGGGGTTAACGTGGATGAGACAGAGGGAGTCAGTGATGTAAACATGACTGAGAATAGAGACATTCCTGATCCCCTGATCATCATTATCTTTCCTCTGCTTGTGTTCTATATGGTGAATGTTCAGCCTGGATACATTCATTAGACATTCTTTCTTAGACATTCTTTTTAGACATTCTGGATACATTCATTAAAAAATCTTTTATATTAATATATTAATATGATGTGAGGTTCAGTTTCCAGCATGACACGAAAACAGGTAGTAATAATGAATATTTTTTACTAGGTATGAATTGGAACACTGACTGGATCCCATGCCTCCTTATACTAGATCCAAAATGTAGTGTAACATCTTCCCAGAAGAGTGAAGGTTATGGAGGATGGAGAAGGGTGTATGCCAAATCCCATAAATGCTCCAGTTTGGGTCCACTGCTCTTGTTTATATGCTCAGGGTTGAGACTGGGGTATGAAAAATTATGATTGGTACACTCTCCTTCCACCTCCCGAAAAAGATGGGTACATAGGAGAATAAATGCACTACATGTAAGGGTGCCCCCCAATTTTTGGCACCCCTATGCACTGCATATACCGCATACCCCGTTTGTGCACCTCTGTACATGCTTTTGCTTGTTGCTATCAAATACAAGCACAAAATAACTCATTTGCTGTTAATGCCCTTCTGTATACCTTGACAAACCGACGAGGTACAAATTCGTTTCTGGAAACAGTGTGAATGTCAAGTCATTTTCGAATAAACAAACTGGCACTAAAAAAAATAAATAAATCCGAGCTACTTGTAGTGGGTACAAAGGCAAGGCAGGAAAGGCAAGGTGGCAGCTCGTCATGTGTAAGAGTGTTGAGATGAGCATCCCAGACGGCTCCTCGCAAAGCTGCTGAGAGAGCGCCAAGTGTGGCAAAGCTGTCATCCCGGCCTCTTTGAAAGATCTGAACTGTAAGACTCGTCTGATTTGTTGAAGACATATTTTGATCTCTATATTACAATATTTTATAGTTTTGCTCTTTTGCTGTATATTCTGTTCTGTTTAATTCGTGCACCTAGAGATACAAGGTACAAGATTACGATTTATTTAAATGATTTCTCCTCAGTAACATTGGACTCAGAAGACAGGAATCAAATCCCACAGGGATGATGATGTCCTATATGGACACACACTATATCGACAAAGGTATTGGGACACCTTATTTTTACAGCCGTATATGGTTCTTCCCCAAACCACAAATTTGGAGCCACATAATTGTATAGGATGCTCCAAGAATTAGTCAGTTGCCGATGTATCTGAGGTGAGGAGACCTGGGGTTGTTCAGTAGGGGTTGGTGCTCTAAAGCAGGAGATCTTCCACACACTTCCAAACCATGTAAAGCAGATCTTAATGGAGCTGGCTTTGTGCACAGAGAAATTGTCATGTGTGGACAGATTTGGGTTTCCTAGTTGAAGTGAGGAGAAACTTTGAGTTCACAGGTTGGGGAAGAAGCACATATTGCTGAAAAAGTCAGGTGTACCTTTTCCTATATAGCGTATTTATAAAGCTGATAATAGTGTCTGTGTTCATTTTTCACTTTGCCAGCTAAAATGTTGTAGTTAGCGCCTATGTGTTGGCTGATTTAATAAAAAACATTTCAAAGACAATATACAGTTATTTTTTCTTTTTTAAGTAAGGAATAACGTGGTTGCGTGATGCAGCCTGATGCAAAGCAGAGCAAATTTTTATTAAAGTATGACATCATACTACATCCTACCTAGAGTTTCATTTAATGCTGAGGAACATTTGTAAAACACAAATAAATAAATAAAAAAGTTAGTTATAGCAAACACACTTCCCTTCTTGGAGAAAAAAACATAGTGTGAGAAGGTGCCAGAGCTGCTGTTATAGAAAGTGATGCAGAAGGAATACTTTCTGACCAATCAGAAATGAGAAATCAGTAAAAAAAAAAAAAAAAAAAAAAAAAAATTGATTTTCAATTATTGGTGACTTACAACCTAGAAGTAATTAGTATTGATCCACTACTTCTCTCCTAATTTTGTAATAAAATATGAATAGTTTCTAGTGTATTTATTTATTTATTTTTATAAATTTTTTTGTGATGCCAGACCAATATCACAAACACTGTGCACTGCACCCCAAGTTCTCTTTTTACAAACTTCTTTTTTTTTTAAGTCGGGCTGCCTAGAAAAGAGAGTCATCATTACACCAGGATGAAAATCTCAGTCCATCAAACGGCATGTACAAATTGCTATAATGAGAGTTTAGTTCCCATGCTGTTCTGAGACTCAGAGACTCACCACGAATGCCAATTGGCCCGAACCGAGATACAGAAACCCAGCGCACCGAACACACAACCGGCACGAGAACCGCAAATCGACCCGACTCCCGCTCCGAATCCAATCTCATTGTTGTGGCGAAAAAAATTTCCCAGGCAAATCTAAGGAATGGCAAATGAAGACATAAATCCAAGAGAAATATTTTGTAGAATTCTAAAAAGCAAAAAAAGCAAAACGGTGCAGTGCGTAATAAAACACAAACGTGGTGATGCATGGCTTGGAAATTGCACATGAATAAAGCATAAAGCTTTTTTCGAGGCAAAGGAGTCGCGCAAAGATAAACTGATATTAATTACAAAATATTGCAGGAGAAACACTGAAAATGTGTTTAAACAAATGGGGGAGGCAGAATAGATCACTGGAGGAGAGATCAGTTAAAAAATGTGCATCGCTTTGATTTAAGACTTTATCTGCTTATTGTGCTATAAATCTCTCAGATTCAGGGCCCGGAGGAGGAAAAAAAAAAAAAAAAGGAGGACAAGCTGAAGGAAATATGCAGAGAGACAAACTGAAAAATGCACTTGCCCTGCCTAACCTTTACTTAATAACTCAGAGACGACTGTCGAGATTTTCTAAATAGGTTAATACAATCATCAACTTTTTTTCTCTTCTGGGCTTTACAAAAAACAAAACCAAAAAGCCCTGGCAACGTTGTGGATTAATCACCGCAGAGTGGCCGTTAATGTCAGGGGGTGGAGGGCATTTACGGAGTGAGGCTTATGATAAAGAATATTGCACCTTTGCGTTCCCAAGCGGTTGATTTTCAATCGTCTTGGCATGGGTAAACAAGAAAATAATGCCTCAACATCAGAAACAGGCCCAGACAGAAGAACGATTGCCACAGCGGAGATTTTTTTTTGGAAACGTAACAGGAATGAGTAATGTGACGAATGCAGGATACGGGGTAAAAGTCTTGTTTAAAACGATCATGGGCTATTTTATATCCTCTCTTGCATCAATATTGCAGCAGTCAATAAAAGCACTCTGTCCTTAGCGATTTTTAACCAGTATTAAGCATAGGCGATCGATAGCGCGGAGGCGTTCCCGAGTCGAAGCGAAAGGTGCACCAGCATAAAAACGTGCGTATTTAGAAGACACAAGTTTTTTTTGTTTATTTTTACAAATCGCTGTGGGTTTTTGTTATGACAAGCGATTACGGCTCGTCAGTCCAAATTACGTGCCCATTTAACTTTTTCCTACGGCCGCATGTTATAAGAAATAGCAGCAATTTTATATTGCACTATTATTTTAGCATACTAGTATATTATAATTGTGTTGTTTGGAAGGTGATAGCTCAGTGGTTAAGGCATTGGACTTTGGCTTGAGTTCAAATCCCAGGTTTTTCAAGCTGCCACTCCTGGGCACCTTAAACAAGATTCTTAACCAAATAGCTGCTCAGTTGTACGAATGCGATAATTATTAGTCACTATGGAAAAAGGGCACCTGCCAAATGGCGTAAATATAAAACGGCAATGAAATATCGGAAAATAACTTAAGGTGAGACAAGATACAAGCAATAATTCTGTATGAAATAACAATGCAAATCACGACCTAACACAAAACAGGTGAACACAGTCAGGAAACAAACCAGTGGTTTTCTATGGGACCCAAAACAGACCCAAAAACAGGGTAGGAAAAAAACGTGCACCTTGCATCATGTGGCTGCTTAGCAGATTTTGAACGTTCGTCTTGGCATTGTAATTTATGAGTAATTAATTTGTTCATTTTACTTTCGCTAATATAAATAAATCTCACTATCGGGAACGGTTAAATGTTTGATGATATAACCTTTAGCTCATTTGCATAGTTTTTTCTCCTTGCCCTCGGTGTAAACCTTAACACAAGCTACTGTCCACAATATTTACTCGCCAGAATCACTCGTGTACCGGAGAAGGTTTTCAATCATCCAGATAGTTTCGAAGGGCTCGCAGCAGGCAACCTGAAGGACAAATGGCATTCTTTTGACGAAAACAATGCTGGACGGGAGGACGATACGTTCGAAACTGGATTGAAGGTGGCCATCGATGTCAAACTCTATTAGTTTTTGATAAATAGCAGAACGATAAGTGTTTGGCAGCAGACTGGGCTTTTCAGATCCAGCTTAAAAGCTCGAACGACTACTCTGCCTTTGCCACATCTGCTCGCTTTTGAGAGAATGAGATGAATAAAAATGACGACAGGGAGACAAAAACGAACCCGGGGCTGATTGCGCTCTCTGTCCGAGCCCGTGAGGCCCTTAGGACCGAACGTGGTCAAATGTAGCCAATCAATCTCCAAACCATCCTCCCTCACAGAACTAATGAAAACTAATGGCTGCCGCGTGAAGGGACTCATCCATCCTGCTTGTTTTCTCCAAACCAACTACATGTTGGACATGACCATGGAGATTTGTGTTGCTTTTTTTTTTTTTTTTTAGGGGACTTATGAACCGAGTCCGGAACAAGCACTCATATCTACATTACCTTGATTGTCTGAAGGCATACTCCACACATCCACGGATGTTACGTGGGGTTCTGGCTGCTTCTGAAATTCCATCAGGACGTGTGATGGGAATTCAACGATTCCCGGTGATCCGGGTGGTGAAATTGCATTTCCGGGACCAATTCGATACGGTCAAGATTAGTCGTGAATTATTTGTGGCTTGTTGCTGCCAGTGTTGCCAATCGAAAGTGGCCTGAGGCAATATTGAGACCAATCCCAGACCTGAATCGAAAGTGACTTTGATTTTTCACTTCATTTCATTTCTCTATCGCCACATTTCCGACGCAGCCGTCGTCATCACGGGGAAAAGAGTGAAATGGGATTGAGATGAGACAGCTGTTGCCCCAGTAGTCCAACTCTACACTGTAATCACCGTCTCACACACACACAGCCGCACACATGGACTCGTTCAAATGTAAAGTGATTCATCGGCTAAGACAACAGCGGGCCGCGCAGATCCCCGAGCCCGTCTTGCCATGACCGAAGGCTTTGCCTGTCTGAGGTTATTGTTGTTCGAGAATATGACTCACTCTTTACTTTGTACATAATGTCACGAAGCATCACCGCATTTCCATTTTTGAAGTTTGTTTTCTACTTCAGATGGCATGTTGTTTTTTTTGTCTGTGTTTTTTGGGGTGAATGCAATGCATAATGCGTGACTTATATTTAGCCTTTCAGGCATACAGCATATTCGGGAGCTCATCTCTCACGCCGAGCAGAGTTCAAAAGCTATTTTAGCTTGGACAGATTTATATCTGGGTGACTGGAGCCCTAGTTCCCCCTCCTGGAGGTGTCCAGTTGTCTGGCCCTGCTATGTCCCACCTGTGGGCAACAAATAAAATAAAATGAAATAAAATAAAATAAAAAACCCTCACCAATGCTTCTGGGTGACCTCAAGTCCCAGTGGAGATTCATCACATGAATAAGAAATGGAACTTGTAACTGCATCTCGTTGTCTTGCTGTCCCGTGTCCCGCGGGGACGCTCGGGGGGACGTCGGCTACAGGATGGAGCCGGGTTGACCAGAGTCCAGAGAAACCCAAGCTTTTGTAAGAATGTGCTGTCTCGGAGCAAGATTTATTAGCCATCGGGGACGTTTAGTCGCTTCCGCGGTATTGTGTGTCCGTCCAAACCTGCGTGCCACCGTCCTTGTGGGGATTTATTTAAGGCGAAGCGTAGACGCTATATCAACTCTCATTCTCTTCATTCTCACACTGCTTTTATCGCTTATCCACTGGCTGCTCTATCTTCTGGCTTTTTTCAGTGTGTTTATTGTGTGTGTGTGTGTGAGAGAGAGACCTCTGTAGTATGGATTAGCACCATTACTCTTGTCCTAACTACAGCTAGTCTTATTAGGCTTCATTCTTTTTTTAATTTATGTATTAACCCGTCGCAGATTATTCGATTGGACATCGATCGCTCTAATTTCACAGTTATATGTTTGTTTATATATTGTTTATATAGAACTCCTGAATGTTTCCTGCTAACCGGATTTTTATACAACTACATTTCCGTGTGAACGGCACCTCAAACAAATGAATAAGATCACGCTAAAGCATTCTGACAAAATGCTAACATGCTAGCATTGTAATTTTCGCCCAAGGCAAGATCTCATCAAGAACAATCTGGCAACCTTGGTGGTATGAACTACACTCAGTTTAGATTAATTTGCAGCATCTGATTGGGGAGTTGCATAACCTGATTTTGAATATGCCTAACTTTCCCATGCAATATCGACATAATCTTTATCGCAGACTATATGTACCTATCCCCAGAATATTTGCTGATTGACACGGCTTTATTATTTACTCTGGATTATCTTATCTGCTTCACAAGTTGCTGATATATCTGATCAGAGATGAAAAAAACCTCGAAATTGCAAAAGCAAACATTCTAAAACACAGGTTTACCCGCCAGCAGAGCATGTTCGTTAGTGTGTGCGCGTTTTATGTAAATACCAGGCATCTGATGGTATATTTGGATAATTTGAGCAGCAGACGAGACGGTAATCTCCGAAAGGCACCCCACGCAGGAATTCGTTAGAGTGGGTGCCTGAGAGAAAAGCTCATAAAAATCCCCTATTCAATAATTCACAAGGCAAATATTATATTACCGGACTTTGTTTATAAACCGCTCGGCCGCGCTTTTCGCCTCTGGCCATGGAGGAGAAATAAAAAAAGCAAGAAAATGACAGTGAAATGAGATGGAGATGACCGAGAGGCCACCTGTAGCACGTCTGATGTGTCCTGGGTTTAAACAATGGATTTTTCTTTTCTTCTTTCATGCATTTTTTTTTTCTTAACATTGGAAAAGATCTTACAATTTAAAAACACTAATATTTAAGAAGTTGATTTAATTGTGTATCGAAATAAAATTGGGTTTGAATTAGTTTAATTTCACATGGATCTTTATATATGTAGGAAAAAAAATCCGTATAAAATTCCCTATCTTTAACAGATTCAAATCTCCGAAGATGATTTCATGCCGCACTGCTTCTCTGATGAAGATGGTGCAGGGGAAAAAAAAAAAAAAAGCGACTCGACGGGATTTCCCATTACGTCCGACACGTTTTAAATAAAGCAGGTCGAGCAGCACAGCCAGAGATAATGTATCACAGAGATGGCATACTAACTAAACCTGATATCACCCTCTGCGTCCATACATCACGCCGCTGCCGGCTTAATGAACGCCTCGCTCTTATTTATGACCCTTTTGTAGTATTGAGAAATTAACATAATCACCTCCAGAAGAATTAATCGGATCGTAAATACTCTTCAATCCTCTCACTGGTTTCTCAGCTTCAGGTTTAACTCGTTCGTGTCAAACGTTTTAACACGGATGGGAGAATCAACAGTTTTGAAACAACCCACATATTTAGACTCATAGCTTGAAAACAGAGGCACACAATTGGTTTGGAAGTAGAATTAGAGGTAGAATTATATTTTTCCTTTACTTGAACCAGGAGACCCAAAACTGTTTCAGCATGGCAATGCACAGAGCCAGCTCCATGGAGATCTGCTTTACATGGGTTGGAGTGGAAGATCTCCTGCTATAGAGTTCCAAACCTATTGAACATTTTTGGAATGAATGTAAACGCTGCACCACAGGCATTCTCACCTCACCTCACCTCACCTACATCACTACCTGACTAATGGCTGACAGAATGAGCCGTAAGAAGGGTAAATGACAACACTCTCACAGAACCTGCTCTAACAGAGTTATGAGCTCAAGCTATGTCAATTTTGATCACGTTCATGTCCAGATATAGGGAGTAATAAAGTCCCCATCATGGTGCAACACACAAGGCAATCCTGAGTGCAAATAGTGGGAGACATAGGCAAAGGATGGATTTTTTTTTAATGAACATTTTCGAAAGGATGACATTTTTCTTTTTTTTCAAAGGAGTGCCTTTTTTTTAAAGAATGCACATTTTTTGGAAAGGAAGGACATGTTTTGAAAGAATGGACATTTTTAAAGGATGGACATTTTTTTAAATAATGGGCATTTTTTTAAATGATGGACATATTTAATGGATGGGCATTTTTTTATGATGTGCATTTTTGGACAGGATTGACTTTTGGATGATGGACCTTTTTTTGAAAGGTTTACATTTTTGAAAGGATGGACATTTTTTAAAAGGATGGACATTTTTTGAAAGGATTGACATTTTTTAAAAGGATGGACATTTTTAAGGGATGGACAGTTTTTTCAAAGGATGGACAGGTTTCCGGTTTGTATATTTATTTGCGGATCTGGTAGGTTTTATTTAAAATGTTCACAATAAAATCACCTTAAATTTAACAACTATGCCTAACATTTCCCTTTTACGACTTTTAAATAGAATAAATACTGTTAAATAAATTGGTTGTACAGCTACGTATTATCAAGTTACTCAGTTTTATACTTTAGAAACCTCCACGAATGTAATGCTGTGACTCTGTCTGAAGTTTGTCGACACTCGAACATAAGATTGGTATGTGCTTTCAATTCCATTCAACATTTAGTGTTCTAGTAACCGCCACTCTTCTGGGAAGATGTTTCTCTTGATTTTGTGGAGATACAGGTACTTATGTAGATCTTCCACTCTAGCCCATGCAAAGCATATCTTTATGGAGCTTGCTTTGTGCACAGGGCCATTTTAATGCTGGAACAGGTTTGAGTCTCATACTTGTAGTGAAGGGAAATCATGTTCATGTTTTTCTGCATCCAAAGACGTCCTACACAAATGTGTGCTCCCAAATTTGCCAGCAAACAGGGACAAAATGTGAAAAGAAAGAAGGATCTAATAAATAAATTTAACGTGCATTAATAAATCCAACCCCACCCTGTTGGAACAGGTTTCACTTTCCACGATCCGTGAGCGGCACAGGAGCATCTTGGCGGCAGGGATTTAAATATTTAACAATGTCTAAAGGTAAATTCTGTTATAATTGAATTCCGTAAATGAATTTTTGATTGTTTTTCGGTGCATCGATGTCGCACTGTACAGCCGATTTCGCCGATTTTATTTTATTTGCCATGTAAAATGCAAATCCTGTCTGCAGTGTGACCTTTTTGTAGTTTTGTAGCTCTATTGATCCAAAATGTTTGCATTTTCTTCTTTATCTTTGTGTGATGTCCTGTACATTGTATTTTTGAAGTGTCAACGCTTTGTGGATTTAATCTTTGCTATAGATTGTGTGACACATTCACCCTGTGAATCGGCCATTACTCTGAAAAGCGATACAAATGAACTCATTGCAATTAGAGGCAATGTTATAGAAAACAAAGTATTTTCTTTTAGCCCAAAAGTCATGGTGTCATTTCTTGAAGCCTTGTCACTGACTAAGAGAGCTTTATAAGTCTTTAAAGAATGAAAGCCGCAAGACCATCTCGGTCGGTCTCGCTTGGTTTATTTTCAACACATGCACTTTTTCCCTGCAACCTCGTTCCAGACGAACGCGGCCCGATCCCGTTTCACTTGTGTGCAAGAGCAGCTCTGAATCAGCAGGGTCGCCGTTCTACTCCTCCACTTCGCTCAATTATCGCCTCAGTGGAAATCCCTGGCTAATTGCTGCGCTGTTTGCGCGGGTTGCATTTAACAAGAGGAACACTAAAGGTCATTCAGCTGTAAACAAATTGCAGGGAGACGGCGACGCGTGTTCGCTTTTCTCAATTAAGTCCCTAACCCAGTTCAGAACCGACGCCTTTCGCTTTAGGAGTACTGAGGGAGAGAAAGAGAGCGAGCGAGCACAGTTTGTTTTCCTGCTTATCGTCATGCAACAACGCAAGCAAAGACGTCGTATGCAAATCAAATACCTAACCGTCTCGACGTCACGAGCCACCAGATAGCTGCTTATTCCGAAAAGCTTGCAGACGTAGAAGTTTGCAGCGACTTTTCTGTAAAAAAAACCAAAAAAGCTACCGCATACAAAGGTATCGTATACAATTATCTACCTCCGAACTTGTGGTTCTAAAGGTGGCTGGAGAAGTCAGATTTCTCAATACATTCATCCTCATAGTGTATGTATTTTATTTTTTCAATAAACTATCATCATAAACGTTCCTTATAATTTAATGTAGCTGTAAATGGATAAAAAGTACAATGTTTGTTTGATAAAATACATGATAATTAAGCAAATGATTTTACCATAAACTTCTTCTTAGTGATTTTTCTTTTTCTTTTCCTTGATTATTTTCCTGTAATACAATACAACGAGCATTGTCTTTCTATCATGTACGTAAAAAAAAGGTTTGTACATCAAATAAATAAAACACAGTTTCCGTATGCTTTTGTTACAATCAAACACAGATTTATTGCCCCCAGCAGCAAAGGATCCCGTGAAAGCAGAAAGTATGTGTATAAGAGATACTGTGTGTGTATATATATATATAAAACAAACATTGTACTTTTTATCCATGTGGATGTGTGTGTGTGTGTGTAAGTGTGTGTTTGTGACCGGAGGGCTCGAGCAGGATGAAGAGTGTGACTGAGCTCGGCAGGCTTTTGAAAACATCAGAACAGCAGTTGGGAGATTGAAACAGGTGTGACGCTCTATTAGGTCTTGAGGGGGAACGGCGCTTTGATGTGCTCAAAAGGAACCGTCGTTGGCTGTAAATGTATCTCTAGATCGCCTTTTCTTCCTTTGAGAGCGAATCAATCTCGGCTCAGTCCAACCCGTGGTCTCCTGTTTAAGATTCAGCTCAGATTTTGATTAATGGAAAAGAAGGTTTTTTTTTTTTTGGTGGGGAGTTTGGATCGATCAAAGGCAACTCAGCAGAGAATCGCTCTAAGAAATGATTCATTTGTAAATTCCAATTTAGGAAAGGCAGCGTGTCTGATGCTTCCACTAGATTTTTTTTTCCCCCAAACCAAGATCCCATGCACATTACTTCGGAATGGTGATATTTCAGCAGAAATGTATATATTTATACTGTATATGTCATAAGATATCATTCCAGTTTCATATGTTAATGCAAAGTTTTTTATTTATATTAATATTAGTATAATTTGTACATTTTTTATCTGGAGGAA
>MU551605.1:2354361-2412756 GCA_024362625.1 Silurus asotus
ATATCATTGTATTATTATTTGTGAGCCAGCCAGGAGCATGTGGGTGAGGAAATCATAACTAATAAATGGCAATTATAGACTATTTTGATGAGTATCTAATAGTTAACGGCTTACTGATTTTCTTGTGTCTCTGATACGGTTTCTCTTTGTTTGTAGACGTCATCGAAACGCTGTCATACGCAAAAGTTTTTAGTTGTCATGACTGCAGCAGAAAAAAACACTCCCAGAGGACACGAACAGACATTGTTCTGTTTGCGAGACTCAAAAGCCATGTCCAACTCGTATTACTAAATTACAGCAGTGTATCGACGCCGTGCTCGCGTGCAATGCAGAGGCCCCGCTCTCCTGAGCCATCAGTAACTTATATAGTAGAGACCTGTCAGCTCAGAAGTGACTGCTACAAATATCAGGCAAGCCGGATGAAACAGTTTATCACGTTTCATTGCTTCTCAATAGAGACGAGGACGGCCTGATTTATTATTTATGTCCGCGCAGCTACCCTATCCCTGTCCTCCGAGGAGCCCTCTAAAAATATGCAGCTCATTCGGGACCTCGAGGAAGGATAACGACTATTCCCCATACACACACATACACAGCATACAAAGCACAAACGCACTGGCTTTTTCAATGTAGACCCGAACACAGACATGTACTTCCAGATGCTTGATATGTGCAGGGACTCATTAAAGCACATAATTAATTATATTGCTGTGGGAAATCCACTTTGGAGGAATCAGGATTGAAAGGTCAAAGTGCAGGAAGGTCGATTAGTCACTAAAGTATCGTCTCTCAACATTTAGCATTACAGTGATGATTTTGTTTATGAGAATTTGATAAAAACAAATATCAGTGGCATCTAATACTGCAGTTTGGTCATTAGTTTGAGAACAATTCTTATCACTCACTACAAAGCATCACAAAATGACCAAAATTAATTCCATCCACTTACTTTTCAATACATTGTATGTTTTAAATATCCATGAATTTAAATGTGTTTGGGAACGCAATGATCCGCGCTCTGTGAGCCAAGTCAAGTCAAGTCGGCTTTATTGTCATTTTAACCATTTACAGTGCAGTACACAGAGACACGAAACACCAAGGTGCTTCAGCAAACAACATAAATTAACAGAAGGAAGAGAAGGAACACAGAAGTACACATAACTCTAAACTAACAACACAAAGTGCAAATGTGCAACATTTACTGAAAAAAAGTTTAAAGAAAAAAGTGGCTGATCCAAAGTCTAATGCCTTAACCACTTAGCTACCACCTCCTGTTTTTGCAGCATTTAAATCATCAGATTATATATTGGATTTTTTTACTGGACTGATTAGTTATTGTTTATCTGTGCACATCAGGGCAAGGCACATAATCACTTGAAATATTGAAGAAATTCAAGCGAAACTTTTTATATACAAGTATTTTTCATCAACAGATAAATGCAAACTCTTCCTACTTTTTCCTTAAAAACTTAAAAACTTGTGCTGCAGTGTTTAAATGTTTTGTTCCGCCAACTTTCTGAATGCAACATTTTGAAAGCTCTTGCCACTGAAGTGTACAAAAGCGTTCCGAAGCTCGCTGGAGGAACATTAAGCTCCACACAATCCAAACAGGTTTGTTACATCAGTCTAGAGGTAATCAGATTAAAGCCATCTAAAAGATTACGTTACTGATTACGCCTTCGGTCATGTAATTCGTTATCAGTAATCCAGTACTGCTCATTATGTTTTTTTTGGGGGTTTTTTTTCGGCTAAGAAGTAGGGGAAAAAAAATGAAGCCGTGTCACGTCCTGTCATAAGTGTCCCGCACTGCTGGATGGTGATTTATTCGCAGCCCTCTTTTAATTCGGAGGCTCTGGCTCTCGGTAATGGGCTGGCGTACGGTACAAGGTTACCTTGTGTGGCTGCTTATCATCGGAAAAGTGGCCCAGCAGGACGAGGCAATACTGCATTTTATTATCATTCAAATGAGAACATATAGAGGGCTTCTCTCAGATTGGGTCGAAATAATGGGAGCCATTTATCTTGCTCACACCGACCTTTCATATCCCATTCATGTCTTATTAGAGATTAGAGGGGCATGCATCATCATCTGGGCGTAATTAAAAATAAATAAATAAAAAAGTAGATACGTATGGACGAACTCTGTCTATATGGAAAAAATGCATCAGTGCTACTAGTTTTAGCTATCGGTCTGAGAGCAGTGAGAAAGCAGTTACGCCTCCCGTGTTGACTTTTCCCACCGTTTCCTTTGAGTGCTGGGAAAAACCCCCGGCATCCCGGAGCGACAGGTACCCTTATCAAGCTCCGGAGGTGTTTATGAGACGGCGGTTAAAGTGTAACCTAATCACGACGAGCTGCATTAATAGGCTCCGCATCCAGCCAGTCGAGGCGTCTCTGCGGCAGTTCTTTTCCGTTTTTATGATGGATGTCAGGTAGGGAGGGGAGAAGTGTGTTAGGGTTGGGTGGCTGTTAATGCCAGGAGCAGTATACAGTAACCGTGAGGTGTTTAGGAGAAGAAAAAGAAGGAAAAAAAGCTTCATTGTGGACGAGTTTTTCACCAAAGTTTTTTGATGCATTTTGTTGGGATCTGTTGCGTCATGATTTAGTGCACACGATGCATTTTGGGAAATTAGTAGATAAGTGATAATGACAACAACGGAAAACCCTAAACAGAAAGATGCCTCAGGATTGTCCTGTAGAATATGGCATTATATAATAAACACTATTGGAAAATTGGTTTTATCCCACCATGCTCCGAATAAGAGGTTAAAAACAGCACCTGGCTGCTTACTTGAGGGGTAACATTGCCATTTAATCAGCTTTCCTTCACTTTTTAATTTTATGCATTCGAAAAGATTTAGGTATATTTCTTTGAAAAAAAAAAAGTATTTTTGCAAGTCCAATTATATTTGGATTTTTTCATCCCACAGTTTAATGATCCAGTGCGTGATATAGGGTAGAGATGTGCATTTCCATAACTGAGGCTGTTGCAATTTGATGCATAACCAATGATACATTAAAGATACATAAGGAGCAGCAACAGATGCGATGCGATATGATAAGATTCCCCCTCTATTACGATGCAGTGCGATACGATTTCGGTTCAATTCAACACAATGTAATACGATAAAATGGTAAAATATGGTGCTATGGAATTCAGTATGGTGCAGGAAGTATTTTTTTGATTCAGAAAGACAGCAAATCATCAATTTGCAAATCATCAATCAAGTGCCTTCTGACTTCTAACACATGGCCTTTTCACAAACACGCCTTTATAGTGCAAAAAAAAAGGAAAATATTAAATAAATAAATAAGAATTCTGTGTGCAGGAAGATGCAGCTCTACCTCTGCCATGTTAATCTTTATTCTATATGACTCTCAGACACGGCTCGGTCTCCGTAGTGTCGCGATACATCATATTCATGTAGCAGCAGCGGTGCTGAGAGAACGCAACAGTTTAGCGGAAAGGAGAAAACGATTTGCATATCAAATACTGATCACAAATTATTGTGAATAATTTCAATAATACAATTATAGCACATCCACTGATAACTATATAATTTTATTAAATATAGTATTTATATATTATCATTTTGACTTTCGTTGACTTTCATGCCGATGCGAATAAGTGAATCGTAACCCTCCTTTATATAATGTAGTAAATTACTATTATACCAGGAGCTCGGATTGTTCTTGCTTTTGTTTGGATTTTTCTCGGACCTTCTCTGATTTGCATTTCCGTCAACTTCTGGTCGTTGTTTGTGTTGTTAACAGATGCAGTCATTGAAAAAAACGCCTCTGACAGGAAAAAAAACACAAAGAAACTGATTTTAAGTGCAAATCAACGGTAAACGTATTAATTATAATTAACTATTGTGTTATACAACATATAGTAAAAGCGCAATTGTCAATTGTAATGAATATAACAATTAACTGTCAGTGTACTATTGATTTGCACTTGAAATCAGTTTCTTTGTTGTTTTTTTTTTTATTTGTCAGAGGCATTTGTTTCTCTATAACTGCTTACGTGAACGACACGAACCACGACCAGAAGTTGACCGATATGCAAATCAGAGACGAATCAAGAAAAACCCAAACGAAAGCAGGAACAATCTGAGCTCCTGCTGCTTGGCCCGTAATGCAAATAACATTACTATAGTAAACTCAAGGTTAATTGGTAAACATACAGACCTGTTAGCTGGTTAAATCTATAATATACAGTTTACTGTGCTGACGAGGCACATTTACACCACTCATCACGATTAGATGAGAATCTTGGATAGAATCTTGCATCATAAAGTAAGTTCAGATGATAAATATTTGAGCTTTGAGCTCTTATACATATATGCCTGTGCTCTATAAGCTTTATTCAGCCCTGAGGTGTTGTGACATTTACTGTATATTTGAAACTCTGGTTTGTTGTCCCTTTATTTTTTTAACTTGTCCTACATTAAAAGCGACTGAAGCATAAAGTAAAATCACACACTCGAATAATTATCTCTCGGTGTTACGACGGATTTGACAAGCTCCCTTTTTCCGCATCATCTGTTTAACTTTTTTTACGCCGTTGCCACAGAAACGAGTGAAAGCGGTGAGAGTTCCGATCTGAGGAAAACGCGTCCTGTCCAGCACTGGTCCCGTAATAAAAATAAATACAATAATTGGATTAGCCTGAACACCAGATCTTTCGTTTTTAGTTCTTTCAAATACATGTGGACTTGTGCAGTAGCATTTAGCTCTCACGTCGTTTCTATTAGACTCTCTTTAGATTTTCTACCGTCTGCTCAAATACTTCAACTTCAAACACTTCAACCATCATACGTATGCTTTAATCTGTGGCATCATGCTAGTCATTAGATAGATAGATTTGTGGTGTAACCTACGCAGCGTTAAGTTTTTCTTTGTGTGTGTTTCTGTTGGAAGTGGAGGCCACCTGTGCAGGGAGAGCAAATGATGATGAACGAGTGAGCATTCCCTCCCTCCAGCGTTCCCTAATGAGTGCATGCCAGCTAACCCTCCTATTTCATCAGCCCCCAAAAGAGCGAATCCGTTCACGCTTAAACACTAATTGAGCGGGTGAAACGTCGCCGCAGGGCCGCTCGTTGTCAGCTCATTTGGCCTGCCATTCATCTCCATCCTTCACCTTGTTAATTAATTTATTTATTTACTTGGTAACTTACTTCGTCAAACGCCCGAGGTGGCAGCCCACGTGGCCTGCAGCCATTGCTTACGTTCCTCACACACCAAGGCGAGCATTTTCCCTCGCCGGCATCCCCCAGTGAACATTCATTAGACCTGTCATGGGCTCGTCAAAGTTATCACCTGCCTTTCAGTCACTCTTGGTGCCCCTGTGGGTTGCCCTCCCTTTCCATCCGCCCCCCCCTCGCGATTCGTTTAAAAAAGACGGTGCAAACTGAGTTTCCTCGGAACAATAAACAGGGTCTTATCTTGCCGGCGTCCCAATAAAGGTGATGGATGGCGTCGCTCGGAGACGCACGGAGACACACGGAGACAATCGGGTCCGGCCCACGTTTCTGTAATTCGAACGGCGCAGCGAGGGCGAGCGTCAGCTCAGGTTCCTCTCATCCTCCTGTCAGAAACCTGCAATTATTAAGAGGCTGAAAATATGGCTGTGACATGACATAGGAAGGAGGGAGAGAGACAGAGAGAGAGAGAGAGACAGAGAGAGACACGGTGGAGGCAATATGATAGGTCATAAAGTAGTGATTAAGAATATGTTACCGTTTCCATAGTAACGCATGACAAGTTTTTTCACAAAACCTCCTGTAAGGACGTTTTATTCCGCAGGGACGTCGACATCCATGCAACTGTATCGTACTTGAAATACAAAAAAACAAAGACAAATATACAGAATGGTTTCTGCACATATAACCAGGTCGAATAAAAATAAAATCTGGATCATTCCTCGCAAAAAAGGAATCTCAGGACACTTAAAGTTGTTATTGATGCACGCACATAACCTGAATATATAATGCATATTCGGTACGCACATTTCTAGCTTATTCTTTCATTTTTTGGGAAATAAATGGAGAAAATAAGACGAAGCAGGAATCTAGACGGCGACTCCCAAGATACCGCATTGAGAAGCAAAGTGTTAAAGCGGGTTTAAGACAGCTAGGGTCTATTGAACATTATTGAAACAAGGAATTGGATTTTCATCATGATCTACTCACCAGATCTATACGTTAGTTTGCTTCAAGTCCACCTTAATATAATTAACAAAACTCCCCACCACCACACACACGACTCACACTCACACACAGATATTTACCATGTTAATTCACTTCTCTTTTTTTACTGAAAGGGTTGCCTTGTGCGACTTTTCTTTCCCCTTCAAGTAAATGAGAATTTAAGATTACAAACCCATCGCATTTCACCAGGAGGTTGCGGAGTCTCAAACAGACTACATCAGACAGCGTATAGATTTTTTCACAGCATTCCCCAAAAGAGCTGCGATTACGGCTCGCTCCACTGATTCAATTCGTTCAGACAAACTCTTCTAACTGAATCATAACTTTCTGTGGTGTTCGAGTGCAAACCTACATTATAAAACCACGTCAGCGATTACAGCGCAGTGTGTAACGTACCGGGGGGGTGAAGGTGTTTTTGTTGATATTGTATTGCAGCGGGTGTTGAATTCTTGATTCCGATCGGAATATAATGAGTTCTCCATGTCTGATTTTACACCAGAAATGTCTGAGAACAGACTGTAGTTTTCTTTATTGATCTTAAGGTAATAGCTTTAATTTCTTTTAATTGATTTTTTTTTTTTATGTCAATGCTGCTACTGTATTTGTACCGTTTTCCTATTAGTGGATTTTAATCAAGATTTTTGAAAACTAATCCTCTTCCGCATGCCACCTTTTACAAGTCTTAAGAAACGACTTCCTTATTTCTTTCCATGAAAAATAAACGATATGACCAGAATTATTTGGGCGCCTGACTTTTCCAGCCATATGCAGTTCTTTTTTTTCAAGCTGATAAATAGCACGTCTTTGGATGCAGTAGCATGAAATATTCCCTTCATTTCCACTAGGAGGCCTAAACCTGTTCTAGCATGAAAATACTCCTGTGCACAAAGTTAGCTCCATGAAGATATGCTTTTTATAGTTTGGAGTGGAAGATCTCTGTTCACTTGACACCTTTGGGGTGAATTTTTCACTCCACCCCAGGCCTTCTCACCTCACCAACATCAGATTCTACTTTACTAACATCCTTGTAGCTAAATAAATTCCTAACAAATCTCCACAAGCCTTCATTCTACCTTCTACTTATATCAGGGGAACAATGCTGAGAATGGAGTCGTCAGGCAGGAGGAATAAAAGAAGGCCAAGGAGGAGGTTTATGGATGACCACCTGCCTAATGTGGTGTTGGTCCCCTTTTGCGGCCAAAACTGTTCTGACCTGCCGAACATAAACAGCGTGAACTTCTTCAACAGTTTGAGGTACAGTAACTGAAGTCACCACACGGAACAGCCTTCGCTACACACGTGCATCAATGAGCCTCGGCCACCCACGGCCCTGTCGCAGGTTCACCACTGTTCCTTCCTTGGAGCACATTTGATAGATACTGACCACTGCAGTGTGTAAAAAGTTATGTTTAGTATTTGTGTCTTTTCCTTCAGCCTAAACCATATTATTGCGCTTGATTGACTTTTTAATCCAAGTAGTATATCTAGCTAACCCAGTGACACAAACACACACACTTCCACCACCTAGTGTACCCATGGACATCAAAGCAGCACCTTACCATCTCATTAAAAAGGGTAGAAGCTAATTATAACATGTGCCGTGTCTCAGGCTGTCTGTCTCTAGCGTGCTGATTATCATTCCCCACCTCTCCCTGTGACAAATATCTCACTCCGCGACATTACGACGACGGAGACAGATGCTCTTTCGCTTTTAGATCGCAGAGTGGAAGAGGTGCCTCGTCGTCTGCCTTGTGCCTTCATCTGAATGTTTCACTGTCACTCACTTTAAAGGGCTGGTGTAAAGGAGGCCCGAGTCTGCCTAAACAGTGCGGATTAGGAGCTGTCTGTCTGTGTGTGTGTGTGTGTGTGTGTGTGTGTGTGTGTGTGCTGAAAGCGTAGTGCATTGGAGGGTCTGACCCGAGGGAGATGCCAGTCCCCGCGTCGTCCCTTGCTCTTGGTCAGCGCCAGTCTTCCTGCTGCTAAACCGCGATAACCGCATTTGGAAAACATGGCAATTAATGCAGCGGTGCTTCTGCAGACAATCGTGCTGGAGCTGCAGTCCTTTCCAGGCGCCACTTTAAAAACACAGAGGGGAGAGAACACAGGCGTTGTAGCTCAGCGAATCTTTTTTTTATTATTTTTTCAGAATGTCTAGTGAGTAAAATGGTGCCATACTCTGTCATTTCTACATAAAGGAACAATCTGAAGTGGTCCTACTGACTAAACAAATAGTGGCACAAAAAATATATTGAATTAGTACCCAAGAGAAGGGACACAAATAACAACAGCGGTGAGCAGAAAAGCATCTCAAAATTTAGAACCTTTAGGTAGAAGAGCTTCATAGTTGAAGACCACTTCGATAAGACATTTTAAAAGTTAGTGATGAATACAGATTAACATGGCAGAGGTAGAGCAGCGTCTTCCTGGAGACACAACAGGAAAAGAACATCTGGTTTTATTTCATTTTTTTTTTTCTTTTTGCACTACAAAGAAGTGTTTGTGAAAGGGGCCATGTTTTAGAAGTCAGAAGGCACTTAAGTAAATTAATGATTTGTTGTCTGTCTGTACTACAGATATAAAAGTGGACTACCTGCACCATATTGAATTGCAGAGCACCATATTTGTTTCCATCAAATCATATTAAATTGCATTGTGTTGTTATGGAAATGCACATTCCTACCACACCAGTGTATATTTAGTGCTATTGGTAGTAGTGGCCTGGATGACAAAAAGGCTTCACAATGGTGGACTTTGTAGTAAAAACACTATCTATGCAGCCATCCTGGCACCACGATACACAATGGTTCCCTGATGTCTTGAAGCAGCTTTTTGATACAACCAGAAGAACCTTCAGTGCCTTTGGCAGAAACACGACAGTCAGCAGCTTCCGTTTAACAACATCGTTAGATTTATCCGGTTCTCGTAATGTTATTTAAACCCGAATGTCCTAAACCTTTGCACCTTTCCTCAAGGTTGAAGTGTGTAAAAATGATGTCATTGTTATAATTGATGCGGCGTAATTGAAAATTTATGCCTTTTATGGTCCACGGCCGAGCGATTTCAGAGTATATGGGCAATAATATCGGACAGAAAGAGAGAGAAAGGTTGAGGAAGACGAGCCGGTCTTGAATTGTAGATCATCTTGCTATGGAATGCAACAGTTCTCGTAATGTTTAATGGCGTGGGTTATTGCAGCTGTGCAGCGCTCGTTCGCGTCACACCTCTGCACCGCGTCCAGGGGAAATGCCCCGAATCCTATTAGCGGCACTGTTAATTCGCAAGTCCTTCCATGCAACCCAAGATTAATCTTCATCAGACCTTAATATGCAACAGTGCTGTGTAAAAGTCTCAGGCCACATGAGGAAATGACATGCAAAGCCATTTATCTTGATCACAACTGTTTATTCGCTTGAAATAACACAATATTTCATTAGAACAAATAAACTCAAGATTAAGACAATGATAATAACAAATGAATCTGGTGTGTTTTGGGGAAAAAAAAAATATTTATCTGGCATCCCGTAGAAAAAACAACAAAAATGACAACATTTTTCTAAATTTAATCCAAGTTTTCCAAATACAGACAGAAAAAATTATATATTTAAAATATTGCATTTAAAAAACATTTGGAAACCTTTTGAAAAGGGGAAACCCTTGTTCTCCGAAAGAACAAACAAATCACTAAAAGGAGTATCGGTTTAAGTCTGTACTCCTTAATCAAGGTTGGGCTTCTATCTAAAAATGCGATGTGGATTTCACACAGGTTTTGTTTTTTTCAATACGATATGTGTCACATGTAATGTAAGAGTTTGTAAAGATGCTCAAGGTTGTACTTGAAGGATGTCAAAAGATTACATTTCAGTAGAGTGCATTGACTCATTGACTATAGTGGGAGACACAAGAAAAGAAAATATCTTCTTTTTCATATCGGCTTGAGACTGTACTCCCTGATCAAGGTTGGGCTTCCATCTAAAAATGCAATGAGGAAAAGTTTTCCACACTGTTTTTGTTTCTCCAGGAGCAACTGCTTCTGATCCAAAGCTTCTGCAAAATCGCTTCAGTTAGTTAACGATATACACTATATGACAAAAGTCCACATGTTGTAATAATATCCTGCATTTTTTTTTGGAAGATGTTCCACTAGATTTTGGGTGTAAGTAAAGTTAGATACTGATGTATGGTGAGGAGTGTTGAGGTCAGAGCTCTAAAGCAGATCTTTCATTCCAACTCATGTGAGGCAGATCTTTATGGAGCATGTTCATTGAAATTCTGGAGCAAGTTTGGGCCTCCTAGTTTAAGTGAATGGAATGTTTCATTTAACCGCATCCAAAGACGTCCTACACAATTTTTGCCTTCAGTTTTGTGGTAACCTCCTGTAAAACACCTGATCTGCAGGAAAGGTCAATGTGTATAGAGTTCTTTAGACCATGCTTGTTACCATCCCTGGTTTTACTTAAGTTCATTTCCTTAGGGTACAACACAATTGCAAGATGGTGGCATCCTATGGCAATACGATACTTTGTGAAGTAAATCCATTTATACCTACATCATTCATCATTCCTTTGCTGGTTTAGTTTCACTTTCTGGGACACGCCGCTGCGTTTAAGACCCAAAAACTTTCAAATTGTGACTTATTGTTCCATTAGACTTTCTGCCTCTTATTGTCACCCCTCGCTTTATAGCCTTCAGCGTCCTCAATCACTTCTGCTTTGCCTTCCTGCAAAAATGATTTCTTAGCTCATACCATTTTTAATAAGACTTCCCCTGCGTGTCAAGGTGTTGACTTTGGTACCAGATGACTCTGCCAGATGCTGAGCAAGCATTTGACTGGATTTCTGCGTCATTTATTCAAATGACCTTTAAAATGCAGACGTTCTTGCATCTTCCACTCACTTTTTTTTTCTGTAAAGTGCAGAATTTATCCGGATTTCTTACAGTCTTTTGACCATCAAATTATAAAAATCCAGTTGAATGGGATGTTTCTTGATTGTTGCAAAAGTCTTTAGTTTTCTTGAGGTACTATAGTATTAATGACTAAGTCAGGCTGATTAATGGCAAAAAACAGCAATAATTCAGCAATTTTCTCTTATTTCAAATGTCAAATATATTCAGCTAAGTCATTTCAAATAATCTACAAACCAAATAAATAATCCAGCAATATCCTAAGAATCCTAAATAATTGGCACATTTTAAAAATAATCCAATTAATAATGACAAATAATTATTAAATAACATAATTGACAGGTAGCCCTGAACAATCTGCCAAACAATTTCAAGTAATCACCGTTTCATTGACAATAAACTGCAGAACAATCGCGGAAAAAAAACTCGCTAAATACTGACAAAAAAAAGCAAAGAATCGACCGAATAATTCCAACATATTCTCCAAAAAATAACTGCAAAATGAATCCCAATCATTTTTAAGAATCCTCTGAATAATTACCAAATACTTTCCTGTAACAGACATTTAATTTCCCAAAAACTGCAGAAAGACTAGCAACCGAGTTTGCAAAACAAATCAACAAAGATTTCACCAGCTAAAGATTTGTCATAATAATAATAATTCCATATAGTCCTCCAAACAACTTCACAATTGCGCTCAGACCAGGTTTTTCATGTTTATTTAAAACAAGGTAGTAACAGCGAGCAATAGAATCGCTAGCAAAAAGCGAAGCTTAATGTATTGTAGCTAAAGCTTGTAGCTTAAGTTTTTTTTATTTAAGAATCTGTTATAATTTTTTTTAAGATTTATTTAAATTTATGTAAAACATCCAGATATATAAAATACACAGTTGATTTTTTACAGTTAACTATTTTGTAAAGTGTAAATGTGCTAGCGCTAGGCAGGCACACGATGGCCGTGATTGCTCGGCATACGTTTTACCGAATTGCTTCTGATTGTGTGGACTCTCTTTTTTTTTAAACTCATGACAATCTTAAAACGTGGGCCAAGGCAGATTTAATAAAACGACCAAATTAAAAATCGAAATGCGAACGCAGTCCAGATACGACCTCAGGGTTTTTTTGGGGGGGTTTAAAAAGAGCTCGGCTTCCAGCTTCCGATCCTCTGCCGTAGATGAATCAAAATTTGATGATACAGTAAGGACAGTGGAAGGATATTAGATCTTATAAATGGGTTAGTTATTACTTTCGATGAAATATGCAAAATAGGATATTAGCACGTTAAGGCAAATTAAAGGCGTTTTCTGCGGTGTGGTTATCGAGTAAACACATCTGGTATCACCACCGGTCCTGTGGGCTTTAATAAATGCAAGCCTGATATCGATTGTGCATATTACGCAGCCGAGAAGACTGACAGGATGTAAATGAATTTCCTGGATTTTGCTGAAATGACGTGAGATTTGAATCAGGAGGAGTGAACAGTAGGAAGAAAAGGGAAAACTCATGGTCAAGAGTTTAGTCAGAAGTCTTTTATTGAACAAACATAATGATACTTATTGAAATAGATGTTTACTTATTTCACCTCAGGCAACAAGTCGTATTTTTTATCTGTTTAATGTTACAGAACATTCATAAAACCTACTGTTGTTACTGCCCCGGTCTCACAGATAATTTTATACGAATTATTTATTTTATCGAGCACAGAAAAAGCAGATATTAGTAAAAATGTAATGGCAAATTATCTTCAATGGAACTCCAAAGGTGAAATTTCAATGGAAAAGGGTGCAGATTTTTTTTTTAATAATAGAAAATTAAAAAAATAAATGAATGTTATAAAAAAAAAATCTGAAATGCTTCTGAAAGTTCCTTTCGTTAGTATATTTACAGAGAAACAAAGTGTGCTTTCTTTTCACTTCTAACATTTCTTCAGCTCGAGTTCAGATTTTAATGGGGAAAAAAATATACGCCATAAGTGTAGCTGCTGTAAACCTTTACAGTACAATGGTGTAATATCTGCTCACACCCACTGCTGATGGCGTGTTGCGCTGCTTCAATAACTCACTGAAGAGGAAGAGGATGGTGTGATTCTCTCTCTCTCTCTCTCTTTTTCTCTCTTTCTCGCTCTCTCTCTCCCCCTGTTCTCTTGTTTTCATCTCTCCTGTAGACACTCTGGGAATCTCAGCATACATTGCCTTCTGTATAAACATGTGCTCAAGGAAAGTGTGTAACCAACACACACTATTTTCCCTCATCTTTCACTTCCTGTCGTTCTCGTCAGCCATTCCATTTCTCTCTCTTTCCCTTCTTTCACCCTCAATTTTCTCACTATTGACTCTTTTCCTATCTCACTCACTGACACTTTGCCCCACTCTCTGTCCTCTCCCCTCTTGCTTTTGCTTATTGACCCTGTCTCAGTGCACTCACTCTTTCCCTCACTCACTTCTCCTCTCCTGTCCTCTCCTCTTTTTCAAATGCTCTCTTTTTCAAACACTTTTGGAGAGACTGTCTTTCATTGTCCTTCTTGCTGTTTCCTGATTTCCTTTCACTCAGTCACTCTTTTAATTACTCGCTCGTGTTTATCCACTCAATGACAATCTTATATTCATTCACACTTTATTCACATGTTCATTTATACATTTATTTGTTGGCTAAATCACTTATTTATTAACTCCTTTTACTCACTTACTCAGTCAATTACTGTCATTTAATAATTTTACACTCATTTAATCACTCAGTCACTCACTCATTTAATCATCCACACACTTAATCACTCATTTAATCACTCACTCACTCATTTAATTACTCACTCACTCATTTAATCACCCACTCACTCACTCACTCACTCACTCACTCACTCACTCACTCACTCACTCACTTACTCACGTACTCACTCATTTAATCACTCACACACTCACTCACTCATTTTATCACCCACACACTCACTCACTCATTTAATCACCCACACACTCACTCACTCATTTAATCACTCACACACTCACTCACTCATTTAATCACCCACACACCCACTCACTCATTTAATTACCCACTCACTCATTTAATCACCCACACACTCACTCACTCATTTAATCACTCACACACCCACTCACTCATTTAATCACCCACACACCCACTCACTCATTTAATTACCCACACACGCACTCACTCATTTAATCACTCACACACTCCCTCACTCATTTAATCACCCACTCACTCATTTAATCATCCACACACTCACTCACTCATTTAATCACTCACACACTCCCTCACTCATTTAATCACCCACTCATTTAATCACTCACACACTCCCTCACTCATTTAATCACCCACTCACTAATTTAATCACCCACACACCCACTCACTCATTTAATTACCCACACACTTACTCACTCATTTAATCACTCACACACTCCCTCACTCATTTAATCACCCACTCACTCATTTAATCATCCACACACTCACTCACTCATTTAATTACTCACTCACTCATTTAAACACCCACACACTCACTCACTAATTTACTCACCCACACACTCACTCACTCATTTAATCACCCACACACTCAATCATTTAATCACTTACACACTCACACAATCATTTAATCACTTACACACTCATTTAATCACTCACTCACCCATTTAATCACTCACTCACCCATTTAATCACTCACTCACTCACTCACTTACTCACTCATTTACCCACTCATTAACTAATCTTTTGCCTTCATCATCACATTATTGATCTTTTTATATTTCTCTTCCTGTCTCCATTTCTTTTTCTCTCTTTTCTCTCCCCCCCCCCTCTCTCTCTCTCTCTTTCTCTCTCTCTCTCTCTCTTTCTCTCCATTCCTCTGCACTTTGGGCATCAGGTAACCTTCTGCTATGAGGCGTGTGGCAGGTAAAGATGTTTGCTATTTTAAGCATCTTCTAACAAGCCTCGTCAGACAGACCGCAGGGGCTGTGGAAATGCACACACACACACACACACACACACACACACACACACACACACACACACTCTCTGCAGACCTACTGCTGGCAAATCTCAAACAGCATAGCCAGAGGGCTTACTGAGAGCTCGCACCACCTGCCTCCCCCACCTCGTCTGTAATACACCCCCCTCCTCGTCTGAACCCCCCCCTCCACTGCCTTTCTCCAGAGTGTCTTGATCAATATGAACCCCATTGGAATGCCTTCAGGGACACATATTCTTGGATGAGGAGGTTAATTCGGTGCTGCTGGATTCTATCAGAACAGATCCAGAGTAAATACATGACTCCTCCCTCTCTCTCTCTCTGCCACCCGCCTGAATGCAGATTGAGATGCAGCCGAGGCCCCGTGCAGGGGCTTCGATTTTTTGGCACTGTGATGCCACGTAAAAGGGTGTTGAGTTTGGATCTTCTTTATGCACACTACAGAGGATCAGGGTACACTAGAAATGGTTTTACATTTCTCTGCACCTTACAAACATTAATACACACTTACTTCGTATATAATTTATATAAAACAGTGAATCATTTAAAACACTGCGGCTTGCAAGCCAGCACCAAAGAATTTGCTTCACTTATGTTAATTTGATGTAGTGTGCAATTGTTTCAGAGGGAACGCCGACCTCAATTTCACCTGTGAACTGAAGTGTTTATGCAACACAACGTGGAGAAACAGGAATACTGTGTAGCCACTATAGGAGGGTGTGTTCATTAAAAAATGTAATGCAAGAATTCAATAATTCACTTCAAAAATTCAATAATAAATATTGTGTGGCTTACAATATATGTTTAAGTGCCAATGAAGGCGTGGCCTTTGTGCCCAATAGTAATAATGAAAGGGGTGTGGCCTTTGTGCCCAATAGTAAAAATTATAGGGGTGTGGCCTTTGTGCTTATAAATGCTCATTTTCAAGACGTGGCTTAAACACATTTGTGTTTACTAATAAAAAAATAAAAGAGGTGTGGTTTAAATACCTGTCAGTGAGAATAAAGGAGGCGTGGCTTATATACCTGTCAGTGAGAATAAAGGAGGCGTGGCTCATATAACTGTCAGTGAGAATAAAGGAGACGTGTCTTATATACCTATTTGTAACAATAAAGTGGGTGTGGCTTGTATACCTTAAGGGTAACAGTAAAGGAGGTGTGGCTTATATACCTGTCAGTGAGAATAAAGGAGGCATGTCTTATATACCTGTCAGTAACAATAAAGTAGGTGTGGCTTATATATCTGTCAGTAACAATAATGGAGGCGTGGCTTATATACCCTATAGTAACAGTAAACAGTGGTGTGGCCTTCGTGTTAAGCAGTGTTAATAATAATGGTGTATTATTTTTCTTATAAATACCAATAAGTCGGTGAAGCCGTTGCGTTTGTAAGTATTAAAAAAGGGCTGTGACATTTGTGTTTATCAATTATTATTAAATGGGAGTCTTTTTGCAAAATAAAAAAGTACCAATGAAGGAATTATGACCTTTTGCTGATCAGCATAATAAAGGGTGTGTGTCCCAGGGTTTATCAGTACCAGTTACAGAGGTGTGGCTTATGGGCACATCAGCAAAAATAAAGCAGGTCTGTTTGAACAGTAATGAGTTAAAATACGAGATGCAGATTTCTACAAATATTTTGTAATTAAAGACTAGATGCTCGACTATTGTTCTCTCCATGGACATGAAACGTAATGCACAATTCAAGGTGGAGAAATAAATAAATAAATACCCGTCTGATTTATTCGTTTGCTCGGTTATTAGGAAAGCTTCCTGAGGCGATTTCCCCACGGCGGGATAAACAGGAAATGTCACCTGGCCCTTTATAGAGCTGTCAGGTGATTAGAGGCAAAGAAAGTTCATCTTTTGCAGGCTCATTAAGAGGCTAGAATAAATTAAACCTTGTACTTTTAAAAAATTAGGCATCACACACGAAAGATTCCCTGAGAAACAGGACATTTTCAGGCACAAATCCTTCATCAGACTTTTAAAAAAGAGGGCTTTTAAGGACATAAGGAAACAAAATGTTTTGTTTCTCTGGAATATTTGTGTACTACGCTTAGTTTTTTACTACACTACCCCTCCTCACTAATAACTCCCTTAGCATAAATGTGTCTGCCAAATAAATAAATGTTCACTCGAGTGCTGTATATTTTTAGGGAGAACTTAGTGGTGTAACCCAGAATTAATTTCAGAGAGTGGTGAGGACATGAACGAAATAAAATCCCTATTATTCCAGGCAGGATTTGTGATTGCACACATTGATCATTTATTAATATAAGACAAAATCTATCAAGTGCTGCATATGAGTCTAGTAATGAATGAAATTGCACATCTTATGTTGTAATATAGAAAATAGCCACAAGAGGGCTTTTGGTAAAGTGCACATATCAATTGCGTAGCTTCTTAGGTGTGGCGTGTAGCAGGGTTACCTCCTTACCCTCTTACAATCCATTGTACAATCAATAATTGAAAATATCGCTATGAAATATTTATAACATACACGTTTCTACCCTGCCTAAATTCTGTTAACAGGAAGCTTCGGTTGCTAAGCAACAGCAAACCGAGATTAGGGTGTTCCACGGTCTAAATTGTGGCTTATTGGTTAAAAAATCTGGTGCATTCATGCAGTATCCAATTATTGTCGATTTTCGAATCAAAACTATCCGCTTTCTGAAAGCAGAAAGGACTCTCCCTCCCCCCTCCTTCTTCCCGCAGAAAACCCAAAGCTCAAGCTCTAGCTGGAACGTAGGTTTCAAGTGCTCCAGCCTGGTCAAATAAAAAATGAGCTAAAAACCACAAATAGCTGAACCACTCGAGAAAATTGAGGCAATCCATTCCTGCATTTCCTCATATTGTCCTTTAGCTAGGAGCTGCCTTTGTTCAGCTGGTGCTTGATCTATGATTATATGCACATGACATTCTAAAAAACATCGCCAGGACAAAAGGAATAACCAGAAATTAAACGAGCCTCAAATTTCGTGCAGAGTTTGCAGCAAGGAAATGTGACGGACGTGTGACACAAGAACCACGGTGTAGACTTGAAAGAACTGTTTGAAAGATACACCCACCACCATGCTTCACTGAAGCATGATGTTTGATGTATTTTTTTTTTCAGGGACGATGTACAAAAAGTAGCGAGAGCTGAGAATCAAATTGTAATGAAATATGGATCTGGAATACTAAATGAATTTTTTTATATTCATTGGCGCATTTCAGAAGTTTCATGCTGTTACCGGGAGAAAAAAATGAACCAAGTCATCAAGAGGACACGAGTTAATTAAATACTGGGCAGGAAACTTGGCCTTGTAGGTGTTTTTTTTTTCGCCCGTTCAGAGGTAAATTAACGAACGAATGACCTCTGCTGTATCTGTTCAAGCTCCCACAACAATATTGATCATCGTGGCAGCGTTTACAATTTCCACCACATAGCATGAATCACAATTAAGTCGTTGGGAATGGAAAAACTTGCCCCGAGCCTGACCAGATGGCGGCCTCTTTACCAGAATGGACAAGATGTCTGCTTATCACTAATTAAAAATGATTAAACACCTACTTACCTTCATCGACGTGCATCGATCGGGCAGAATGCTGATGCGGGCTGGACGTGTTCCAAGCCTCCATCAAACTTTTCCACCCAAAACCGAGAGGATGGCCATCGACCAAAAGCTGAGTCGTTAAAGTGTGCGTATGAATGAGTGTGTGTGGTGCTTTTGTATGGATTTGACTGATCTCCCTCGAACACGGTGGCCGCCATTAATTCCAAAAGAAGTAGGAAAAATGAGCCGCAGCTCTATTTTAAGTTCTCAAAGACCTGAAAGAGGCAATTAATCATGCTTTATGATGCAGCGACCCGCCTGTTCGATCTGAGAACAGCTCGGCCTGAATCGGGGGTATTAGGGGTGCTAAGAGGGGGGGGTTCAAGATAAATATATTAATCACGTAATGTCTTGGCGCCCGCCATTGCGGTGTAATCGTGATGACACCACGCCACCGAAGATCAAAATCAAGAACACAAGCGGCGTGACCGTCTGAGATTCCGTCTGTATCACAGGGTGACCGCGAGTTTAACTCCGTGAGTCCGAGGAAACCATAATTGGCTGGTTTTCTCGGTGTGAAAACGATGTCATATTTTCCTCGAAATTGGAAGAATATTGGGTTAACATTATTGGCGAAGGAAAAACGAGGACAGGACGGAACTAAACGCAGTGCAATAAAGTGTAATGTCGCATACAAAGTAAATTAAATACATAGAGTACAGTGCAATGAGAATTGTGCTGCATGTTAGATAAGAATAAAAAAAAAAAAGCACTAATATGGTGCAAAATGGTGGAAAGGATCTATTGGTCACAGTTAGTTGGATTAGGGAGAACATTGTTGCCATGGTAATGCACCAAGCCAATATTTAGTGATCACATATCCAAAGAATAAAACACTTGGGTTGGTTAGATCTGTATGCATGTATTTAATCGTTTTTTTGGTGTACGAGGAATCACTCATTTCTGTAACAAATCATTAATTGAACAAATGATTCATGTTATACATGTTGGAGGCCATGTCATTTTTCTTTCTCTTGAAGTAAATAAAAAAGATACAAAATAAATTGGAGCTTTTAATGCTAATAAGAAAGCCAAGGAAAGTCAAGGAAAACAAGAATGAGACGTATAATATCGCTCAACATCTGTCAATAGTGTTATTGCCGATGCTGATTGAATGACAGTGAAACAGCAGTTTTTATCAGAATTGTAAATTCTACGTTATACACACAAGGAATGGTACGAGTCACCAATTCACATCAGCATATTCTGCTACGTGAATATGACGTATATATACTGTACATAGAAAACAGATTAACATGGCAGAGGTAGAGCTGCGTCTTACTGCAGACAGAACAGGAAAAGAATGTCTGGTTTTATTTATTTATTTATTTATTTAATTTTTTTCTTGCACTACAAAGGTGTGTTTGTGCAAGTTGTCAGAAGACACTTAAGTAAAGTAAGTGGAAAGATCTGCACAGTATTGAATTGTATATCATTTCATTTTTTATATTGCACTGTGTTGAAATTAGTTCGCACTGCATCATAATATTTGTTCCTCACATCGCATCAGTAGCTGCTTCATACTTACTTTTAATGTATCATATTGTTGGCTATGCATCGAGATGCGAATCGCGTCGGCCTCAGTAACAAAGACGCACAATACTAACATACACACACATTATGTAGTTGAACAAGGAGACCCAAAACCTGTTCCAGCATGACAATATCCCCTATAATATAGCTTGGAGTGTAAGATCTTCTATAGAGCTCTAACCTTAACCTTATTACACACCAATTGGATGAATGTGACTGCACCCCAGGCCTCCTCACCTCACATACATCATTACCTGATTTTACTTAAACCCTTGTGCTTGAATGAAATCTCACACAAATCTCCACAGTATCTTTCCATTGGAGCATCTTTCCAGTAGAGTAGAGGTTACTATAACAGCAAATGCGAATAGATTTTTTTCAAAAAACACGTACAAATCCTATGATCTATAGAAGATAGAACATTCAGGCTAAATCACAGCACAACATGTGATTCCTTTATCCGTGTTCAAGGCGTGACCGCTTTTCAAAAGCTTTTACGACAAGACATTTCTCTCTCACACACACACTTAGCACGCTCCGCTGAAAGATGTAACCTCGTCCGCGTTGCACGAGCGAGTGTATGGATGTTTCTAAGATGCCTTGTCAAGAAGCGTTTACCTCAGAAAAATTATATTCATAATTAATGAGAGCTGAAGGTAAGAAGGTTACCTGCAGAGGTGATTTATTATGGGCCAACACTCTTGGCATGCCTATACACACAATGCACCTACTTACACACACACACACGCACACACATACACACACACACCCACACACACACCTGGCAAAGCACAATAGGGGTGTGAAAGGCATTTGATTATAGGTTTAGTCTGTAAATTATAAAGCCTCAAACCAAATTCTTTCTGACAGCAGACTTCGACACAAGCGCAGCTATGTTAGTGATTACAATAATCCAAGAGGACAGTTTGTTCTTTGTTCCTGTCAGGCGAAGACAATGGACACGAGCACGCTTTTATTATAATTTCGTGACACCCTCTTCCTCATTGGCTTGAAGCTGGTGTATTTACATTTGTTAAAGGACTCCGTTTATTGAAATTCTTTTTCTGGGAGAACAAATAGTTCCTAAATCCAAGGTGCCACTTGCAAGCTTTGTATTATATTTATATTTGTTTATCTCATTATTTCCTATGATCCCGTTTTGCGTGTACAGTTCCTGTCACCGAGCCTCTGTTTCAGCGTGTAAACGGTGCCACCAGCGAAGGGTCAAGTTGTTTATCTAATTAATTCGCCACGTTATTACAAAATTACACACGATGCTGCTGCTCTTAGCTGGGGGGCCGTATCCGTAGCAACAGCAGGAACAAGAGGATCGGGGGCCTACAGATCACACTATTACAACAAAACGTGAGGCTAACCATAAACATGAGTGAACACAGAGCGTTAAATGCATCACACACTAGATAGACTAGATAGTAGTTGGAGTGTATCAGCTTAGTAAAATGTTCAAGTTGATGTTGACATTTACATTTACAGCATTTGGCAGATGCTCATTTTCCAGAGAGACTTAAATTGATCACATTTATACAGGTGATGGTTAAAAGCCTTCCTCAAGCAGCCCAGCAACAGCAGCTTGGTGATCCTTGGTGATGCTGAGATTACATCCTTTTGATGAGAAGTCCAAAGACTTGACTTTATACTTTGACTTGGTATTTGTTTACCCAAGTGAATCACTAATTTGCATTCATATAAAATGAAGTAAATGGTTTGCTTTGCTTTGCTTTAAGCTGAAATGAGTTCTTTGAGTTGAGTAATACATTGAGTTGAATTATTCTGTGGGACTGAATTTGAGTTGATATGAACAAGTTGAGTTTATTTTACGACTCCATTAAGACGAGTGAGCTGAAAACAGAGCAAACAGCTTTGGTTCATGTGATGACTGAGTAAATATTAAGTTAGTTTGAGTAAGTAATTAAGCTGATATTTAGTTAAATTGTTCTGGTAAATAATTTAAGTTGATAATGAAGAGAACTACTTTATTACTTCAAAAAGTTCATATTAAGTGAATGGGTTTGAGTTGCTTTCAAGTTGAGTGAGTTAAGATAAAAATCTAAATGAAAAGAATTGATAAATAAAGCAGTTAAATAAAGTGAATTGATCTTGTATTTAATGAGTTTGAGTAAATAGTTGTGATTTGCAAAGTGTATGATTGCATTTGAGTTATATTGGTTTGAGAGACTGATTTGGTTTGAGTGTATAGTTTGAGTTAAATTAGTTTGACTGAATTATTGGAGCTGATTTGAAATAGATTGAGTGAATGGGGTTGAGTTGAATTAGTTTAAGTGAATGATTGGAGTTGAGTTTAATTAGTCTGACCATCTGATTTGAGTTGAGTTTATTTCATTTGAGTGACTGAATTCACATGAATTAGTTTGAATTGCTATCAAGGTGGGTGGATGATTTAAGATTAAATAAATATAATTTATGAATGAACAATTTTTATGAATTGAGTTGCTATTGAGTTGAATAAGTTGAGTGTAAGATTAGAGATGAGTATATATTTTGATTTGAGTTGAATTAGTTAGAGTGACTGGGGGCAGTTAAGTTAAATTAGTCTGAGCATCTGATTTGAGTTGGGCTAAAATAGTTTAAGGGAATGATAAGAATTGAGTTGAATTAAATTTGAGTTAATGATTAGAGTTGAGTTGAACTATTTTAAGTGAATGATTGGAGCTGATATTAAACTGAGTGACTATGACGAAACTAGAACAAACCCATTCTAGTCTATATGATAATTGGAGTGAATCATTTGAGTTCGTATGACTTGAGTGAATGACTTGATTTTGTATTTAATCAATTGCAGTAATGAACTTGGTATATAGAGGTCTGGGTACCAGTGCTTTAGGATTTCTTGTGTAGAAAGAACCCTGTCTTATAGAGTGCCACATTTAACTGAACGAAACATTTCCGACAGGAAATCTTGACTTTGTAGACCGCAAAATGTGAGTATGTCAACAGTGGCATATTTAAGATTTTATAGAGGAGAATGTTGTAGAAATTTGAGTACGTTTGAGCTGCAGTCCGGCGATAATTGATAGCCATATCTGTTTGATCATTTTTCACTTTAAAGCTAATTATTTGTTTGTTTGTTAAAAGTTTTGATTGTATGTGGTTTGGTATGTTGCGGCTTAATGTTTTACTTTATTGTTTGCTAGGTTCAAGAGGAAACATGCGAACACTAGCTGTAAATGTTCCGCTGTAAATCTTTTCAGTAAAAACACCATATCACTACATTAAAAAGGTGTACGTCGGCTTTACTCTCGGGCTGTGAAACAAATTTACACTTTTGGCAAATATAAATATTATAACACCGTCTCCCTTAACTGTAATTTTATGAAGCGGATTTTATGGGACGGCATGAAAACCGGCGCGGCTCTCGCGGCGTGTATTGTCGAACAAAACTCTTCCCACGCAGGGCGACCGAATCACCTCGTTATCCTAATAGATGCTGAACAAGCAGTAGTGCATTTAATCACTGGGTAATGTTCTAAAAAACCTGAAGTCTTCATAGGTTACAAATGACTTTTTCAGCCAGGAAATATGGCCAATAAAATTCCCTTTCCTCTAGCAATCAATAGTGTTGAGCTTTATGATAACAGTAAAGCTGACAAATAGAGGAGCCATTATTTTTGGTCATTTTTCAGCTTTCTGATTGGAATTTTTCATGGAATATATATATATCTTTATATACGATTCCTAACATGTTGGGGGTTTGTGTGTTTGCAGTTTAAGGAATTTGCATTCACATTGTTGGAGATTAGCTTGCCTCATGCTTAGTTTGGGGAATGGGACCTGGCTTGTAGCTTTCATGCGGTTCCGCAATCATTGTGTTTTCATGAATGTTCTCCACCCAGTCTTGTCATTACTTCCTTGTTGTGTATGTGTTTTTTGTGCATGTAATATTTCTCTGTTTGTTCACAAGGTGCATTCACGTTCCACGCTTTTCTGTTTTTTTTAATCTCGCTTCTCATTCGCGTTCTTGATCACGTTGTGTATTTGCGTATTTGTATCGTACATTTGTGTAATATTTTGCCTCCTTTGTACATTTATATTAAAGGAACTGTTTCCCTTTACACACTTGCATCCACATGGCCTCACTTGACTTGACAATTGTTCAGCTACTGCATTAATCCATTCTCATAACAGATGCTGAATATTTTATGTTGAGTTTCATTTTGTTTTAACATTTTTACACAAGAAAAATCCTGCTTTGGACGCAATAAGCTTATGTCCAAGAAAACATAAGAGGATTAGCCGAGTTCTCAGTAATTAGAGTTGATTTGAGTCGAAGGATGTAGTGGTAGAAAAATGCTGCCTTGGATGCTGCTATCACCTGTAAATTGATTATTTTCCTATTAATGCAAGTCTCAAAGTGTTCATTTCTCTTAGAGCATCACTCATACAATCACTTTGACATTTGTATATTTATGATTTATTTGATGTCACTGCAATGACAAAATGACAAAAATGTATTCCTCTATTCTTTTTCCACTGTTTCCTGTACTGTTTACGGTAATATCCACAATATGCAAATCTAGTGGAACATCTTTTCCTGGGAAAATCCACTAGATTTTGTAATTGTGGAGATTTGAGTAAGATTAAGGTGAGGAGGTCAAAAGGTGTTCAAAAGGGTTGGAGGTTTTGGCTTTGTGCACAGAAGGATTATCATGCTTGTACAGAGTTCATATAAAGGGAATAATTACATGCTACCACATCCAAAGACGTCCTATACGATCGTGTGGCAATTTCGACAAAAGTATTGGGACACCTGACTTTTTATATAATGCTTTGTGGTAGCATTATATAAATGAAAAGCTTTGGGTTTTTTTTGGGTAATCATATTTGCCAAAGCTTTAAGAGGATTACTTCTGTGTCATGGCAATTGTATTCTAGAGTTTTTTAAACTTTTGTTTGCTCTTTGATTACAAGCCGCACGCTTCATAGGTGGCTCACGAAATAAGTCATGTTAATGCGAAGACTAATTAGCGAGTCGTACTTGTTTACATCTTGAGGAAAATGGGAAAATGGCCAGACTAATAGTGTAATTACAGGATTAGTCTGTCTGGGGCAATAAGGCAGTGGCAGTACACAGGGCTAATTACTACTCTTTCCTCTGCCAGGGATTGTTCTTCTGAACGTACGACTTTCTCTCTTTTAAAACACAACAAAACACGAGCGAGTCTTCTCACATCTGTTTTCTACATGTGGGGGAAACAAAAGAAAATGATTTTCAGCAATAATCACCTCGAAAAAAAAATCCCGACACGTTCTGGCTTAACGTCAGTGCTTCCAGACCACAAAAACCGAATACCCGAGTCCCCTCGGAGCTTTCGTGCCAAAACAAAAGCAGCGCTTCTGCTTGGCACTCTATTAGCGAATCAAGATCACACTTTCGAACGAAAAACCGATTATCGTCTGGGCTTATGACTGCCGGAAGCACACAGAAGCAGGATCAATTAAAGCTGAACACACACACACACACCAACACACAAAAAAAAAGTTTCAGGAACGTTTCACACACTAAACTTTGAAATGAATTGAATAAACATTTTTTTTTCATGCAGCTTTTGTATTAAACCGTGTAACACTTATCCAATGACTCATTACGCTTATTGAGGTACAAGAACAAAATCTTTTTAATTAATTTTTTTATTCTAAATTATTTTCAATCAGGGGGCACTAAACTGGTGCAAAAAAACCTTGGGGACCGCTGATTTCACCGCTTGAAACAAGGGACACAAAAGAGTAGGTTCTTAAAGGAACTGATTTAGCAAAATGTTTGCATCTGGAGTTTTGCACCAGAGCTAAAAGGCTAATGTACTTAAAAAGTAAAAATGGTCTCATCCAATGTAGTTATTTTACAGACAAACTTATACCCATGAGCACAAATGTACAGGAAAGACTATCAGGGTGATATTAATTAATATTCAAGCAGAGTTATGCGCTGTTAGTTTGTGCATATAACCGAGCCGTTAAGGGGTTCAGGGCCTCGCTCAAGGCCGCTTGGTAGGGTGGGATTCGAACTCGTGATTTTCCGATCAGTAGTCTGACCACCAAAATCTTATCCACTGAGCTACCTTTTCCCAATATTCCCTCTATTTCCTGCTATTACTGATGAGTCATGCATATAATATGATGATGATGGTGTAAAAAGACTAAACTGAGGAAAACTGTGGTGCCTTTTCATTCTTTATAAGATGTCAGGTCGATTTCACCAGCCGTGTCCGTCAGAAAACGATTTATTGGAGAAGTAAATAAGATCATCAGAAGGGCTTGAGTTCAAATCCCGGCACTAACAAGCTGCCCCTGCCAGGCCATGTGAGCAAGGCCCTTAACCACATAACTGCTCCATTGTAAGTTGTGGATTTTTGACCAAATAACAAAATTATATTTCTTTAAAATGTTTTCAGAATCTATTCCCCGTCATTACAAATGCTAGGTACAGTACAGTCGATCTTTCATGTCGGGGATGTTGTTTGGGGTCAGCCGATGATAAACTTGAGCGTCTATTTCAGCGATCCATCTTCCATTCCTCTGCGTTATTTTTCCCTCAAGGCTCTAAAAGGTCAGCAGTACTAACCGCTCAGAGTGCTAAGCTACAAGCTAACAACAGATAACAAATTCAGGCAGGCAGAAGGGAAGTCCACACACTAGTGATACACGTCAATACACACCACACGTGCACTAGTGATAGACAACATCAATCAGCACCAATATACACCATCAAAACATTATTAGCCACCATTAGGATATCTAAAGCAAAAAAAAAATCTATATATCAAGTCACACCATCAAAACAACAACACAGCACCAGTACATCAACACGCACTGATAAGACAACAACAGAACATCAATTCATCCGCACACACCATTAAGGCTCCATCAGCACACGGTGAGGGCACACACAGGATGAACACGTACCATCGAAACCCGTCATCAGTATAACAGCTACACACAACATTCATATACACCAGAACAAGATTTAGCAAGAATACACACCAACAACACAATCTCAACATCCAAGGACACACACAATTAACAACACTATGTACAACATTAATATACTTGAGTCTGTCAGTTATGTTAATTTGTGTGGCTTCTGGGTCTGAACCAGGCTAAAATGGGTTTGGCATCTGAATTAGACTGAAATGGATGTGGCCTCCGTATCTAAATCAGACAAAATGGATGTGGCCTCTGAACCAGACAGAAATGGGTGTGGTCTCTTAACCAGACAGGCCTCAGTATTTGAATCAGACTGAAATGGGTGTGGTTTTCTGTGTTCGAATCAGACTGAAATAGGTGTGGCCTCTGTGTTTGAACCAGACTAAAAAAGGCGTGGCCTCACAATTAGATTAAAATGGGTGTGAACTTGATGTCTGAAACAGACTGAAATGGTTGTGGCCTGTTTATGAACCAGACTAAAATGGGTGTGGCCTCTGAATTTGAACTGATTCAAATTTGTGTGGTCTATGAAGTCAACCAAATATAATATTTAAAACATTTTAATAAATATGGGTGTAATTAGTGTCTTTCAGTTTAATTGAAGGAGGAGTGACCTCTGTGCTTGCCGTGGAATCAATGACAATGCGTAGTCTCTACCTTTCCTTTTATTACATTTGATTGTGCATTGCAATATTTCTAAATTGTATTTTATTGAATTGTTGTCATCTAACAGGTCTAATTTATAAACTCATTGATCACACGTAGGTAGGAAACCAACTCCTAAAAGAAATGTCACCGTAACACTTCAGGAAATCTATACAAGCCACAAAAGAGTTAACCTTCCCCCGTTTCATAATTTTCCTCCCGTGGAACTCTCTCACCTGGAGGTAGCTGCTCGCCAGAGAAAACTCATCATATCTGTCACTGCTGTTTTGCTTTGTGTTTCTTGACGAGCATCCCCACATAGCATTCTGCTGGAGACGTACGAGCAGTGCTGATCGACCTCTCAATCACACATCTCAGTCAACAGAGCGAAACAGAGAGAGAGAGAGACAGACAGACAGAGAGAGGAGGAAAAAACGAGCAAAATTAATTAAATAGCAGAGAGACTGAGACTCGGGCCATAAAGGTCTGCTGTTAGCATTTTTCTAGCCCATTGATTCCTTGTTACACGTCCACATTATGGCTCCCAGAGTCACCATAAATCAACCCGTAGCCCATTGTCCCTTTTTTCCCTTTGCACTCTCACTAACGCCGATGCTGTTCTGCAGGGGTGAACATAATCTATTGTTCGAATTTAAGGTCTGTAAAAAAGCGCGTGACCTCGCCTAGAGGGTACAGAAGTTCTGACGAGTGCCGAGTGACCCACGCATTTCTCTCCGCATGCCTGTGCAGATGGCAAATCTCACTCTGGCTTTATCGGTCTTGACCCAAATAACACGTAGAGCGTTCACTCGGCATCCACTCGCTTATCTGATGCCTTTGTTCCAGGTCAGATGCGCCTGAGGAGAAACCTCGAGAAGGAGCGTTTTAATTCTCAGTATGTGAACGTTCACGTGTGAGGAAGTACAAGAGGTGGAACTTTTTGAGTGGACAGGTTCCGAGGGAGATAAAAGCATTTTAAACACAATCTTCAGAAAATAATTATTTTTTTCCTACAGACAACACACAGTGTCTCCAGGTCCTCAGGAACTCGAAAAAAGACAACGCTTCACAGAAAAGAACTGTGCACAATACTTTAAGACACTTGAAGAAATTGTCTGTTTCTAAGAAGCTAATTTAAGAAACGATCCGCTCCCTCAGGTGTATTTAATTTGCCAAAAAACTTTTGCTGTCTGAAGTTTGCTCCTGTACTTTAACTAATGCAGCTACAAAAAGAGGTTCTTAAGAGTTTACACCAAACAGTTAAGGCTTCTCTTCATGAAACACGCTGACAAGAAAATACATTTCTGACAAGCCAATACACTACTGACCAGATGATTTACTACTGACAGGGAAATACCCAGGAGGACACCACTAAAAGAGCAAAACCTCTGACAAGAAAATACATGATAATAGGGCATCACTACTAATGCAAGCACTACTGACAGGAAAAGCACTACTGAAAAGAAAATGCATTACTCTCTTAAAGAACACTGATCTGGCCATCACTATTTGAAGTGGCACAAAACTAATGTGATAAATACTACTGACAAGAATATGCACTACTGACAAAAAGAACACTACAGATGAAAGTATTACACTTAGACAGTGTAACAACACTGACATAAACACTACTGACAAGAATATGCACTACTGACAAAAACACTACTGATTGGGGCATCACTACTGACACGGAAACTATACTGACACATTAATTAATACTGACAGGGAAACACTACTGACTGGATCATCACTACCGACAAGAAAACTATACTGACACATTAATCACTACTGACAGGGAAACTACTGACACAATCACTACTGACAAGAAAACTATACTGACACATTAATCACTACTGACAGGGAAAAACTACTGACACAATAATCACTACTGACGAGGAAACACTACTGATCAGGGCATAACTACAGACAAAAAAACTATACTGTCACATTATTCACTATTAACAGGGAAACACAACTGATCGGGGCTTCACTACTGACAGGGAAACTATACTGACACATTAATCACTATTGACAGAGAAGTTATACTGACACATTAATCACCACTGGCAGAGAAACTATACTGACACATTAATCACCACTGGCAGAGAAACTGTACTGACACATTAATTACTACTGACAAGGAAACTATACTGATACATTAATCACCACTGGCAGAGAAACTATACTGATACATTAATCACTACTGACAGGGGAAAAACTACTGACACATTAATCACCACTGACAAGAAAACTATACTGACACATTAATCACCACTGACAGGGAAAAACTACTGACACATTAATCACTACTGACAAGGAAACTACTGATCAGGGCATCACTACAGACAGAGAAACTATACTGACACATTAATTGATACTGAGAGGGAAACACTACTGATCGGGGCATCACTACTGACAAGAAAAGTATATGACACATTAATCACCACTGACAGAGAAACTATACTGACACATTAATCACAAAAATGCATTACTGGCATAGAAATATGTAGATGTGGGCATCGTTACTGACACATAAACAATACATGATGAACACTAATGGCAGAGCAGCACTACTGACAGAAAAAGCAGAACTGACAGGAAATTTCTAATTGAAACACAAGTGACAGAGGCACACTTGATAAAAGCAAAGGTTTTCATACCCTATAATTTTTTGCTGAATTTCTTTTTTGCTTTTAATGTCCTAGTTTGAGTCGAGAATAAATTTTTTGCTGAATTTCGAGATGTTAAAATTAAATTTCTTAATGGGAAAAAAAGTAACTAGTTCATTATTTGGGCACTTTTGTTAATTATTTTTGTTATTTGAGCAATTTTCATTAATGTTATTAAATCCTTACACTTTAATAAAAGCACTCAAAGCCCCATCCATATCTAAAAGTGAAACACAAGGACCTTCATCTGTGCCAAAACTTTGACATGCAAGAGGATATACTAAACACGCCTTTCCTCATAGTTTAAAATGAAAATTGTGGGAATAGGAAAAAAAATTATGGCTGCAATTATTTGCCATAAAACAGAATTCTTTCAGCACCAAATAGTAAAAAGAACGAGTGCAACCCCTGTGCCCTCCATCCCTCCCCCCACATGACACTAAACACCCATGACAAAAACCAGCACTTCCCTCCGGAAAAGCAGCACTTAATCGACGGTCGTCTCTCCGTCTCTCCATCTCTTCATCTCTCTATCTTTCCTCCCCAGGGCCACCTGTGTATATAGGGCTTCTCAGTAATGGCCTTTTCACCAGAGCTGACTTCCTCTGGGTTTCTTCACCTCTCTCTCTCTCTCCCTCTCTCTCTTTCTTTCTCTCTCTCTCTCTCTCGCTCTCTCCCTCTCTCGATCCTGAATGATTTGATTTCCTGCTTCCTCGATGACCCGGTGAGCCTTACACTCACACAGCATGACGGTACCACGCGTCTATAAACCGCTCACAGATGCAGCGCCACAATTAATGCAGAATTAGCACACAGCTACTGTACAAATATAGGATTCAGTAAAACTTCCTGAGAGTTTTAATTGGTGTCACAGCTGAAGGCAAAAAGCAAACAAAGTGCAGTCAGTTGGTATTTTCTCACTGGTACTTTTTCTTCAGCTTCTGGTTTTACCTCGGTATTATGTATTATATAATAAATCAGACCTGGAATCTGTCTGACACACAGACAGAGAATATTTCAAGATCTATTCCATGTTCTGATGTTTAGTCTGAAGCTTTTGACCTGTATCGGTACAATTTCTTTTTGTATTGCATTAGTATGTCCATTAAGAAACAGCTTTACACACTTGTTTCTCTAATAAAATAATTAGCTATTCCTTTGGAAAACTTGCCAATGTCGTTCTTCACTAGTTGGAGATTTCTTTCTTGTGATCTAGTTCATCCCAGAGCAGTTCAATAGGATTTAGGTGCAGGATATTACATGATTGATAACACTCCAGATGAATGTATGCATGGTGATGAAGTATGGAATAGAAGCCCTGCTGGTTCAGGATTCCTTTCACTCTCTGGAATAAGTCTCCAACCTTCCCTGCTTCGAACCAAACCCAAACCATTAAGCTCCCACCTCCATGTTTGACTGTGGGGGTAAGGCAGTCTGATCACATCTTCTCTCCGGTTCTCCGTCTTACACAAGTTCTTGCCACATTTGGACTCCACAAAACTTCTTTCTTCCACTCATTCACTATTCACATTTTTTTTGTGTGCGTTTTAGCTTTTATTACTAGTTTGCTGCATAGAAACAAAAGAACCTGCATTTATCTCAAAAACCACAAGGTGTTTCCAAATCATTGGCAGGCTCTATAATGTTAATCATACTTAAATGGTCACACTGTACATTTCTTCCCCCTTTCTTTTCTTTTCTTTTCTTTTCTTTTTTCATAAAGTACTTGTCTCATTTTTTTTCTTTTTCGTCTTGTTACCACATTGACTTTTTTCCCTACCCCTGATGTAAATGTTGCACTTGTCACTAATGCTTTAACAGCTGCATGTTGTTATAAAAAAAAAAAAAATTGATAAATAAAAAAAATAATAAAATCAACCGGCTGATCCGCGACTGTATTCAGCTGCAGCTGGAAATGAAGCATTCGGAGGAATCGAGACGGATGTTGGAACCATCTGGCCGTGTATGTGTGTGTGTGTGTGTGTGTGTGTGTGTGTGTGTGTGTATGTGTATGTGTGAGACGCCAGAATGCCTCGATGCTGCCGCTTTTACACAATTGGCAATACACAAACCCCCCTCGGATGGTTGTGATTTTAGATGTGGAAACATCACATATTGTCTCTCAGTGTGTTATTACTGCTACAAAAAACCCCTCCAACATCACAGAGTTTTTTTTTTTCCACTGAGGCTGTGCTTTGGGATGGTCCCCGGATCTCACCTGCATCCTCGGTCCTGCTTCACATCAGGGGAATTTCAATCGCGAGCACGGCGGGATGTCTAGCTCATTTAGCAGCAGGAGGCTTTATGAACCAAACCGAAGAAAGGACAGAAGGTTAACTGAGAAATTCACTGGCTATTGCTTTTGATTCTCTCTCTCTCTCTCTCTCTTTCACTCTCTCTCCATCGCTCTTCCCTCTATCTTCATCTCTTTCCCTTTAAATAGAGCTTTTTTAAAAAGCCTCATGTTCTGTTCGCTAATTAGCAACGATTTCTCTTAATGACCCTTTTAGCAAAGATTTTCAATCCATTTCTACATGCTAATAATAATAGCAGCTACTTCCATTTTTCTTCTTTTTCTTCTCCTTTTTTCGGCTGCTATCATTGACGTCGTCTACATCTGCCTTCTTTCAAACCCAACTACTGGCATGTCTTCCCCTCACCACATCCATAAACCTCCTCCTCGGCCTTTTCCTCCATCTTCAGAATTCGTCTCCCGGTATACCCCATGTCCCTCCTCTGGATGTGACCAAACCATTTTAATCGCTCCTCTCTCACCTTGTCTTTAAAACCTTGTTCCTCTAATAAACTAATAATAAAGAAACTTCCCCACTGTGGGATGAATAAAGGTATATCTTATCTTATCTTAAACGTTTCTAATCCTGCAGCATTTTCAGCTCCAGCTACACCTCCTGTCTTTTCGTCCATGCAATTTTTCTACTTTTTTCCTTATTATACACCAATCCATTTCTTCACCTTTTATATTGTAAATGAGAGGCAAAAGAGAAAAGTCCTACAAGCTTCAAATACGAGCTTCTTCCATTCGTCTGAGGTTCAAGGTTGTTTATTTGTCACGTACATACGACATACATGTGATGTAATGTATTAGCCTTTAGAGAGAGATGATTAGAGAGACCATCCTGATTTAGGATTAGGATTAGAAAATCAGGCTGTAGTTTGCTGGATTGATCTTTAGCTCATCTTGAATTCTTCAAACTGTTTTGAATGGACATTCTGTGCCAGCCAGATGAGGATGAGGATGAGGTTCCCTGTTGAGTCTGGTTCCTTGTCTGGTTTCTTCCTCATGAAGTCTCAAGGAATAAAGATTAAAGATAAACTTATGTCCATTGTTAAATTCGCTCTACAAATAAAATAGAATTGAACTGAAAGAGGTAATTATTCGAGAACTAGCGATTTGCGCTCAAATGATTTTCTTCCTATCGGTATGCTCACAAATCTGAATTTCACAGACATTCCTTGCCTTTGTCTCTCTTTTTAGTTCTCTCTTTTGAAGTACAAAAAGTCCTGTAGATTTCAAGTTTACCGACACTGGAGACTCCTTCCGTACATATTTCATAAGCTCCAAAGGATGTTTGTCACTCTCTACTAAAATACAGCTGATGTAATGTAATGAAAGTTGTAGCTAGCGTTCAGAGACTTTAAGAGATAGCATGCTAAAGGTTTAAAGTAGCCTGACCACATCGGAAACCACTATGGTAACTATGGAAACAATTTTTTGATTGTTTTTTTTTTTTCATATTGTTTTATGGTTAATTTAATGATCTGGCCGTAGTCTTGAAAGCAGGTAGCGTTCTAACGCATTCAGGGCAAAGCTCCATGCCTTTCAGGCGCTCCGGGGCCGAGTGTGCCTCGCCAGCGCTTTATAATCAAATCCAATCTGTTATTAAAAGGTGCTCTTGACACTTGACTCCATCAAAGCGAAAACAAAAAGTTGGCGTAATGCGATTTGGGAAGGGGGTCAGGGCCGGAGCTCTGTAGGGAATTTCATATTGCATCCTCAGCGTTCGCACCACGACAAAACGTTTTCTCCGAGTTCGTGACCGAGTGTTTTTTTTTTCTTTTTTTGTTTGTTGTTGTTTTTTTTTTTTGTTTTGTTTTGTTTGGGGGGGGGGGTAAATAGCTTTTTCATTTCACACCTGAAATTGCTTCTCCTCCATTAGGTTTGAATAGGCACTAGCGGTCGGTCGTGTGTTGTACAATCGGAGAATAAAAACGGGAATTGTTAGAAGCTTTATGGACTGTAAAATCGAGCGCGCGTTCACAATTACCTCACTTTTTAAACACGCCTTTTTTTCAATTTTCGGTTCACATCTTGCTGACCATAAAATGATTAAATCATAATGAACATGTAACAAAGTAAAAAAAAATACAAATAAAAATAGTACTTAATTTGGGGAATAATACATTTATTGTAACATTTCTTAATATTAATAATAAGAAGAAAAGGAAGTAAAGTGAAAAATATTTATATATAAATTAAAATTCAATAATAAATTTTTTTTTAAATAATAAAAAAGCTAATAATAAATATTGAATTAATAAATAAAAAACTGAAATGATAACATCATAAAATTTTTGATCGGCTTCGGCTGAGAGTCATTTTTCCATGTTTTTTCTGTAGAATTTTGGCTCTTTGGACTTTTGCTGCTTTGATGCTGCATTTCTACCTCCTTGAGGACAGCGTCGCTGTGCCCCTGCATTTGAAAGTTTTCGCATTTTTTAGTAACATGAACATAACACCTGTGTAAAAAAAAAAACACTAAGGAAGGATAAGTAGCGATAAGCCACACAAAACAGGACCTAAATTATTTCGTGGACGTAAAAATATCAAGAAACAGATCAAAAGTTTTGACGTATCACTTTTTAGATTGAATGTGCCAATGATTTTTCGGCGTGTGTTTTTATCAAGACGTCGTCTTCATTCTGTGTCGTTGTTTTGTTTCTCCATTGTTTGTCACCTTCATTTCCCAGTGGCATGCGTGTATATTTGTGTGTGTGTGTGTGTGTGTGTGTGTGTGTGTGTGTTTGTGTGTGTGTGTGTGATGAGCGCACGCATTATTCGAGAATTCACACCTCCGAAGCTGCGAACTGATGCATGTTGAACGGCCTCGTTCTTGCACACGCGCAACCAGATATAGAACAGCAGTCATGTTTACCGTCCACACACACACACACACACACACACACACACACACACACAGACACACACACACACAGACACGACCTTTCGGAAACCGCCGTATCGACAGTCTTGACATTCATGCAGCAGTTCCATAACTCAAAAGCCCTTGAAAGAAAAGCTAGGAGTCCTCTCTGTGCATCGATCCCACACTAAAACCAGGAGAAGATAGAAATTTTTTGTGTGTATGTATATATATATATATATGTGTGTGTGTGTGTGTGTGTGTGTGTGTGTGTGGTGTGTGTGTGTGTGTGTGTGTGTGTGTGTGTGTGTATATATGTGTGTATATGTGTGTGTATAGGGCGCCACCAATTTCATGCTTGCATTGCAAAGCGGTGACAAAACAGCGTGGCGTGTTATTCATCAAAACAGAATTTAAAAAAGAAAAAAAAATGGAATTGTGTGTGTGTGTGTGTGTGTGTGTGTGTGTGTGTGTGTGTGTTGTGTGTGTGTGTGTGTGTGTGTGTGTGTGTAAGAATAAAGCGGCGATTAATTTTAGAGCGAAGAAAAGGGAACAGAAAATGTGCCGAGCACGTGGGCCTCTGTTTTAAAACCAGCACTCGTCTTTTAGCGCCCACGTCTTTTATCTTTTCATCTACACCACCTTAAAAGGGGCCAAATTGGGAGGGAGATCGATGTGATAAACTGCTACTTGTTTTTGTTCCCAAATTGTTTTGGTTTGGAAATCGATGCAAGAGTTTGGGTCATTCGTCAAAGAACGAGGACACAAAAAGATGTTGGAGGAGTGTGTGTTGTGTGTGTGTGTGTGGGTCAGTTTTTAGATAGTAATATGAAGCTTTGTTATAAAAAATAAAAACATGACTGTGAAACTAAAAATGGAGGTGACGTGTTGGGAGCCAGGAGAAGGTTTTGACAGAGAGGTGCAGAAAGAATGAGGCTAGTGGAAAAATAGAAGGAACTGATGGATGGCAGGAGGAAAGCAGGTTTATCAGAGGCTGACAGACACAATAAAAAATAACCTTCGTTGTACGGATGCTGCCCAAATTAATACGGAGCATCCAGGCTCAGAGCCATTAGGCGCACATTGACAGCGTCATTAAGTCCGTGGGCAGATTATGCTCGGTTACTGATGACACGTGGGACTGGGCGGGTTTTGACCTCTGGAAAAAATTTCAAAAGAACGAAATCGCCCCAGAAAGATCGGGCGGGACCCCATGACGAAGGCCGCCCCCCGACCGGGGTTTGCTCTTGTTCGGGAAACGGTGTCGATCAATTCACGGCCTGGCGCGGCCCCGTTACCGCGTCGTTCATCATCCGATTTTCTACCGTGTATATTCAGAGCCGGATCTCCTCAATCAGGACGGGTAGACGGGAAAGGCACGCGGAGACGAGGGCGCCGTTTTGTCATTCCGCTTGTCTCCGGGCGTACGGCGCCGAAGGAGGCTGCCGGAATTAGCCGATTTGTCAGCCCGAGTCCTGAATCCCAGCGCTCATTAGCAAACCGGCACCTGTTTGTTTGGTTCACGCTTTATTTTTGGCCCTCGAGCAATTAATGCGATTCGGTTTGATTAGGAATCTTATTAAATACTTGGTATAAAACGGTGTCGTTTTGGAGACAGACATCTGAGATCAGGGTTCCAGATATCAATCAGGAGCTCCAGTGACTGTCTTTTGTGGTATTCCCCGGATCACAGCTCAACTCCTAAATCTTCCTCGTCTCCTTCATACTTTAAATGAATTGTTGCTACTGTAGAAATGACATAGGACTAAGTGTACATAGGAAAAATTTTGTTGGAACCAATTGGTGCTTTTTAAACCACATTTAGTCCTCATTCACTATTATAACAACCTCTAACCTTCTGGGAAGTTGTTCCATTAGATTTTATGGAAATTTGTGAGATTTTATTGTTACAAGGGTGTTAGCAAAGTCAGGTAGTGATGTAGGTGAGGTGAGGATGCCTGGGGTGCAGTCAGCGTTCACATGCATCCCAGTGCTGTTCAGTAGTATTGGAGGTCTATAGCAGAAGATCTTCTACACACTTCCAACCCAAGTAAAGCAGATCTTAATAAAGCTGGCTTTGGTTTTCCTAGTTCAATTGAAGGGAAGATTTTATGCTGTTGCATCCAAGGACGTCTTATGAAATTGTGAATAGAAGCACGTGTCTGGAAAATTCAGGTGTCCCAATTTTGTTGTAGTGTTTTTCATAACAGGGGTAAAAAGTCTACAGAAAAAGTAAAGGTGACCTTCAAGAAAAAAAACAAAAAAGGTAGCACAAATCAGATTTTTTTAACCTCGGCGCCATTCATGACGAGATTTAGATGATCTTCAGGCAGGTGAGTACACCGAGCGAAAATAGACTATTTACACGGTTTAACCGTTTTTATTGAAAGAATGAAAGAAAAAAAAAACAAGAAAGAGTAGACATTTAACATACTGAGGATCGGATTGAGTGCATACGATTGGCCATTTTATTTTAGATGTACAGAAACTATAATTAAAAAACGAGGGAAAAATCCTGGGAGAACGGTAGCAATAAAAAAAAAAGGATAAATATCACAAGGGTAACATTCGCTAACTTTTACATTAAATCCTACAGAAAATCTGTCGCTTCATCGTTCTCGGCAAAATCGTCTTGTTGCTCTCGTTTGAAATCGTTGGCTCTCGAACAATTTCACGCAACCTGACAAACAGACCCCCCCACCACCACATAAACGAGTAGTCACAGCATTTTTTTTAATCGCACTTGTTTTTTCGTCTTTTAGAGTAAAAGGAGATGAATTCATATTCAAGTCATTTTTAGTCGGGAGCTGTTTTTTTTTTAAACAGATGTTCACAACAGCAGCGGCTAGCTGTCAGCTCAGTGAGGATGTTTTTTTTTTTTCCTCCTTCATGCCTTTTCTCTCGCTGTTCACTTAAAGGTGTAATAAGCAGAACGTTTTTTCTTTTACCTCACACCTGTCAGTCACACTTCTTGCCTTGGAGCAGGCCAAAGTGGCGCATCATGAAAGATGCAGCTAGACCATAAAAACTGTCCGTTCCCAAAACTTTGATTATACTGTACACTACAAAAGTTTGTAAACACCTGAGCTTCAGATTGGTGCTTTTTCAACATCCACATTCCACATGTAGCCCTTGTTGGCTGTCGGAATAACGTCCACTTCTTCTGGGAAGATGTTCAAATGGATTTGTGAGATTTTATTCAGTCACAAAAAGAGTTTTGATCATCTGATCTCATGAACATTTTCAAACGAATTGTACTCATAAGAAATGATGCAAGGACTAGATCCGCCCACAGACCCTCATTCATAACCGTCCATACTCACGTTTGTTCTTGCTGAAAGTAAGGCCACGATTACAATGGATATTATCGAATAATTACTTTTTACACCCGTGCCGAGGAGAAAAGCATCTCAGAAGTCCAAGACTAGGAATGGGAAACTACAGTGGGTTACAGTCAAACATAATAATGAAAACTTTTGTATTTATTATTTTTCTTCCAGCCAAAGTTTACACACCAAAAAAATCGCACTTAGCTCAAAAGCCTAAATCCCGGATGATCGTCGTGATCCGTGAAATCCGCAGGTATTTGTTCCAGGCATGTGACACAACACCTGAATTCCCTAATTACACTTCCGACATTCTTACGATCTGTTTGGGAGGCATTATGCAGGGATGCAGCAAACAGCCGTGGCCTCACAAACAAAGCACCCTTTGGCAGGTTTAGGCGGACTCCCGAAACAGGCTGCTAAATAAATAACTAAAGTGCACACACACACACACACACACACACAGACACACACACACACACACACACACACACGTGTGGTGTACTACTGTGGGCACGAAGGCAACGTTAGCATAAATAAGACACACTTTGCGATTTTGAACGAGGGTAGAAGTCGAGTCTTGCAGAAAAAAATGAAATAAAACCCCCCAAAAAAACCTTAAGGCTTTGATGTGAAGCAGCGACCCAGGCGTCAGAGACGGACAGGTAGGCAGCCGATGGATCAAAGTCAACAACAAACACTTCTCACGTCTCAATATTTCATAAGGCACACGACCACTCGAGCCACAGGGCCTCCTGAAACACCGGCTCGTGATCGATGTGTGTTGATTAGCTCGCGGTCTGTTTTTAGTGTGAGCCCAGAGTGCCTGAAGTGCTTCTTATCTCTCGCACATCTCACTTCTGCTGTCTTCCTGAAGCCGGCACGATGCACTCGTCTGTGAGTTTTCACAAAGACAAAAAAAAAATAGAGACGCGTGGAACACGGACCTAACAATACAAAGACCCGCTTTCAGTTTTGTTTAGTTTCTTTTTTGTCTCGAGAGCTCAGCGACGTCTACGCTAAGAAACATAACTCACACTGACTGCGATGAAATCACGTCTCTATCCATCCAATCCCCCACCCCCCACCCCCACTCGCCCTCAAAACTCATTTTCCTCACTAAACCACACACATGCACACCGTGATTTGCAGCGATCTCGTGATATACGGTCGGATGGCGGACGCATATCACCTTCGCTCCATTTTTTGACGCTTACGACGCTAGACGTGCGTTACGAAACCAAATGCTTTCATTTTAATTTGAAATGAGTGCCATCACTGGTGCAGCCATCTGTACATCAGATGTAGTGTTTGGGAGGTTTTGCTGCACATTTTTTACCACATAAAATCTAATCAACCCCTGACATCTTAGGCAGAAGAGCACTGACTTCGGCCTCACATGTGCGAACCTTTGCAGGAGCGATTGTTGGTAGAGTTTATGTGTTTAATTTGATATATTATTTATATAAAAGTAAAGTTTACCAAAGCCTGGGTCAGGGCCTGCATGCCAGCAGGTGTGAAGCATTTACTTCTGTACTTTCTTGCATTGGTTTAGTAAAATAATCTATTTATCTACTTGTTTTCTAAAAAACAACTTATTATCTCGGAATTCTGAATTATAATCTAAAATCTTTTGGAGATGTTGAGATTTTCATTGGGAGTGACGACGATGAACAGGATTAGAAATGAGTTTATTAGAGGGACGGCGCATGTAGGATGTTTTGGTGACAAGGTGAGGGAGGTGTGATTGAGATGGTTTGGACATGTGCAGAGGAGGGACATGGGGTATATCAGTGAGAGAATGCTGAGGATAAGGACACCAGGTAGGAGGAAAAGAGGAAGACCAAGGAGGAGGTTTATGGATGTGGTGAGGGAAGACATGCAGGTAGTTGGTGTGAAAGAGACAGATGTAGAGGACAGGGGGGTATGGAGACGCATGATCCACTGTGGTGACCCCTAATAGAAGAAGCCGAATACATTTCGGCCAATTACTTAAAAATTCTGACTATCTAAAGATTCTGACATAATATCAAAATACTGATTATCTCAAAATTGTGACTTTATTTTAAAAAACGTTTGACTGATTTTCAAATTTGGACCCAATATCTTACAAGTCTGATGTATTATCTCAAAATTCTGACACATTATCTCAAAATTCTGACCATTTCAAAAGTCTGACTGATTATCTCAAAAAGAGTCTTTTTTTTTTACAAACTTTTGACAGATTTTTTAATTCGGACCCAATATCTCACAAGTCTGATGTCTAAAAATTCTGACTCATCTACAGATTCTCACCTATTATCTCCGATTTCTCAGATTTCTTACATATCAGATTTTTCTGACTCAACATTTTACATCATCTCAGCATTCCAGCTCAGTATTTAATCAATGCAGCTTGTCTGATAATAGTCGATAATCATCATAGACTCATGATTAAAATCAACAATTCTGATTCATTATCTCAGAATTCTGACCCATTATCTTAAATAATTGTTATCTCAAAAATCCTGACTTATTCTCTGAAAGATTTGACTTTTTCCTATCTGTGTATCTCAAATGAGCTCAAACCAGAAACTCAAATTGGCGAATTATCTCAAAATCTGACTTAGTTCAGGATTCTGATTTATCCCGTAAAATTGACTTGCCTTAAAAATACAAACAATTATTTTTATAGACTTCATTCCTCAAACATGATTTATTACGTCCACTTATAATGAGCTTCCACACACATACAACATGCAAATATCTGTTAAATATTATAATTGTACATCATTGCTGAATGATAATACAAAGTTTGTTAATTTAATACAATTTCAACACTTGGTAAAACGTCTCCTGCATCTACAGCCACGGGTCACATGACCCCGCCTGACCCCAAGGTTGAGAACCCATGGTTTACTGCTTTTACCACATACAGACACGTGCTAATGAAATTCAAAAGGAGTCTATCATTTTTTCCCCCTTTCCTCAGCCTCCTGCTTTTCTCCCTGCAGAAAAGCAGAAAGCACTTTGTGGCTGACCTTTCCAAGTGTGCGGTGGCTGAAATTGGATGATTGCTTGCTGTGTTAGTGGACAGGTGACAGGTGGCGGTACCTCCGAGCTCGGAGGCTGCAAATCTTTCCAATCCAGCCTCGACCTCCCGCTGCGATCAAAAAGCTTTCTGAAAACGTCGGACAACGTAATCATATATTTATACCATTATTTTTGCCACGCTCGCTTGCTGCAATTCTCGCCGGGGCTTTCGATCCGTGTGAAAGCAGAGAAAACAGGGACAGCTTTCAGAAGACACAGACTCTTCGTCTCTATTTCTGATATTGAACATAGAGATGTACAGTGTGATGTTTTTAGAGCAGCAAACACGCTCACACACACACACACACACACACACACACACACACACACTCTTTTCCCCAGAAGCCTGTGTGTTTTGCTAGTGTCACATCATTAGAAGCGAAGCGTCTTTACGGATGTTTTGCTAAATAATTGGGTCCTCTGCTGCTCCACCTTCCCGCTGATGGCAGAAGGCCAGTGTTAGCTCAATCTGTCTGACGCCTGGGCCAATATTATTTTCCCCGAAGTTGCACTGCTTGGCAAAGGTACCTTCAGAAAAGCTCCACGTTGCCAAACAATATCAGAAACAGCTGCCAGTGAAAGCCGTTCTCTCTAAACAAGACGTTTCAGATTATCAGTTAAACAAAGGTGGAATTAATGGGATTTCTCTTTTTTCATGCTCAGGTTTCTCGGGGAAAGAACAAATACGACTTTTGGTCGAGTTAATGCAATTGGTCCAGCCCTGATCTTATATTGTGCTCTTTTCCAGATTATACAGTAGATACTGTTGAATTCTATTTGAACAGATAGTGTTGGGTAGTTTTCTATAACAGCAGTATTGACAATAGTTCAATTCCAGTACTACGTTAACGTACTTCTAATATATTTTAATATGCCATCAATTTATGTATTTTATTTTAAATACTTTAAGGTTTTTTTTTTTTTTTTTAGAAAAGGGTCTTCCATGTTTTGTAACAAGAATTGAGCAGTGAAGGACTGGAAGAAAGTTTTGTGGAGTCCAATTGTGGACTAAAAGAAACAATTGTGCGGGTCTTTGAAACCGACTTCTTCGCACAACAAGACGATGAGTTGAAGCGTACGCCCGAGTTTTGTAAGTGTTATTCAGAGAGCAAACAGTCGTCTGGAGTGATGCTATCATGGAATGAGCTGCCCAGTCATAGCACCTAAATCCTTCTAAACTGCTCTGGGATGAACTGGATCAAGAGGTCAGAAAGAAATCTCCAGCTACTGAAATAAACCGTTGGCAAGTTTTATAAGTTGTATTGCACATTATATCAGCAGGGTTTTATTTTTCTGATAAAACCTCTGTTCAGAAATTTTCAACAAACACGACTGTAGTCATGACCTCTATTTGGAAGTTTTCCTAAAGTTGTCCTAAAACTCCAACTTACCTTAAGATATCGACTTCATCTCAGTATTCCAACTTACTATCTCGAAATGTTGACGTTTCTCATTGAATAAGCAACAAATTTTTGACTTTTTGGACTTTTTTAGTATTTGAACAATTAGCCATTATCTCAGAAATCTTTACTTATCTAAAAATACAAACTTATTACCTCAGCTTCTGCCTTATTACCTCAAAACCTGCCAATTATTGTGTCAAAATTCCAACCAATTATTAAACATTTTATCCTACAATCCAAGATTTAAGTCTTGAAGTCTTAAAGGGGGTCGAGACCAAATTAATTTCAAGTCCAAAAAAACGAGATCGAGTTTGCTATGAGAAGGAATTCCTTCTTCAAGATCAGTTCTAGTACATGCAAAATGAACAGCTGACACTTTTAGACAAGTGCAAATGCATATAATCCCGAATCCAAAACATTAGAGAGAAGATCTGGAGACCGGAGTTGAGTTCTCCATTCGGAGTAAAATATAGAACATTGTTAGAACCCGTAACTCTCCAGAGATTTCAGTTCCTTACAATGATTTTTGTAAAAAAGAGCTGATTTCCCTCAAATAATGTATTATTCAACAGCTGCACTGAACTGCATTCCTTTTTGCTAACTAAAATAAAAAGAGTAGGGAACTGAGACTTCTACACCCCACACTTTTCCTCCCCCGGGTCAGCATCGTTTACTCGAAATCGCCCCTTTCCCCGAATAAACCCCTCCACACAAGCGTGTGATATTCGGCAGGCTTTCAGGACCACAGCGATGGGATTAACCATGCGCTTTCTTTCATGTTCTGAGGTCAAGTTTTTCTTTAGATTTTCTATTGTGCGCTGGTTACATAAAAGACAATATAATATCATTAATGACCAAACCTGCATTCTGAACTCAGAGCTTTCACATCTACATAATAATTTCAAACCAACAAAAACTTTTCACTATAATGAGGGATATTGAAAGCTGTGATTTACATTATGTCTTGCGTGCCTAATTACAGCTATGTGGTTTTCTTTCTCTCTTTCTCTCTCTATCTCTTTCTCTGCAAGTTAGGAAGGAAAAATTCCCTAAGGTTTTTGTTTAAAACCCAGAAATAGGCCATATTTCCCTTATTAAATCTGACACCAGCATTAAGGGGCGAAAAATAAATAAAAAAACAAAACAATGAAAAAGCCCTTTTTGGTTTATCACAAGCGTGCTAAATTCTTTATATCGTCTCATTTATTGGGACATGAGTTCTTTTTTAAATTATGAATGAATGAATAAATAAACAAGGAGGGTATTTCAGGCTGTACCACAGCACTGTACAAATCATGAATTAGTCTCTAGTATCAGTACAGTTGAACATTGATTCAATTCAGGAAATGATTGTTTCTAGTTTTTCCGGGTCACATGACAAGCTGATGTTTTTTTTTATTTTTATTATTAGGCTTCAGGAGAGAAAAAAAAAGCTGCATATTAAAATAAAAGATTTACATCATTCCTAAACTGAATGGTACGATGGCATTTTAGTGGCATGTAAAAATTTCTAAAAAACGTACAAAGTTGTAACAATACGAGAAAAAGTTAAAAATGACAAGAATAAAGTCGTAGCACTACGAGAAAAGAGTCCAAAATCGTAGTCGTGCGCCATTACACCAGATTCTGTGATCCAGGGTTTTTAATGTGGGGTCCGAAGCCCATAGACAAGGGACATAGACGAATAATTTTAGACCCTGATGATTTCCATGATGAGGAAAATGTGGTCAAATCTAAAAGAATAAAGACATATATCCAGAGATGGACATTAAGGAAGTTTCTTAACTATGTTCTTGTACTTACATTTTTTAAGTGTATGTACATCACAGAAAGGTGGTGGTCGAGCATCACAAAACAGACAAGTTTACGCACAAGGTGGAGGATAAAATTAAGTATCTGGATGGAGTGTAAGATTCATTTGCTCTTTGAACGTCCTATTACACATTTAGTCCCCAAACTGCACTCAACTGGGAAGATGTTCCACTAGATTTTGTGGAGATTCGTGTGTGATTCATTTAGCCACAAGGGTGTAAGTAAAGTCAGGCACTGATGTAGGGTAAGAAGATGGGGTGGTTGGTGTTCCAATTCATTCCAAAGGGGGTTCAATAGGGTTGGAGCTCTATAGCAAGAGATCTTTCACTCCATCCCATGTAAAGCATATAGCATAAGAGTTGGCTTCATTGTCCCAATACCTTTGTCACTTTAATGTAGTTCTTATAGAAAGTTCTCACTTTTTAGTATAACTCGATTCAAAAGCAAGTGATTTATTTAAATAATGTAGAAAGGAGGCGGAGCTTTACATACATATTTAAGCAGGGGATAGGTACCTACTTTAACCCACATACAGGAACTGGGTTTGTAGCTACATATGCTAAAAAATTGCTATAAATTCGAAAAAATACCTTGTTTGACACGTGTGTTGTACATAGTGTATAAGAGAAATAACACGATCTGATTTGCTACACCTATCGTACGTTATCACGACAAACTGCTTTGATTGACGTTTGACCGATGCGCCGCTTCTATTTTTTCAACCCGACGCCGACTCTCCCAGGTTTTCATTTCTCGTTCTCTTCAATCTGCCCCCGAACCTCGAGGGGGTTTGCGTATTTTTTTTGCCCAGGTAAACCCTGAGCGGCCGAGAGCACTCCAGACTGTGCACAGTAATGTCCATTGACAAATATGTCAGGGTCGCTGAAGCTCGCTGAGTGGTGATGGATGTCGTGCTGAGGTTTGGGGTTAGAGTTTGGTGCGTATGTGTGAAGGTGTGAGTTCACTGGGTGGGTGTGCTACACAAGGAATAAAGGGCACATGCTGTTCAGGTCATTTTGTTACTGCACTTTTTTTTTACTTTTATTTTCACTCGCTTAAGGTTTTGAAAAAGTGTGCTGTATAATTTAGCGCAGCTTTTCCAAATTCTTCACAACACAGCATTCGATATCAGTGATTATTTGGACAGCAAGTTAGAATAAAAAGCAAACCTGAAATTCTGTGTGAAATTGGGCAAATCTGCACCAGAGACATTTGACATGACGTACGTTTGACGGCGTTGCCGCAGTGAGCCGTTCGAGGTGTTTCAGGAACATCACTGGAAGACCTTCAACGAGTTCGACTACCGTAAATGTCGGAACTGTTAAGCAACTTGCGCATGATGATCGTCGGAGAACAATCCACTTAATCTTTCTTCTGCCCCCACCCTACCCTCTGGATCTGCTTCCTGCGAACTTTGCCCCTAAATATTCACCTCAGAGGCTGCTATTTTAACACCATTTTGGAGATCCAGCATGAATTGCACAAATTGCTTGATGCACTTTTAAAAAGAAAACTTCCAATACACTTTCCAGAAATGGTAGGAATTTGGGGAGCACTGTATTACTGTGCAAAGGGGATAGATTATGTTTTGAAGGCGATAGTGTGGACAGGTACGGAAATAAAGTGCTCATCTCAAAACATTTTGCTACCAACTCAAATTTGGAGTCCTGGAACAGGACGTTTGATAAACCGATGATTTTGATTTAATCTATGTCATCATGGCTCGTGTAGAATGCAAGCTCAAAAAATAAGACTCCAATAAACATGGGTATGCCACATGTAAAAGCCTCTTGCTCTTTCCTTCTCTGAGCTAATGGACAAAATCCTGAAGGATAACTGATATTCTGTCCAGTCCCTACTGCAGATAGAAATTGAACTCATAGACTCATTGTCATGAGTTTTTGTCTTCCCCTTAAATCCTGCTATGATGTCATAATAAAAAAATTAATACAAGCTAACAAGGTAAGAAAAAGGTCAGGTCTGATTATAAGTTGCCTTTAAAAACCAAATCATTTATACAGCTAAGCTTTGAGTCCATATGCCTTTGTGATCGGAGGAAATCTATTAAGAGTGACAGGGCCACGTTTTCTATTTTTCTCATTTAGAAGAGCCTGTGTCGGCTAGTCGATATATTAGCGCAGTAGCACATGGTAGCAAGGAAAAAAAAGCCAAGCAGCTCCAGACCAGCTAAGCTAAGCACATTGTGTGACCCACAACAATGTCTATTCTGAAGCACGAGGCATCCCAGATGCCAGGAGGAACGGTTAGGTTATTTGTTAGCTGCCTCGCCCTATCAGTGATGCCGACAATGAAATCCATACGTCCTTACAGTGTTACTGTAGAACGCAATACGAGATACACGAACTCTGAATTATTTATGACGGAGGGATGAGGACGTTCACAAAGAAAAACTAAGGAGAGGTGAAAGATGCAACTGAGGGATGAGAGCGAGCCGGTTCAGATCATCACACACTTTAATAGGGTTTTATGGTTGCTAATTACCATTTATTAAGTTACACTGGGGCTGAATTCTGCGTTCTGATTGGTCCAAAGGTGTTGATTACATTTTTGTAGCGGCTTGGATAATAGAGCAAATCACAGGTTTATATTCATAAATCTATGAATATATAGTAAATGTACATCTGGCAGTTTGCTCACATTAAGGAGGTGGCATCTCAGTGGTTAAGGTTTTGATTTACTGATCGGAAGGTCAGGGTTTCAAGCCTCGGTATCGCCACACTGTCACTCTTGGGCCCTTGATTAAGGCTCATTAACCGTTGTGCTCCAGTGCTGCTTATCCTGCCCTCTGACCCCAGCTTTCCAATATTACTCAAATTTAATAGTATGAAAATTGCCCCTTGATACCCCGCATGATGCGATTTAAGATTTGCCCGTGTGTTGTGCATCCCTCGGGCACTTCAACTCTGCTAAAGCTCTTCCCATCAGCCCTCCTTCTGTACATCACGTCACCTGTCCAGTTTCAGGATGGAAGCTGACTTTATCCCCACAGCTCAGGAATGACAGCTCGAGCTCTGGGTCCGAGACCCTCGTGAATAAAACTGCCTCCGTTCCCCTCCTCAGGCGCTTTTTCTTCTGCACGTCCCAAGATTGAATTGCGACTTCCTTTCAGTAATAATGGATAATGCCGGGCCTCTGTCAGACCTCGTTCCTGTGATGTAGATCAGTGCGTTATCGCCTCGAGTCGAAGTGACAGTCACTCGAATGTCGGCGGCTGGTTGCAATCTTTTCTTGCTGCCTGTATCTGACTTTTTTCTTTGACTTCCTGGTCTTGAAAAACGGGGCTACGCTGGATCGCATTTCAAGCTAAGGCCGCGAGCCAGGGCCGGCGTAGGAAAGACTCGCCATACTCACAATTTAAACCGCTTTATTTCTAAAAAAAAATGGTAATAGTATTCTTTTTGTAGTATAGGGAGGTAGGTCCCTCTTGTTCGTATCAACCCTAAGGGAAACATGTTGCTAGCTTATGCTAGGTAGTAGCTAGTATTTTGCACTGCATTTTTCACTCTCCTTTTCTCTTTATTCTGATGTCCATTTTTTGTCAAGACCAGGTTTTGGAAAGAAAAAAAGAGATGACTGTGATGAGCAATATTAATGAATCTAAAATAATTAGCCCATGATAATTGGTTTAAAACATGACCACTGAAGCAGGACTCCTTCTGAGCTGTAATGGACAAGGCGGAGAGTTTACCCTAGTGTGACGCTGCTTTTGGAGGCCACAAGAACCACCTGTCTTTTCATTAAAAGCTTTTCTTATAAACTAGCTCATTCTTCCTATTTCCGAATGAAAGCTAATGAATCAGAGCAGTCAGCGGATGAAAAGAATGGTCGGAGAAGAAAATAGGATGCTTTTGTGGGTTTTTTTTTTCATCCCTGGAGCTTTTTATGGTGCTGATACTCAGGCAGCTTGCTGAGATAAAAAGAAAGAAGCGTGATGTCAAACGAAGCTGTCCACCTGTCTGTTTCTCCCGTGCCTTTATCTTTATCCAGGCTACCTTCAGGCTTTCGCAGCGTCTATTTTGGCCTCTTGCGCTATCAAAACCTGCTGAACTGTGGCCTTTTCTTGTTCATACGCACCAAGGCACACCTCTGACCGCTCTCCATTGCCTTTTAGCTGCTACTCGGTTATGCTTTTTTCCCCCATTTTCTTCTGAGACACGCCGTCCTCAGTGTGTCAGCTTGAAGATGTAGGCGGTGCGAGAGAGAGAGCGAGATCTGTCTGAGAGCTTCATATTGACTCATATTGACATCTGCCACCGTGTCAGAGCTGTGCTGATTTTGCCGGAAGAGAGCCGAGGGCATAAGCGTGCTAGCGCGCTAACAGGCCAGCAACGGAGGACTCTCATGCCCGGTGCAGATTGCACGAGAAAATACCAGGTGGTCCAGCGCGAAAGAACGAGATGACAAAGAGGCCGAGCTGCATGCAACGGAGGCTGAATGAATAAACCCGCGAGAGCGGACTTCATCCGTTCGCCTCGAGCGATGTGTGATCGATGTGCTAGCCAGCAGCCAAATAAAACAAATGAATGTTTGTACTCAAACATTACTCTGATTGGTCGGAGGATGTGGATTAAGTTTCTGTGACAGCTGCAAAAATAAGAAGAAAAAACCCACTTGTTGATAGCGATGCCTCGATCGACTTGCACAATGGTGGACGCCCCATTTACATTTACCTTTACTGCATATGGCAGACGCACTTCTCCAGGGCAAATCAAAACTAACCATGTAAAAGTTAAGGAGCTTACTCAAGGGCTCCAGCTTATTGGTGTTTACGACCTTCTGATCAGAAGACCAATATCTTAACCACTCACCTACCTCTTGCCCCATACACCATCACCTGAATATAACCAAAATATGGAATTGTTGATATGGTGAAATATTTCTATTGCATTATTTGGAAGGAGTCTCCAATGCTTACTTTGTTTCTTGGCCCCCTATTTTTTTGTTGTGGAGCAGAAATGAAAGGGAACAACTCTCTAAAACTGCTATATTGTAAGTAATTAAACATTTCACAGCATTAAATGTAACTATAAACAGATAAAAATAAAAAGTACAGTATGACATCATTGATTAAAAAATAGACTGCCCTAATATGAAACTCGTTCATCACACAACATCTTGTTGTGGAATACTTATAATAGCATCCTCTCAAGTGTTAGGCGCTGATTGGAATCACAGTTATTACCTGCTTCGCTCTTCTCTGAAGCGAACGTTTGTCTCTTTCGCTTGTCAAATTTGTCAAAGTGGGACAAAACCACCGAACGAACAAAGAGCTCGATGTTGATTGTGAAAGCACCTGGGTGCCATTTGGTGTTGTGTTGTTTTTTTTCCATTCTCTCCCACCCCTGGAACATTAAAGAGCACTCCAGAGCACGAACAAAACAATAATCAAACGATCACAACGACGACATGATTACAGGAAAGGGAAAAAAGTTTTCCTCTGCAGCTGTCAATACGCTCGACGGCTTAACGAAAATTCGACGCAACTCTTAACCCCCCGAGAATTATTCCTTTATCATCGATTGAGCGCTAATTAGCATAACCCAGATCTAGCGCTAGGATGGTATCGTTATGACACAGACCGGTGTGCCCTGTTCGATTTACTTGCTCGGAAAAATTTGAAACGTTTGCACGCTCGACTGTGTTCTCCTCAGGTTGTCCTGTGTTAGCCTTGTTAAGACATGGTGCTCGGGGATACCTCTGATGTTTTCGCGAATTCGCTCGACGCTTCCGATCATCCGCTAATCATCATTAAAACTTTGACTGCGGGGATAATTAGCGGGAAGTGCTCTCTTGATTTCAATTGCTTTCCTCGACTATTTCCAACTCAGACTGACAGGTGATGGGTTTGTGGTATCGGAATATTGATAGGCACATAGAGAAAGATTATGTAACGGATGTTTGCAGGGCGATAGCGTACTGTAAGTGTTGAACCTTCCACTTAGATATGTTCTTGTTCAGTTAAGGGGTGTTCAGCTGTAAATGTACATGTGTGGCCCATAGACTGTATGTTTTTTTATGATTTTAGATTTTGGGGTGTAGCTGTGAATATTGGTGTTCTTTCATGTACATGATCAGTAGTGAGATGAGGCACTGACATCAGGGGGTTCTGGGGTCTGGTCCGGGGTTTAGTCACTGTTCCGGTTCATCCACAAAGATGTTCAGTGGGGTCGAGGTCACGGATTTGTTGAGGACACTCAACTTTTTATATTCAAACCCAAAGATGTAAAGACGACCTGGAAATTGCACTTGAGTAAAGGTATAGAAACCTTACTGCAAAACTTACTTCATTACAAATTCCAATATGACTTGAGTCTTAGAGTCTTAATTTAGCTGTTAGCAATACAGCAAAATTGTATAAATATTTAAATTTTCACACAGAAGGCAAATGCAGCAGCGTATATGCACTATGATAGGTAGGGACGCTGTTAAAATGTAGGCATCTCCTGCCCTGTGACATGCCTTACTCTCACCTGTAGTTGACAGCGTTCACTTATTTGTGTTTTTGTGTATTTTTTCAGTTTTTGCTGTTTTAAAGCCCAGTTTAAGCTCTTGTCTTCAGCCTCCTCTCACGAACCTGCGCTCGTCCATCACCATTCTCAAAGACTTGTGGGTAGGATAGGCCATGTCTTGACCTACAATGTTTTTAAATTACGATAGCGTCATTGTATCGCATCTTCACCGTAAGTTTGGGATTACCAGTGCTTGAGTATTTGACTCATATCGAACACCAAGACACGTGTTAGTGAAAAGCCAAAAACAGTATTGTGAGGTTTTTTTTCAACGCTGCATTGACCAAAACAAAGGAGTAAAGACAAAGAAATAAATATTTTAAAAAGGGATCTTCGATTACAAATAAAATAAAAGGATCATGTCACTAGAAAACATTAAAATGAAGTAAAGTAAAAGGTAAAAGTAAAACTAAATATTCAGAGCTGACTGTGATTTACGAGAGGGACAATATTTTTATTCAACTTTAACAAAAGCTGGCTTTTAAGGTTTCTCTTCGAATTTATTTAAAATCTTTTCGGATTGAAAATGAGGCCAGCGGTGATAAAAAGTCACTCGCAGGCAGCAGATGCAGGTAGAGGAGTGTTAATCACATTCTTAACAGAGGTGCAAAATGTAACTGCTAATGCTCATTGCCAAATAAAATATAGTGGAGGATGTAGTTAAGTACAGAGTAAAAGTGCTTAAATCTTTGATACTCAGTAAAACTAGAAGCCAAAATTATTTTTTAACAAACGGTGAGTAAAAATCATCATTATGCAGTTTTGGAACAGGTTTGGGACAGAACAATTTTGCATACATGATGATGCAGGCAAAAGAACGAGTCGAGACAACAGTAGAGCAAGATTTTTCAGCCTGATTTTTATTAATGATTATAATCCTTTTCTTAAGGTAAACAGGTAATTATCAGATATATAATAAGTGAAACAAGAAGCTACAACAAGCCTTCTCTTCTAATTAAACAATGACAACAGTGGGTCTGTATTACTAGAAGGCTAACAGGATAAATTGGTTAACATTGTAAAAGTAAGAAACGATGCATAAATCTAGCAAAGCGAATCATAATAATGATAAAAAAAAACTATTGATCCAAACAAAATTATTGAAACCAAGCTCACATCAATAACACTGCAAAAAATAACTGTTTAAATATAAGAAATTAATTCAAAATTTAGGAAACAAGTCAAATGATCTGCCTGTGACATAAGGTAATTACACTTTGTAAAAAATTCTTGAAATAAGAAAAAATATTTAGGCTGAAGTAAAAGAAAAAAATGTCTTAAAATAAACATTAAAACACTTATTCCAAGCAGTCGATTCAGTCAAATTAACTTAAAACCAGCTTGTTAATTATTTTTGTAACAGTTTGCTTTTTTCTTAATTTGTGTAAAACCAGAGCTACTAAACAAAATAATTTCTTAAAATTTTGAATTTGCCATCTTCATATTCTGTCTTAAAATGAGACAAAGCATTTAAACAAAAAAAAAAAAACTATTAAAATCAAGTCATACATGCATATTGTCTTAAATTATTTATTCAAATGAACTAAACACAGTCCTTCAAAATGATCAAATATATGAAAAAACACAGTTCTTCAAAATGATCAAATAATTACTGCTAGTAATTTTATTCAATGATGATTATTCAATGCTTAAGATGCTTAAGAGATTTTTGTCTGATTCAGTCACAACAACTTTTGCCTCAGTGTACACCAAACTCTTGTAGGTTCCCTTGGTATCAAACTGTAGCACACTGTCGTTATAGCAGTTAACCTTGACTTTACCAGTAAAGGGGAGTACAACTGAAGCCTGGCCAATTGTGATGTGCACATCCACGGCTTTACCTCTAGGGACTTTAACAGGAAATGAAAAGAGCTCCATTCTCTCTTCAGTGTTTACTGACGCATAGGTGCCTTCACATCCTTCTTTCAATTCATATCTTGCTTGAATATTCACAAGATTTGGAATTCCTGCTGACACATTTAGACTGAATATAATATCCAGTCTGTCAGTAAAAGACCAGGAGGATGTTTTGGTAATTTTTTTCGAGGTTTCAATTCTATATTCTTGAGTTTCACTTGTGTTATTCTGGTAGGTCATCGATTTGATTTCCTTGAACACTACTTTGGGAATCACATCAGAAATTGTGGGATAGCAAACATTTTTAACCTCAACAGACTTGATGTTGTTAATGAACTTGAAGCCTAAGCGATAAATACCTTCATTTGAATGTACTTTGATTCCCAAGCAGATCCCAGAAGCAACATCCACTGGAAATTCTGTTGTTATCTTTTTTATGCTTGCAAAGAACTCCCGGGAGTGATTTGTCTTGAATTTAATGGCACCTAGACGATTTTCATTCTCACTTTTCCAAAGTGAAAGGGAGCTGAAATGTTCTCCAGCTTCAAATGTGAAATCAAAAACTTTCCCTATTTTTTTACCAAACAGCTCGGACTTGTCATCGGTAAGAGAAACCTTTAAACCTTTCACCTTATTGTCATTGACCCATACACAGATATTTTTCAATGTGGCTCCATTTGTAGTGCCATCAAAATCAGATTCATTTCCTCTCTCCTCGCCAACTTCAACAACATCTGCCAGGTATGACATGATCTGACTTTTAACCTTGAAAGGCAAACAAACCTTAATGTTTGAATAATTGAAAAAAAGGTGAAAAATATTCTAATTAAGAATTTTGGGTAAGATATCGAAATGTCAAAAAGCAGGAGTTACTGTAAATATTATTTGCTGAGTCAGCTAATAAAGCTTTATCATTTAATATAATATAAAATATCTTGATATCATATAAGTAGCTGTTACCTAGCACAATTCCAAACTGCTAACGTCTTGGTACCACTTTCCAGGTCTTCTGGAGTTCAGGTCTCGGGGTCAAAGCTGTTTTGGTGGCCCAAAGAAGACCTACACAATATTAGGTAGGTGGTTTTAATGTTTATGGCTGATTAGTGTATATCTCAGTAATAAACATTTTAGACATGCAACAATGAAATAACCAGGATCTGAAAAAATACCATTGTTATGTGATTCAGAGTTAAAACCTGTCATTAATAGAAATGTTTATGCAATGGAACAGTTTCTTACTTTGTTTTTAATAGAACACATTGGAGGAATTTAAATAAATCTAAAGCACAACAAGAAGAAACTGCAAAAGTAAAAGTAACATTGCTTATAAAAAAATAATTTTTTTTGAATATGCTATCACTGAACAATCAGATTTTTAATTATGCATCTCATGGAACATTAACAGAATGATGTTTATCACACAGATTCTAAGATGTTCCCCTTTACATTCATTAAACAATAATAGTACAAAACACATTACCTAATTTATCTCTAAATATAGAGACTGTCAAAAGTTTGGAAACACCTAGTCTTTTATGTTTTTTGAGGCAGATGCATATTTTTATGCATCAAACTAGACAAATTGGACAGTGAATGACTGACAGAAATTTCTGTGCACAAATGTGACAATTTTAACTCTAACAAAATAACAGGAGAGAAGATGTGATCAGACTGCCTTACAGTCATACATGGAGATGGAAGATTAATGGTTTGGGGTTGTTTCCTAGCAGGTAAGGTTATTCCTGGTGAAGAAATTCCTTCCACCATTTCATACATTAACAACATGCAATTCCATCTGGAATGCAGCTCATTGGAACCGACCACCATACAAGACGATAATCAGAAGCATCTGTCTGAGCTCTGTAAGTGCTATTTAGAGAGCAAACTGTATCTAGATATCTGTAGTGATATCTACCATGAAATGACTGCACCTTAATCTTATTTAACTGCTCTGGGATGAATTAGATCACAAAAAAAATCCAATTAGTGAAGAACATCTTTGGCAAGTTTTACAATACATCCAGTGCCTAATTTCCATCAGCATGTGGACTTTAGGGGCAGACACAGTGGATTTTGTTTACACAAACATCCCTGGGACGTGCTGTGCGGAGCCCCACCCCCACCTTGGCTACTCAGACAACATTTCTGTTATGCTAATTCTGCTAATTCCAGCATACAGACACCTAGTCAGATGCTCTAACCCAGTTATGAATCAAGTGAAAACTAATCAACTTGGAGGAGCACACGGCATCAGTAACCAACTACATTGGCCACTGCACTGATGACGTGACTATCTTCAAGACCATCACCACACATGTGGTGTGATGACTGCAAAAGTGCGCTGCTAAAGTCTAGAGAGTCCGCCTTTAGAGCAGTGGGCAAGATAAACAAAAAGAGAAAGGGCCAAACCGTCCCTAGCCATCGGAAAAGCTTAGTGCGCACAGGGCAGGAGAATCCACAGCCACTTCCAGGACAGCGGAGACACCCAGTGCATGTGGCAGAGCATCCGTTGATCTGAAGACTAGGGTGTTCGTCCAAAACCTGCCTCTCCCGGTCATCAAAAAGAGGCTTGCCTTGCGACTTCTCTGGCCTTCTTCAACCTTCAAGTCTCTCTTTCTGTAGTTCTCTCTATCAGACCCCCTCCACCCTATCCAACGCCTCGTACGCCAAAGACTGTTTTTTCAGATTTTGACAGTTTTTGTTCTGCCCTACACTGCCCCGTTCCCTGGTTTCATTTTATAGACTGTATCTCTTACAGTGACGGCTACTGGTCTGTCAGAGAGGGGAAGTTTATTTTCGGCCTACATCATAAAATTGTCTATTTATTTAAAAGTAAATTCATCATGTCCCCTAAATGACAGCTCCTGCCGGCCAAGCAAGGATGTCACATCAATAAGGCCGTTTAGGAAGGCCCTGTTTTCTTTGACTATTTCATTATGTTTAGCCACTTGAATGCGAGCACCTTCATTTATTGCATGCTCAACCCTGATCCTGCCCATGCAACTTAATCTTGCACATGCACTCACATGTTCATTGCTCTTTTAATGTCTTTTATATGCCCTATCAAAATTGGACAGATCTCCACACCCCACCTTCGACCAAACAACACATCCGTGAGATGGTTTCATCAAGAGGCATGGCCAGCAGTACATTTTATTTGTCACAGCACTTCCAGTCAGCCAGCTAACTTTGTCATACCAGGAGAGCTGGAAAGACCTGTTATTTTTCCCTATCGTTTGCACTAAATCAATCTTAGGTGTTGATCTGCCCTGCTGTTTAATTTTAAGTTTTTCCCCGTAAGGAACACTTTCAAATGGCTTCGCCAAAATCAGGTCGACAATATTAGCACCGTCTGCCATCGTGCGCAGTTTCACCCACGACGCTAGCCTAGCCTACTAACGTTATATGAATGAATGAATGAATAAAGGAATGAATGAACGATCTAAAAAAAAATATTAAACTCTGTAAAACTGAAACAAGGAATGTGGTGTATAATTGTGTGAAATGTATGATGAAAATCAAGCAATTTCGCCAAGCAAATATCAAAGAAATAGGTTGCAGCAGTTTTTATTTCGACTGAACTTGAGAAATCCGCGATGGGACTGAGCGCGAAAAGCTTCAGTGATTCCTTATAGTACAGAATCGCTGTCAGTCAAAAGGAGATGCAGTCTTTCGACAGACCCTCCAATCATCACGCAGAAGCTCGGAGTCCGGGCCAGCCCACTCCCCATTCACCCCCAGAGATGCTGAGCGTACGTGGGCGGGACATAATCGCAGCGTTTATCCAATGAGCGTCTAGTTCCGAAGCGCTGAAAAAAAACGTTCAAAGCAGCCCCATTGAAGTGAATGGACGCTGGGCTTCAATAGGGAAATGCACTGTGACGCTGCGGGAATGTATGAGAAGGAAATCGAGTCAGCCGACCTGCTATATGGAACTGATTCTGAACGAACTCGTCTTTGAGATGAACGTTTTCTAACGCATTTTTAGTCAATAAAATGTTAATACAATAGTACATATTTGACCTTTAATTTTGTGACATTATAAGGGAAGCCGAGCTTCCCTTGCAGTCTTAAAGAAATCGCCTCTGATCTCTTATTTTGCTTAACTGTTTACATGCCTTTTGTGCCCAACTCCCTCGATTGATGCTGTTGCTGTTTTGCACAACGTGTTTACTTTTACAAGTACACTCTTGTTTTCACATTTGTTTTCACGTTTCGGTTGCACAGGATGCACTTTATGTGGCGAGGAAACTAACTTTAGTCCTCAGCTCTGTGTTCTGTATGTAGCTCTATCTTGTATGATGTAGCTCCAGGTTTCATAAGAAATGTTGTCTCTTTAACTGTGTACTGCGTCACCTATATATGATTGAGATGACAATAAAAGCTTACTCAGCTCAGACACCGAGCTGAATGTTTGTGTTTTGGTTTAACCCACTGAAAAGTAGAACTAAATTACAAGAGTGTGTGGGTGTGTGTGTGTGTGTGTGTGTATTTTGGTTTAACCCAATGAGAAGTGGAAGTAAATCACGAGTGTGTGTGTGTGTGTGTGTGTGTGTGTGTGTGTGTGTGTGTGTGTGTTTCGGTTTAACCCACTGAGAAGTAGAAGTAAATTACAAGAGTGTGTGTGTGTGTGTCTGGGTGTGTGTGTATGTGTTTTGGTTTAACCCACTGAGAAATGGAAGTAAATCACAACTGTGTGTGTGTGTGTGTGTGTGTGTGTGTGTGTGTGTGTGTGTGTGTGTGT
>MU551605.1:2420405-2463055 GCA_024362625.1 Silurus asotus
CCTTAATGTGAATAAATGGATAACTATTAATACTGTTAGTAAAAGAAATCTTCCTACTATATTATTGAAGAAGTGTATTATTATTGCTTTGCCACAGAAGTTGATATTTCTATTGCTAACAAATTTTGTGTATTAAAGATAAACTCACCTTCTTAAGCAGCGCTGTTATAGAAAATGATCTCAGCAGAACTGTGGAATAAATAATACTAGTTAAGGCAATTGTAAAATAAAAGATTTATATATACAGTAAGAGTTAGACAAACATAATTTGTCATAAACTACAGAGACGTTTAATTCTTTGAACAGCAAGCACACTTACAAGGAAGTAGTCAGAAGCAGGAGCAGGAAATACCTTCTTGTAAAAAGTCTCGTGAAGGATCTCAGTTTGGGGAAAAGACAGAATCTGCATGCTTCCTTATTTATACTTGGAAAAATGGGTGGTCTTGCAGCTTATGTCAGAAAAAAATAAAGTAAGGGCTTTGTGTATGTGTGTGTGTGTGTGTGTGTGTGTGTGTGTGTGTGTGTGCATTTTTGCTGTTACTAATGCTGCTACTAACAAGAGACCCCTTGTTGTCCATTGTTGGCAGTAAAATCATACTTTACTTTCTTTGCTGGCTTAAAAGCAGAATCATTGGTTTATGTTTAATTATATTTTTTATTCATGAATATGTATTACATTATTCCCAATATTCTCTTTAATTCATAGTGTTTGTTCAGGATAAGGTTTCTATCCAATCAGATTTCCGCCATAGAATCACATGTTGCTGGGGTCAAAGATACCTATCTGCTGTAAGTCAGCACAAGCGGGCACTTTAGATTAAAGCTGTTGCTTTTTTTTTTTTTATTGTTGCTTTAGCCAATCAGATTGCGGTTTTGCCACTCTAAGGCCCTTGTCTCAGGCACCTTTTGGTTAGAGATAGTCCTTGATGGCTTGCTGTCTCTCCCAGACTGATTCAATAGAGTCTATGATTAAGATTGATACAACTGAAATTCTTCATCAAACTACATAACTACTTTTTATCAAAATTAAGCCTTTTTGGGGATAAGCTGAATTTGATATAGCGAGGGGTCGAATCTGGGTTGAGGCAGTCTGTAATTCTTACAGTCCCCCCTTTGATGCTTTTGGCCCTGAAGCATCACATCCACTCCCTTTACACAGATTACACCTTCTGTCTTAGGCATGTGCCCAGTGGCGGTGAAGCCCTGACTTGGGTTGTCCTCCTTCTGCACTCAGAGAATCTTACCCTTCATTGTATCATCACCTCATGCACAACGGTTATCGCTTCATCCCATTCGGCATGTTTACATTTACATTTGCATTTAGCAGACGCCCTTATCCAGAGCGACATACAAAAGTGCCTTAAATATCTAGTAATGAATAAATCTACACTGGTACGCAAGATTACAAACCTAATATAAATATAACCCTTGAATTCTACAAGCTTGGAAGTGCTAATTTAAGTATTTCAGGAAGAGGAAGGTCTTCAGTTGTCACTTGAAGATAGTCAGGGACTCTGCTGTACGGACATCTAGGGGAAGTTCATTCCACCACCTCAGTGACAGAACAGAGAAGAGCCTTAAAGTGTACTTACCTCTCATTCTGAGAGAAGGTGGTACCAGTCGAGCAGTGCTGGAGGATCTCAGACAGTGTGGTGCAGTGCGAGATGTGATGAGGTCTCTGAGGTAAGATGGTGCGGGTCCATTTTTGGCCTTGTAGGCATCATCAGTGTTTTGAATCTGATACGTGCAGCTACTGGAAGCCAGTGAAGAGAGTGCAGCAGTGGGGTGGTGTGGGAGAACTTAGGCTGATTGAACACAAGCTTTTTCTTTAGCTCGCCCCACAGGTTTTCGATTGGGTTGAGGTCTGGGGACTGAGATGGCCATGGGAGGACCTTGAGTTTGTGACTGCTGAACCACTTTTGTGTAGATTTTGCCACATGTTTTGGATCATTATCCTGCTGAAAGACCCAATGACGACCCATCTTCAGCTTTCTGGCAGAGGCCATCAGGTTTTTATTTAAAATATCCTGGTACTTCAAAGCGTTCATAATGCCATGCACCCTAACAAGCTTCCCAGGGCCTTTGGAAGAGAAACAGGCCCACAGCATCACAGATCCTCCACCATACTTCACGGTGGGCTTGAGGTGCTTTTCGGCATACTCATCTTTTGTTTTACGCCAGACCAACTTTGAGTGTTTGTTGCCAAAAAGCTCAATTTTAGTCTCATCTGACCAAAGCACACGATCCCAGTTGAAGTCCCAGTACCGCTTAGCAAACTCCAGACGTTTACGTTTGTGAGTGTTAGTGAGAAAAGGCTTTTTTCTTGCAAGCCTCCCAAACAGCTTGTTGGCATGTAGAGAGCGTCTGATGGTTGTTTTGGAGACTCTGAGACCCCAAGATGCCACTCTTTGATGCAATTCAGTGACGGTGAGCTTGGGAAATTTTTTTACTTCTCTTACCATCCTCCTCACTGTGCTTTGTGACAAGATAAACTTGGGAGCTCTTCCAGCCTTGTTTTTCACTGTTCCAGTTGTTTTAAACTTCTTAATGATTCCTCTGACTGTAGATACCGGCAAGTTAAGGCAAGTGGCTATTTTCTTTTAGCCATTGCCTGACTTATGAAGGTCGACACACATCTGCCTTACTTGAATGGTGTGTTCTCTTGTCTTTGCCATGTTGACAAATGGGTAAGAGAATTAGGCCTCTGTGTCATGTCATATTTATACCCCAGGGAAACAGGAAATCATGAATTACTAAAAAAAAAGTCCCTAGATACCCTGACCAACCTTAGCAACTACAGAAAAATATATATATAAAAAAAAAAATTTAATTTTTCAGAGGAATTGTTAGGGGTGCCAATAATTGTGGGACACATGTAAATGTATGATTTTTTTTACCACCAAAGTTATGTACTTAAATGAAAGGTTGGATTTTTCTCTTTTTTTGCATTTGGGTTCTATGTTGTTTTTTAAAAAAAAAGGAGAATTTTTAGAAGTCCACGACCACATCTTAAACAGGGGTGCCAATAATTGTGGAGGGCACTGTATGTAAAATCTTAACCATCATTGGGTCATCACCTTAGGCACACCTGTTTCATCCAATTGAGCAAAAGTGTTAGACATATTCCTATTAAATATTTGGCTATATGTAAAATTTATCTGGGTTTGGAATGGAGGCCTTCAGGAACCATAACAACCAATAGAGACGTCCTATATTGATCATTGAATCATACACAATCTGACCTCTTAACATAAAACAAATACAATAGAACAAAATACACTGTCAGAAATAGGACAATTACATACACAAACAGTCAAGTCTTAATAATAAACAAAAAAAAAACAATCATAAATGATGGGAATGTCCTATAGTGATCAAAGTATTGTCTGAAATCTGACATCTCAACATTGAACACATACAACATAATATTTGGCCAATAATGAGGAATATAACATACATACATACATACAGTGACAGCAAAAGTTACATCCCAAATTAAACCAGAATAGGAAAAATACAATTCTGGGTTATTTTTAACAATCTAATTGCTCTTCTGGTTCGAATGATGTCTGTTGATACGGTCTCGTCTTAACCAAACCAGCATTAAGTGCTGGTTGTTGCTCTGTGTTTTCTTGCATCATTCTCGTCACTGGAAAGGCCAATGTTACCATCCATTTAGCCATCTTTGTTTGGGGATTCTGAAAAAATTGGGGGAAACAGAAAGAATTGCCCCCTCCCCTTTTGACACATAAAAGTTCTCAGTGTATCTGGAGTTTTCTATGAAAACACTGGGCACATTAACAATAAATAAACATTAAATGGGATGGAAGCCCATTACCAAAGCATAACTTAAGTTTAAGGTGTAGCACCTCTAAATGCTGTGGTGAGAAGCATTACATGTTAAAATTCAGCAGTTAACTCTACACTTTACTGTGGTGTTGTTGGTGTTACTTATGGTAGAAATATCCTATACAAATCCACCTTGAAAGATTGGTTCAACATAGTTAACACACACACATTGAATAATCTAATGGCTAAACAATTGGCTCAGCGTTTTTTATCGACACACAAGCTTAACCTTTCCTCTTATCTTAGCTTGTCAGCAGTCACTTTAAAACATGTCTAATAGGACAAAACTTTAGCAGATCATTATCCAATTGTAGTTTAAATCTCCAACATAAGATTACTGATTATGGTTAACATTTACAGCTCTGATAGGCCTAAATGCTACAATTCTACCCCAAATCCAGTCTTATGCGACAAATCTTTAACTACTTTGGTGTAAATGTATTACAGTGCATTAACAACTACAGCATCACAATGACTGCCATAGTCTAAATGAATACACAACAGTAGAAACTTTAGCTACATTAGCCTAAATGCAGTTGAGCACATTAACACCAGCTAAATTCACATTAGTCTACATATAAGTTCGTTACATGTGTAACTTATAGCCAGTGTTGGGCAACTTTTAAAAGTAATGCATTACAATATTGAGTTACTCCCCCAAAAAGTAACTAATTACGTTACTTAGTTACTTTTTATGGAAAGTAATACGTTATATTACTTTTGCGTTACTTTTGCGTTACTTGTATCTTTTTGACGCCTTACAGGTGTAACAGGTGTAATATAGATAATTGCCATTAAGAAATAAGTTATATTAGAGCAAAATACATGTCTTAACCATTTAAAATGCTTAATAACTTCTTAGAGAACAATAAGATGATCGACTAAATTTTGAACATACCTTTCGCTGTCATCTCGTAAAATGTGCAATTCCGTAAATATGACCTCGTCCTCGTCTACATCATTACCTGCTTCATCATCAGCTTAAAACATTCTGAACGCTTTTACAAAGTTTGCGCTTTTATTAGTGGCTGTGGCAGTTTATCTTCCCACAAAGAGCAAATGAGCTGTAAATTTGCTCTCTATCTCCGCTGTGATGCCTCGTACATGTGTCTCCCACAGAAAACTTTTATTTTGAGCAGTCAATAGAGCTGCAGTGGTGGAAAGTCGGCAAATGGTTTCTATATTTCTGTCTCCATTTCCAAATATGCAACATTATACAACACACACACATACACACACACACACACACACACCTGTAGTGCTGTGCTTTTCATGCAGATGTTTATTTTTTTTTGAAGTGGTATTTATTTTTTTATGCAAAATAATTTAACTGAAAAGTAACTCGCATTACTTTTTTAAAAAAGTAACTCAGATATTAATGTGTAAATTTATAAAGTAGCACGCTACTTTACTCGTTACTCCAGAAAAGTAATATTATTACGTAACGCACGTTACTTGTAACGTGTTACCCCCAACACTGCTTATAGCATATGTTTCTATAAGAACAACTGCAAGGACTGTAATTTTAACAATATAAGCTTAATTTCAAAGTTGCTTTAAACTAAATACTACTTGGACATCACAGGAATCTTTGTCGGGACCGAAAGGCATAAAATGCAGTAAGTCGTTAACCAAGGCAACATTAGCAAACAGAGCTTTTACTCTTAGGGGACAGCTAACCAGTTTACTACAGACCCCATAGCCTTACTGAATACTGCTGTGAGTTCACATAAAGTTTCCTTTAGATGCACATTTACCTGATCTGGGTTATCAGAATGCATATTTTTGCGCCAAAGGAAATAAGGTGGTGGACGTCCCTTTCCTAAAGACCAGCATTTGTGGACTACCTGGCCAATCTTGTGGCAAAAGGAACAAAATTTACTTTGCTTCTGATGCAACTTCAATTGCTCACATTCTTCTGTGGCCTTAAAATCTGGTTTCTTAACACCTAGTGCTGATACAGGATAAGACGTCTTTGAACTAGAATTACTGTTGTAAAACTGTATCTTAGTAATAATCTCATTGTATTCAGATAAATGTGTCACATGCATTGCTATAGCAGAGTTGGTGAGGGGATCACACTTTTTAGATTTAAAGCTAACATCATTCTGAGTAATTTCAGGATTGCCACTGAAAGTTTTGAAGGCATCAAATAATCGCTCAGAAAATGCCAATGGGTGCTCCCCTTTTCGAATGTGAGTGTCAGCTATTTTATCCCAGTTAACTGACATCAGCCCTAACACTTCAAGCAGTGCCTGTTTTCTCTCAAACTTATTTGCAGTTCTGTCCTTTACTTTCTTAGTTAGGGCTCCAGACAAAGTGTCAGGCAAACAAAGAGTTAACAAAATGCATGTGTCACCATCTGTACATTTGTAAATGTCGGCATATCGTTCCAGGTTTTTCGGAAAATCTAAGGGATCCTGTTTTAGAGGATTAAGTTTCCCAATATTCTTAATCACGGTTTCTAGTTCATTAGGGCTAAACCCTCTGACCAGAGTCAAAACCATTGGCTCCTCCCCTCCTTCATTAGCTCTCACAGTCGTAGTGACGTGAATTGGTGCTACTGGAAATCTAACTGTATAGTCAGAGTATTCACTATTAAGTAACTGAGACTTTCTCTCCAAACCCTTATTACTGTCTTTCTGCAAATGTAATATTTCTGGAACTCGGTTATACAATGCAACATCTACCAACCTTTTACTGGGATTTTCCCCAATTCTGCCATTCTTTAACAGAAACTGACAGGCAGCATTAGATTCCTCCAAATCATTAAACAAGGATTCAACAGATGATTTGAGCATGCTGTTATTAGTTTTTAGAAATGCGATCGTTTTCTGCACTCTGTCCTTTTCTTCCCTCCATATAGTTTCACTGACTTGGTAATTTTTTGTATAAATGTCTCCGATACTGACTCTAGAATGAAGCTGCTTATTTTTAACCCCAAGCACATCTAGCCTTCTCCTGGTTACCTTATACGAGGCAAAAACTCCCTGAAGGGCATTTGCAATTTTTCCTTGTTTGTACCTAGGAATCTTTGGATAACTTTCAAACTTAGAAACAGCCCATTCTTATGGCTTATCACCAACCTTCTCTATTCCATCAAACATCCCTTGCGAATCATGTTTAGCGATGTACTTAATAATCAGCTCTTCCATTTCCAAAATACACGTTGTGTAGATACTTTACAATAACCGTTAGTCTATTCATTCACTGTAACAATACTTCTAGGGCAAAATGAATAAACTTCAGCAATTTTACACACAAACTGTTCAAAATATTACATTGTCACAATACCACGTTTTATCCTAAACCAGTGAACTTTAGGCACAGTACTTTAGGCTTAAAACATGAGTTTAAAACAGTGTCACAGTGAGTTGGATAACCAGAGTACTTCGGGGTGGAATCTGGATTGAGGCAGTCTGTAATTCTTACACCCTAGCAGGCATCCAATCACGTCAGCATTTTCACATAATTTGAATGGAGGGTCAGAAAGCAGACTAGTTAGAGTTTGCAAATTGCATCTGTAGCAGGTGTTATTGAGAAGAAACAGCAAAAGTGTGTCACATTATCAACATGTGAGGGAAAGGACAGATGATTGTCCATGGTTACCATAAGGTTGCAAGCAGTGGCTGAAGAGGACATTAGGAGTTGTGTAGGGATATCAATATATCCTGACCTGTGAATGAATCACCTGTGATGACCAGTTTGGTTTTGCTAGAAATAACTTTCAGATAATGAGCCATCATTTTTAATGATAATATATATGTCCCATTCTTATATAGCTATTATTGTAGCCAGAGTTGATTCTGCCCAATCAAAGACAATTCTATAACTGTGAATATAAACCATTGTCAGGACTTCACTCTGACTTTTGTATCCTTATGTTTCTAGGCAGTTTCACTTTCACTTTTAGACACAAAATATTTCCTAAGAGTTAAATATGATGCCATTGCCAACAACTGGAACAAAGCATGTCTTGTTAAGAGTTTCAGTAGCAGCAAAATGTACAGACACACCCACACATCTGCTCTTTTCTGTTCTTTTCATCATAAGCTTAAAGTCCAATTCTTTGAAATTCTTAATGTGACTTAGAGTCTTGATGTATCCTTAGCTCTTACACTGAGAGATGGTGGGACCAGTTGGGACGAGCGATAAGAGCTTTGACCTGAGAGGGTGAAAATGCAAGTTTTCAGTTTGCGACATAATCATGAAGAACAGAATCTGCTGAAGTTTCTTTTGTGGTAATTTTAGTAATATGAATACAGTAATACAGGACATTTCATACAATGGCTGGACATCACAACCAAGTAGTTCCTTCTCTTTACAAAATTAAAATAACTATATAAATGAAACAAAAAAAAAACCCTGCATACTTGGCAGAAACAAAGGATGTACAGGTTAAATCAGACAATAAGTCTGGTCATGTTGTTCATCATGTATCAATGGAACAGGATGAGGTTCATGTGTGCCAACAATTGAAAAGAGCAGCACACAAACACACATCCACCCCTTTCTGGTATTTCCATCATAAGCTCCAAGTCCACCCATGCACTGTATAGGAGATAGGAAGAAGTTTCTGAAAACAATCATTTCCTTGTGTGTTTTTCCAGATTATTTCATCGCTCTGATGCTTGGCTTGATGCACAAAATGGACTCATAGTACTCGTCTGCAAAATACAAAGGGAAAAATCCCTATCCTGTGCCAGAAATAACGATGGCCGGGTTACATACCACATGGTCGACCCAGTCCAGCATGGCCTGACTGAGAAATAGATCAGAATTGAGGTTTACACCAGAGCATTCTGTCAAAATCTAAGTGTAATTGATTTATACTTGTACAAACTGTTGAATTCTTGAATTGATTCATTTTTTTTCCATTTTCCGTCTGAAGTAAAAAAAAATATAGAAGCTGTTTTATTGTACGTTTTGTTTTTTTCTTCTTGACTCCATAACAGAGTCTGGTAGAGGGATGGTTGTTTCTAGCTGCTGTGATGGATGTAATAACATTAGATAGAACTATCAAAAAGATTGTAATCATGTGGCAGATTGCTACGGTATAACGTAAGGACATGATGTTACTGGAAAAATCGACCTGAGATGTAGTAACCCTTATGGGTGCTTATTTTCCTATAAAAGCACATCAGTGAATTACAGTTATACGTATTTTACTGTGATCAATCCTTTTAACGAACCATGCATGAAACTGGTGTGTGTGTGTGTGTGTGTGTGTGTTTGTGTTTGTTTGTGTTTGTGTGTGTAAATATCTTGTTCATGCATCATTTGCTGTATAGATTTGGTAACACTCCTGCTCCTAATACACAGAGTTTAATTGCAGCCTCTAACACCCTAATATTGATTCCATGACTACGCTGGTTCCTCTACATGCTATGTGCTCGCATTGTCATCTCCACTCGGTCCCATTGATACCACGTGAAATTTAACCTCAAGAATGATGGAATCTCTTTGGAGAAAGATCTACCCTGCTGAAAAATGCTATTATATTTCTTTCTAAATAAAAAGGAACAAAGCAGTTCTTACTAATGGGGTCAGACTTTATAAAAAAAAAACAGATCCAGTTTATTAAAAATAAAAGAATATAAAATCTGATGTAAAAACAGCTTGGTTTGCTTTGTGCTTTTGAGAGAAGTGTGGGATGTCGAGCCAGACAGCCATGTAAACAACCTGTTTATTGAATGACCTTTTTAGAGAAACCAGACACAAGCTTCGGATCAAAGTGGGTCTACTCGAGGGACGAGTCCAGTCCGGCTCACACTTGTGCATAAAACACGTCGGATCGGCGGGAGCTTAAAGTTTGAAGACTTTACAAGGCAGCAGGTCATCCAGGTTTTATTTTCCTTTTGATTTTTAAATGGTGGAATAAGAAAGTTACATACAGTGTATACAATTATTTTAGATGATGGTGAAAATGTTTCAGACCAAGAATTACAAGACTAAAGCAAAAAAGTAAGTCAATGTTTTTTAGTGAGGATCTGGGGGTCTTGACCCTGACCGTTTTGGACGGTTCACACCAGAGTCCCCTGAGCTGTAATTATAGCAATGCTAGATCGATCGATCGATCGATCGATCGATCTATCTATCTATCTATCTATCTATCTATCTATCTATCTATCTATCTATCTATGTCTGTCTGTCTGTCTGTCTGTCCAGCTATCTATCTGTGTGTCTGTCCAGCTATCTATCTATCTATCTATCTATCTATCTATCTATCTATCTATCTATCTATCTATCTATCTATCTATCTATTAAGCATTGATCTGTTAATTCACGTTTTTTCTTTATTAAACCCCTCAGTCCTGACAACATCCTGGCCCTAATGCTCCTATTATTTCTCATGCTTCATTCTGATATTTGTTTTTTATATTTATTCTCGCTCCACTCCTCTACTCCTCTATCCATCTGAGAACTTTCACGAGGTCACAGGATTTTACCACGTTACATGATCCGACCCGAAGTGCTTGACTTGCTCTCTATCCTGCACCGTCTTATTTGCTTCGCGACTGCATTAAATGAACTCGTGTATGTTTAATTTAATCACACCATCGCTCATCATTCCTCATCTGGCGCTCGCCTGTCACTTTTATTATCTCGTTCGCTTTTACGGCCGCGTTGTCAGCGCGCAGGGATCTGCATGCACAAAACAAAGACGCTAATCTGAGCAAGGATGAGCTACTTAATAGTGAATTAGAAAAAAACGTGGGTTAATTATTGAAGCGCGTGTGTTTTCGGGCTGCAGTTTTAACGTCTGCGGGACTCTGAGTTCGAGACTCAGGGCCACACACAGAGAGGAAAAGAGGATTTATGAGGATTCTCGGCAGATGTGCAAAGTTGTGTGATTGATTTTGATTTACTTTAGTCGTTTATTTAAAGACTGCGTGTGGAGAATAAAAAAATCCAAAGCTGCTCCATAAATCAGCCGAATTATTTTTGTTTTTTTTTTCCTTTTCTTTTCTTCCCACTCCTTTTTGAGGCTAAACAGATGAAGCGAACGTTTACGACACATGCCGCATTTTCCCAGCATCCATGGTGTGTTTTGCGATTTGCCTGGAATGGCCACCAGCTGTGCAAAGACGCGGCTGCATTATGCTCTCGGCCTGACGCGACTCGAGGTTTTGTGGCAATCAAAGAAATTGTCTTTGCTGCTCCCCACTGGATGATGGCACTGCATTTCCAAGGGCCATCATCATATCATAAGCGCAGGGTGCACTTATATGATGAGGTGTACAAGCGTGTGTGTGTGTGTGTGTGCGCGCTTATCAGTGTCATACAATAAAACATCACAGCTACTGTAATATCAGAGCTGAGAGACTCACTCGTTTTCTCACTCTGGCCTGTCTCACCTTTTTTTTTTTTTTTTTAAATGATGCCACACTTGTTTGAACAGCACTTTGTTTTCCTCCCTATTTTTTCTTTCTTTCTTTTTTTCTTTCTTCATTTTTTAAACTGCAAATGAAGCAACACAGAGATAAAGTGTTAATTGGTGCCAAACTCGGCTTTATTTTCTTGTAAACAGCATCCGTTTCCAAAGGCCCCTGAAGAGAATCATTTTATTAATTTTATTTTATTTAATTACATTTTATTTTATTATCCTATTTTCCAGAATATATTCGATGGAAAGGGATGTCGAAGAGATTGTAACAGAATGCTTTCATTATTATCCGAAACTATTATGGAACCGCTCACAGACCGAACACAACAACAGAACTGCCATGTTCGAGTTTTTCTTTCGTTTCTGGAGAAAAGACGGCCATGTCGTTGTCGTTCCTCGTGTTTTATAGTGTAATTGTGGCAGCGGTGCAGTGCGGTGCGTGACGAACACCTGTGAAAACACAATATTACTTTTGCACGGATGAAATACATATAAATATTGAGCAGCGTTGTTGAAGATAAACTAGGCCATGCTGGAAGAAAAAAGGTGCATAAAGGTGACAGATTTCCTTTCCGTTGCCCTCATTTGGTCGTTTCCTCTGTATGAACAACAAAAATACGGTTCTGCTTTTCTTTTCTTGCCAAAGTCAATGTGGCCAAAAACTTGCTATGCTCAAACAATCAGGTTTAAATCAGAGAAATAAAGCTTCGGCCAAAAGACGGCAAAACCTGGAACGACCCATAACAGTATCATCAGCTATATCTTAACCTAGCCCAAAACATAGTCTTTGCTTGTAGAGGCTGAATATTTGGAACCTTCAGACAGTGATTTCAAATAGTTCAACAAAATTTGATATTTCAATTCCCAATAATAAGCCAGAGACAGCAGTGGTGAGGGGAAAAACCCCTGAGGTCAGCTAAGAATGATTTTTTTTTCCTTAGGTGAAAAATCTCATCTGGGTGACTCTAATCTGAAAGAGGCAAAATGAAATCTAACCACAGAGGTTTAACACTGGTTCTCTGGTAATCCTGGGATTTGATTTTGCAACCTTTCCTGCCAGAGACGCTTTAGCTTCCATTTCCACATGGCTTTAAATCTTCAAATAAATCAACTAATATGAGTGACAAAGCAACATTTTTCTAAATACATGCAGCACAATTGGCTTAAATGTTACTTGGGACCATTACTGTGTGTTCCAATGTGTTTATTTTTTAGTTCCTCATTAAAAAATTTGCCTACAAGGACTTTTCTTTTGGGAAGTATAAAAAAAAAAAAAAAAACGTTTTTTGAAGGGTTTTACATGGAACCTTTAAGACTGGCAGCTTTCCATTCCTAGACCAATGCTAGGACGTCGCAAAGATTATTGGTGCCTCTGGTGTGTGTATGGATCCCAGCACATAAATCATTTTGCCAGTAACAAAAAAGCCTGGTTACATTTTGTCAACTTTCTTCAGCCGAATTAAAAATAAAACAACGGCCAAATCCACTCCAGACAAATCCACTACGTTCAGTAGTTCTTGTCATGCATGTACGTGATAATGTGTGATTATATATAGGATATGGAAGGCTTTCTTTTTTTATTTCAGGAGAGCTGAAGGTCATCTTTTAGAATTTCGCTGCACTCTTCGTGGAAAGCCACGGGTTCCCGCAAACAGCCGCTAAACAGCTTGCTCCGTAATTACACAATGGAAAGTAATCACCCTGAACAGTGCTCCTTAATTAGCTCAGCAGAAAGACTGGATCACCCTCAGCGGGCTTGTGTTCTGGAGGCACCCCAAAGCTCTGGGCACACACTCCTCCCTGCTCCCTCCTATACTCCAGCCTTTTGACTCTTTTAGGGGAAGTGGAGGAGTGGAGAAGGTGTGGTACTAGACGTCACTAGTGGGAATTATAGAGCGACGTGGAAAACTTATTCATACAAAATTCGAAAAACTTTCAAGAGGATCCACTTTCTACCTCCATAAACAGGGTTTGCTTGGTAATCTGTAAAGTTCTTCATGAAACTCCTACTTTCTATTTTTTAAACAAGTTCAACTTCTAAAGGACTGAAAGAACACCGTTGTGAAATAAATCAGAAAAGCCCTTTTATATGCTCGGTATAACTTCACTGTGTCCAAACATCCTGAAAGGATCTAATTGGATCGATTTCCTGTCGCTAAACTGTTTCTCGAGCGCGTTCTCTCAGCACCGCCGCTGCTTCGTGAATATGACGTATCGCAACACTACAGAGACCGAGGCGTGTCCTAAAAGGCACATGGAATACAGATTAACTTGGCAGAGGCAGAGCTGCATCTTCATGAAGACAGAACAGGAAAAGACCACCTTAATTGCGGAGCATCAAATTTGTTTTCATTAAATCGCAATGTGTTGATTCGAATCGAGAATCAGATCGCACTGCATCGTAATATGTATCCGATGCTTCATATGTGTCTTTAATGTATCCTAGCATTGGCTATGCATCGAGATGTCAATCTCATTGGCCTCAGTTATGGAGATGCAGATTCCTACAAAAACACTGACCTACCGTAAATCTTGTTATGGGAGTGTTTTTGAAAGCTGAAAGCCCGGAACCTTGTTTATCTTATTTGTTAAGTGTAAAAAAAAAAGGTTTGCTAGAACTTTTCAGCATATTTTGATCACTGGAATGAAATGGCTGATATGTTTTACACCCACAACGAAAATAGGAGCACAAACACACCTGTCACCCGCGAATCAACCCCGCTTTAGGAATGCACTCCGCCAGCTCCCGAGCGCAGCATGCAAAACGCAGATATTGAAAATCACTACTGGCACAGAGTTGAGAAGTAGCTTATAAAGCCTTGTGCCAGTTTCGATAGAGGAAAAGGGAAATATTTAGAGAGTTAGTAGGTGGCTGGGAAGAGTGAGCACTTGGCACTTGGCCTTTTCTTCTTCAAACGTTAACGGGGATTAATTTCACCCGGGCTAATCCATTCTAATCGAACTTACTGCGCTGGGGTAGGAATCGGTTAGCGGATAAGAGAAGTGAAAAATGGCCACCTCGATGACTGAAATAGGGTTGTTTACCTTCTCAGGGATTTTGAGAAGGATGCCTTTATTTATTTATTTACTTTTTTTTTAATGTGGAATGGATTACGATTGAGACATGTGTGAGAGGAAAGCCATATTCTTAGCACGGTTTATCACCATGAAGGAAGTCATTTACTTTTGTCCACATTGGCCAGAGATACAGTTTGAATCCTGACTCCTGCTCTCTTGATTATACCACGATGTGATAATGAAGTCACTTTGCAATTGATTGTTTCCAAAAACAGCACAAACACAATTTGAGTGCATTTTTAAGAAAATGTATTAAAGAACGTATTTTACCAGTGATCCATTTCATGCTGTCGAACGTCTACAAAACTATTTAGTTCCTGTTCTCGCTTCTTTCACCACTTCTTTTTCTCTTTTCTGTTCTGGGTAATAAACCATAACAAATTCAGAATACAAAAACATCTCTCTCTCTCTCCTCCAGGCCCGTGGGGATCGGAGACTCCCTCAGTAAATGTTAAATAAATCTTTGTGAAACATGTGGAACATCTGGCGTACAAGAACCTGCATACAGTAAGTACAAGCTGCTTTCAGAAAATTAGTCGACACATTTTGACCAATCAGAATCCAGAATTCACCCAGTGCTGTTAAAAAAAATAAATAATCTGTTTGCTTTCATAGAACATACAATTTTACTCTTTCAGACCCCAGTAACCATTTCAACAATCATTTCATTTTCCACCGTATTGATCCCACGCTGTCTTGTTCTCCATTATTGCCAAATATGTTAGTTTTATGTGAGCCCTTGCTGAGATTGGCCGATCGTCATTATTTGTAAACTAGGGCACTTTGTCTAGACATTTGAAAGTTGAAAGTGAGTGTGTTGTGTCTGCTACATGGAACGACACAAGCTGGGCTTAAATTGGTTTTAATAACAAGGCCCATGACTGTTAAGAGAGGCGTGTACTTATTTTTAGTCACTTGCGACCTTTGATTTTTGAAGGACGATACACCGGGGACACCGAAGCGGGCTGTAAAAGTGGAAACGGCTCAATATGTTGAGAAATTAATGTTAAAAGAAAATTAAGCATACAGGTGATAAGATGCATGACTATTCAGAAAAGATCATTCGAAAAGAATTCGGAGGAAAAATCTTTTTATAGGTCTATAGTACGAGTAGCTAAAGTAGCAACTAGCGTTAGCATTTTAGCTGCCTCAAATCATTTGTTTTAAAATTGTCTATAACTATGAATTAAATCTCACAGTATAACTATTCATTGTTATGGGATCATCAGCCAATGTGGACACGTTTTATGGCATTTGGTAGACGCTCTTATTCAGAATTTATACAGAACTGAGCAGGTGAGGGTTAAGTGTTTTGCTCAAGGGCACTGCAGTGGCAGCTTGATGGTGATAGGGTTTGAATACTATACAATATTATACAATTTTATCAATATTGTACCAATATTTATACAAGGCAAATATTACAGGATCCTCAAATCCACCATATGCACATTATGTACAGTTTTGCACCAATCCATTGTTGCAACAAAAGTCAAGGCATAAAATTGTATAGGATCTTTTTAAATGGGCTAGCATAAAAATATACCTTTCACATAAACTAGCCTGCTCTAGAACTTATTGAACACCAGTGGGATAAACTGAAATGCAAAATCTAGAGCAACATCTTCCCAGAAGAGTGGAGGTTTACTATAGAAGTGAATGGGGACTAAATGTGAAGTAGGATGTTCAAAAATCACATACAGATCTTGTGTTCAGGTGCCCACTAACTTTTGTTTAACATAAAATTATAAAAAAAAATTACAAATTTTTTTGGATTTCATTTGAAGAGTTCTCCAGGCTGCCTGGAATTCAACCCTGCTTTTTCTTCTTCTTTTTTCTTTTTGTTTTTTTTAAAAAATGATCTTCGCTGAGTGACAGAATGAGCTTTATTGATGATCTTTTTATGCGTAATCAGCACCATCCTTACTTATGTTCTCAGCATGGAGTACAACTAGATCACTGCAAACAACCACAATAGATTTTTTTCTTTTTTTAAGCAAACATCAGTTGCATTAAAGGCTTCCTTGTAAATGTTTTTTTTTTTTTTTTTTTTTTAACATCATTAGTATAATAATCCCTGATTATTTAAGTCTTCATTTTAATTTATTATTTTCTTTAACAGGCTATAATGAGGTCTTTAGTGCTTTTTTAGATCAAATTTATATTAATCTAACTACATATAAAGTCGAAAGCAGCTGAAAGAAGAAGAAGAAGGTAAACATATATGGACACTCTTCTGGGAAAATATTCCACTAGATTTTTCTTGAGATCTGTGCTCATTCAACCAAAGGGCAGAAGGGTGTAGTGTAGACAGAGGAGGCCTGGAGTGCAGTTAGCCTCACAATTCATCCCAAATGGTGTCAATTGGTTTATAGAGCTCTATAGCAGGAGGTCTTCCACTCCAACCCATGTGAAACAGATCTTCATAGAGCTGTGCACAGGAGCATCGTCACGCTGAAACCGAGTCTCCTACTTCAAGTGAAGGGAAAATTTCCTGCTACCTCATCCAAAGACAGTTGCCTCTAATTTTGTGCTGACACTTTAGGAAAACCCACAGACGCCCGGAAAAGTCAGATGTCCCATTATTCTTTCCCATTTATTATGTATGGTGGTGTTAGAGAAGAAAAAATCTGGCTAAAATTCTTGCTGCTAGCTAGAAAAAATACAAAAATAATAAATAAATGCATAAAAAAACTCGTTACATGTCTTTTTAAATGCTCAGATGCTGTATTAATCTACAGTATATCTATCAACAAAAATCCCTATCATGTTACTTTATATTTTGCCATAAACAAGGGCATCTTGGTCTGTAATGCTTTGTGGCCTTGTTCTTAGCTGTCGGTATGGTAACTGTCACCTCAATTTGGGCGAAGTGCAGATGCACTGTATACACGTCCTCGTCACGGCAGAGGACACTCGGTCACGAGCTCCTTCGCCTTTGCCTCTGTCACTCCTCTGGTGCTGCCAACTCGATATTTTCTGCTTCTCCTGGGTGACATTCGACTCGAGCTGCAGCAGCTGGGCAGGCAACACGGGGGCAGGAGAAGCGATCCGTCATCCCTCTACTTATCACAGCAGAGCGTCGCATGCACTTCCCAGTGCCTCTCTACGGGTAATAGCCGTAAAAGGCACGGCATGTAGGCAGCGAGCACTAGGGGTAAGAAAGGAAATGAACTAATTCAAAGAAAAAGGCAATCGCAATTCACTTTTGACAAAAGCGAAGGAAGTTCTACATTGTGAGGGTCAGGACCGAAAGCGCAGCCCATCCGAATGGATTTCACTAACAAGACGTAGAAACCGTTTCACCCAGAACAGCCGTCCGTTCCCCTGAGCCTCTCGCTTGTGAGTCATAGACAGCCAGGGCGGAGGGTTAGAAAAGTTACAGAGCTTGCAAAGTAGACCACGGTAGTGATTCATGATTTTAGCATGCGAAAGTTCAGAAGGTTGTTTTTAGTCGAAATAAAATCATTCTGGTGCAAAAAAAAGCACGTTGAAAAATCAGAAAAGAGATTCAATAAAACTATTCTGTTTGTCAGCATACACTATAAAATAGGGGTGTAACGATACACGCATTCATACCACACAGTTTCGGTGCAGGGCTTTCGGTTTGGTGCACGTGTAACAAACGTATAAAGTGGTAGACGCTTCGCACTTCGAGCGCAGTGTCACTGTTTTTTTCTTAGTCTTTTTTTTTAACATTATTATAATTAAAAACATACAAAACAATGCCAGGAGTAAAAAAGAAAAAGAAACTAGAGTTTGCACAGTGTCACTGTGGCTTCCGCACAGGAAATACGAATTTAAGTGTGTCATAAAACTCTTTTTGTTTTGATTTTGTTTTGCTGCTGTTTTTTTACGACAGTCTAGCGCTATCGATTCTTTATCCTTTTATGTCCAGCTTCAAGAATTTCTCCTAAAAAGAGAAAATCTTCACGATTCCACCTCCCGAGGGAGTGAATGAATGAGGGATAGAAGGAATGAACACATTTGTTAAAGTATGTTGAAATAAGTAGAACAAGTAATTAAATATTAAATGTAAAACACACACACATTGGGTCGAAATGAAATCTATTTCATCAAATTTTTTCCATTTGCATATTATTTAATCAGTTTAATCAATACAATAAAAAAGTATTGCATTAATTGGATTTATTTAATTTGATTTTTTTTATATTAAAATATATCTTTTTATATAATTGTATATTTATTTTAACCAAGCAGGCATTTTATTTAAAATTGTTTGAAAAATGTAAACTGTTGAAGTTTTCGCAAATGTTAATAATCATAAACTGCTTTAATAAAAAATCGACAAGCAATTTTAGCTTTTGCATTTTTTCCATAACTCCGGACTTAAAAACCGGTACGTACCGAACCGTGAATTCTGTGTACCGTTACACCCCAATATTTGGGCAAAATTATGTGGACACCTGACTATAAGATTCATGTATGCTTTCTTGAACATTGCAATCCACATTAGGTTTGCATTTGCTGTTTTAATTACCTCCATTCTTCTGTGAAGATGAGGCCTAAGTTCACATTTATTTCAATAGGCGCGGAGCTTGATAGCAGGAGATCTTCCCCTGCAACCCATGTAAAGCAGATCTTCATGGTGCTGGCTTTGTGCACGGGGGCATTGTGATGCTGGAACACGTTTGAGTCTTCTAGTTCATGTAACGAGAAAAGCTTTTCTGTACTTTTTTCTTCTCCAACGCTGTATTCAAGCGAGTCCAGCTAATTATTTATCGTCTCATAGAAGCGCAGTGAAAGCACTAAACAGTGGCATCCCGAATGGAATCTGTGCTTCGCTCTCATCTTTTACAACATGTGGCAGCCTTTTGGTTGCTAATAGGATGATTTATATATTCCTGCACTCTGGGAAATGTGCGACGTCTCCGGAAAAATGAATGTTGCATGAGCTCTGACATTTTTTTAGTATTAGTCACTGTTCACCCGCGTTTCTCGACAAGCCACGTCACGCGGGTTTGACGGTACGTGCGTTTCGTTTGTGGGGGGGGAAAAAAGAAGAGCGTGGAGAGAAGAGACGAACGACAACAATCACGAGGTTCAAGCGTTAAAAATAACAATAATGTAGAGGCAGGGTCAGATCGGCACCGAGCCGCGAAACGACGAGCAAACGCGAGCTGGCGTTCGGAGTCTGCAACTGTGCTCAGCATGCAAATTGTTTGGAACTTTTGTGCAGAACTCGTGTGGGCGTTCGAGCAGAAGGAGACGATCGTGAGCGGAGTTGAGAGGGAACGAGAGGACGACGATCTGAAATGGCTGCCCTCGCCCGTGCCTTGCTGTTGTCATTTGGCAGCGATTGGCATCTGAAAATAGCGTCGCCCGTTAGCGATTGCATCATTTCCTACACGCGGCGAGCGTTCGCTTCTCCGAAAAGGGCCTCCTCGTGGCGAGATATTCAATCGGGGGCTGTGGAAAACGGACGGCGCCTTTCTTCGCACATGACAGAAACGCAATTTTATGCGAGATTAGAAATCGCTTCTGCGCCGGCGCTGACCTTTTTACGGGAAAGCGTTCGTTCTTTTTTTATTTTTTTTTGCATGATAAGAAATGTCAGAGTCTGAAAATATACAAAATAAAAAAAATAAAGACATGTGCGGGATTAAATCCACAGGTCATCTTTAATCGATACCAATGATTATTATTATTTTGAACTTGTATAATTTAGCTGAGTTTGAGGAACTGTCATGTTTCTAAATCAGGACAGAACCTTTCTGTTGAAGCCACGCCCACTTCAGGTTTAAATTTGAATAGCGATATAGCTATTAAGACTTATTTGTTTTCTTTTATTATTTAGAATTGATTCAGAAACCCAGCATGATGGCGTGTCATTGTGTAAAATGCATCTCGAAGGTGACTGCATTCTTGGCACATCAGCATTTTCTTTCTTTTTCCTTTCTATCTGCTATCTTTTTATTTATTTATTTTTTCTTATCTTTGACGCACAAGGACGATGGGTGGCATTGACCCCAGAGTCAAGATGCAGATCAGATCGGATTGGATCAGGCCAGCAGGTGTGCTGTGTCAGAACTGTGAGAGAAATCCAAGGTCACGCACCACATACACTCCCTGACACATACACCCTCACTCTATGGCTTGGCCAGGAGGAACACCTGTTCATGCATCCGAGATTGATTTTTGCAGTGCAAAGGTGATCGCCTGGACCTCGGGTGTCCATACGGAGCACGACACACCATCAGGGTAGAGAAGGAAAAAAAAAAAACTCAAACTCGATGACATGAAGTTATCCACGAGTGGCACGGAGAGCATTTTCGGTTATCGAGGCTGCTGTTGATGTTTGTTTGAAAGGCGGGAAAAAAACAACAACACACACACACACCTCAAACGGCTGTGTGAATCTTCATGCAGCACACATTCCAAGCTCATTAGAATACGTTTGTCCTTCCTCGTCTGACCTCATTTTTAATCCTTAATTAAACGCTGCAGACCAACATTGGCCTTAATGACTTTGGCTTTTGTCCGCTCGCAGGTGCGCGTTTGCTACGCCACACACATCGGCCTGTAATCTCTTCCTTATTTCATTAACCCTCATACATGTAATTGCATTTCGGATGAATGAAGTCTTCTCGCCGAGTGGAAAAGAGCCTTTTATGACCCGTTGCTGCGAAATAAAAAAAAGGAGCGTGGGGACTTCGGCTTTGCGAGCGGGGGATGAAGCTCCAGACACTTTTTTTGAATGCAAATTTAATAACTAAATATATATATATATATATATATAAATACAAGTACCTGAGCAAGAAGAGAAAATAAATAAGGTGTCTACTGGGAAATGTGTGAAAATGTGAAAGAAAAAAAAGGACGTTTTGTCTCAGGAAATAAAATGCAACAAAATAGTGTTTCCTTTTAACCACAGCAGCTGGAGCCTTTAATCCATCAAGATGAAAAGCAGTGCTTCGGCAATGCTACAAGGCTTTCAGCTCAATCAGTTCACCCCCATCCTCATCACTATGACAATATTTACTCAAAAACACTATATGTACACTGTACGGACGAACGTTTGTAGACACCTGAGCATGAGATTCATAGTGGTAGTTTAGTGGTTAAGGCATTGGACTGGATCCGAATACCATGGGTTCATATCTCAGCCACACTAAGTTGCCACTCCTGGGTTCCTGAGCAAGGCCCTTAACTCTACATCTGCTCAGTTGTATGAATGAGATAAATGTAAGTCGCTTTGGATAACATCGTCTGCCAAATGTGCATTGCGGAACATTCAATCGCTCTTATAATAACCCCCACTCTTCTGGGAAGATGTTCATACTCAAGGGTCTACTCAGGTCCTGATGTAGGTGAGGTGATGTGATGGCCTGGGGTGCAGTCAGCGTTCACATGCACCCCGAAGGTGTTTAATAGTTTTGGAGCTTTAGAGCAGTCTGAACCATTGTAAAGCAGATCTGTGTGCACAGGAGCATTGTCACGCTAAAACATGTTAAGTCTCCTAGTTCAAGTAAAGGGAAAAGAGAAATGTAAAATAAATAAAAAATATTAATTTAAAAAAGGATGGTGTTCCAATACTTTTGACTATATCGTTTTTTTTTCCTTGAGGGCGTGGCCTGATATAGACATTTTAGGCATTTTATTCTTTTTTCCGAATCCAGTGTCCTGATCGGTACCAACACCGGGATCAGTGCCTGTAATCATTACAAGTACAGTTCCATAAAACCACACCATCATCTCCTTTTCTTACTGTATATTTTTGTTTCCATTTTCCAGCTGCGGTGATGTAACAGCAGTAACTCCCTTACGTCCAAGGTTGAACAGATATCGTTTTCTCCTAAAGCGCCTTCTGCGAGCGTTTCGGGATGGCCTACATAACACCGAAGGCTCCGTCCCCACACTCTCGACTCCTGAGGGCCGAGTCTAATAAGGCAGATAGATAGTGCTGTTGTATTCCTATCTGGAGGCACTTTGTCTCTGCCTGCGAGCAGCCAGGTGCTTCACTCCGAGCGTTCATGACGCTTCCTCTCTCGTGTAAATAACATTTATCAGCCGAGAGAGAGAGAGAGAAAGAGAGAGACCAAACCAGGCGAGGATAAGGTCGAGAAAATGAACCAGGTGAGAATGATTGCACTTTTGGTTCTATTTGCGAATATGTAAATGAGTTTCTTTTTTTCTTTTTTTTTGGAATCACAGGAAAAAGAAACTAATCTCATAAATATGCAACGGTTACGTGAGTAAATGTTTACACCGCAAGTCTTCATGCGTGAAATCAAGCCCTGTCTTTTATCCGTTCGTCCGGTTTTCACTACAAAAAAAACAACATACGTGCGTTCTTAAATATTAGCTTGTGATATTTCTTATTATACCACAGCGCTGTTGAATTCTCAGCTCTGATTGGTCAGGAGATCGTACATTGGTTCGAATGTGCTTGTTTAATATTACAAATACTTTCAAATGATTATAATCTCTAAAAGATAAATATCATTCTGTAGTTTATCTTTGTGTAACAGCAGGCATTGGGGTGTCTATTCCTTTTATACCCCAACAATCTGATACCAATTTAATTATAAAAAAACAAGATTGTGCTTTCATACTTTTATGTCTATAACAAAAGTATTAGCTACATTGTAGCAGATATAGACAGTTATTTTTTTCATCTTAACAAAAAAGAATTTATGACCAAGAAACCCCCTCCCCCAAAACCCTACTCTTAACAGGAAAGCATTGAAATTGGAAACTCCATTCAATAGCATTAAATATAGACAAGTCCCTTTAATTGAACTAGCTGATCCGAACCTTTTCCATCATGACAAGGCTTCTGGCTTTACATCTGCTTTACCTGGGATGGAGTGGAAGATCTCCTGCTATAGAGCTCCAACCCTTTTGAACACCTTTGGCCTCCACATCTCACCTACTGGTACATCAGTACCTGACTTTCATGACACCCTTGTGGCTGGAAGAATCTGATAGAAATCTCCGAAAGCACATCTTCAAAAGAATCACATCTTCCCAGAAGAGTGGAAGTTATTACAGTCGAAATGAGAACTCAATGTGCAAATACAAATACATAACCCTTGTCCAAATAGTGTAAATGTCTTCTTGCAGAAAATGTTAAGAAATACCTACATTATGAATCATGCAATTAAAGTGTGACCTGTTACTATAGCAACAATAACATGACTATAACGAAGGAGGCCACCAATATAAACTCTATTGTGCCACCAACCAATCAGTATTGAGAACGCAACAGCAGTGTGGTATGAACTTTTACACCAAAAATAATATATATATATATATATATATATATACACACATCTCATTAATAAACTAATGTGATCCTCTCGACGGATGATTACCCTCTAATTTAAAGCAGACCTCATCAGTCTGAGATATTTCTATATCAGAAGATAACAAGGTGTGAAAGTTTAGCTCTAAGCTGGATACAGTGTCTCCGCTTAATATAGTCTGAGGCTTAATTAAGCGCTTAATGCGCCAAATTAAAGGCAGCCCCACTGTACGGTGTGGAGCTGAAGATAATCACGGAGGTAATCTAACACTGACGCGTCCTCTGCCAGTGGCGCGAGCGCTGCATGCGTTCGCCGACACACGTGATTAACGAGCTTCGTCGACACCGTAACGGAATTACAACCTCACACTTGGAAAAGTGTCGCTCCCCTACCTGGACCTTGGCCTCTCGCACAGGATCCGCGTCCAGCTGCTGCATACATACATACATTCAAGTACTTCATCGCAAATGCATTCAAGGCCTCATTGAGGGCTAGCGGTTCTCAAATAGATTCTTAGAGAACTCTGAAGGCCAAGATTTCTTTTTTTATTATGATTATTACAATGCATTTGTTTGGATACATTCTGGTTTCTATAGTAACAGCTCGTTTACAAGGAACAAGGCCCACTCTGGACATAGCATCTTACAACAGGAGTGTACTGATACGTTCAATGATGCAATAATTGCGATCGTGCATCACGGAAATGTGTGACTCACTCCGTGGAATTGTGCTGCATTCATTAGTCGCATGTCAGAAATCCCATTCTGTGATAAACCGTATAAATCGCATGGTGGTCATGTGATCATATTCGTTTTAAAGCGAGCCTCTGAGACACATTATACAGTGACAAAAGACTATTCATTAGGTTTCGAACAACACCACAGAAATCAGCCATTTTAGCTGACTTTGGAGCTCCATTTCTACTACAGAGTTCATTCAGTTTTTCAGTCGATCATTTCGAAGTTCCCTGTTTAGACACTTTGTTTATTCAATCAAAATTTCAGAAGAATTGATAGATTTATTGATTCGAAAACAAAATGTTGTAATCAGAGATTTTATTTTAATCATTTTCTCATAAAAGGAATCTTCATTTTGTTGCAGCAGTAAATATTTTGGCATGAGAAACTCTTCAGGACTTTCTTTTGGTCACATGACAAGCTTACTCTTTTCCTTATTACCCTTAAGGTGTTTGAATGTTAATTTATAGTGTCACAACCTGTGTATTTAATATCTGAGCTTCTGGGGTAACCGGAAGCCTTCACCAAGGTGGTCAGATCTGTGTACTGATCGGCCCACTCCAACCGCTCCTGCCCTTAAGCCTGCCGAATTTGACTGATTTCTGACAATTGATTTAAATAATATAACAAATATAAATTATTGAATTTTTACAGTATTGCAGATTAAACGGGTCAGTCTAAAGAAGTAGCGATAATCTAAATCTCAAAAGAAAAAAAGAAAATGAGCTTATAAATAATGTCTATTTTGACAGTCTTGTGGGAAGTTCAGAAATAAAACTCTTTATAGCCTCAAAAATATACAGAACTATACATATTTAAATAATTGAGCCTTAGATTTGCATATTGCATACAATCATCGTGTCCTGAAGGGGATTGGAGATTTTTTTTTATAGCTAAACCTCTGAGCGGCATGACTAGCAAAATCCCCAAATCACCATATTGCCTATATTACTGATTCCTGACAACAAATGTAGAATGAATTATGGCTTTTTCTTTTATGATTTTATTGCAATGTGTCACAAAAAAAGATTTATTACACTAGCGACAGCGTGCTCAACCCTTTGCTCCATCTCATGCTCTTCTAATCCACAGGCATCACCAGAACCACCTGCTTGAACCTATTGGGTCCTTATTCTTAGTATATGATTTAAAAATATATGTAATTTTATTTCTCTAAGAGCACTTTGCCTGTCATCAAGTGAAAATCATCCCAAAAAACCCTCACTGAAATGAAAACTCGGCGCATCCTGCGAGCTGTAGGAGTTCACCCTGACGCTAGACTTATTATTGCTTTTCCCGAATGCCTTGCAGTACTTCTGTAGCACTCGAACTATCAAAGAGAAGCACAATCTGGGCTGTTGCTAGCAAATTCTGCAGACGCTCGGCACAGTTTAATACTTTTTAAAAACATCATCTCCTCAGTGCTGATGACTTCTCGCTTCCGATTGGTCAGAATGCGGTCATTAATTTTGTAGGTCTGACAGTAGTCACGGTTTCTATAGCAACAAAATTGGCACATTTAGAATTGTAAACACTAACGAGAGTCAGAAAACGGGAAAAAACAAACAGGGTTTTGAGGTAAACAGTATAAATCCACGGTAAGACTTATGAAAATATAACGATAAAACGTTGCATGAGAAACGAGCTACTTGTTACTAGCATCTTGTTTCAACTTCGTTTTTGAGTACGTTTTAAGTATGAATGATTTTATTACACATTTCCTTAGTTATAAATTGCTGGGTTATATATTGGTAGGTTGGAAAGTCATGTGGATGTTTGGACTGCATCAAACAGACAATAAAAATAAAATCTGTAACACAGGAAATGAGCCCTGGACCCAATGTAAATTTTGTCCAATAAAAAAGGAAAAAACGCAGTGGGGTTCCAACCAAATTGTGCGGTCATTGGTTCTTTCCCTTTAATAGCACCACATGGCGTGTTTTATTCCTCTTAGACCACAATGGTACTGGAAATTTTCCTCGTTTTTAACGGCACGCGTCTGCATTATTCCTTTTTTGATGAATGCGATTCTTTCGGGCGCATTTCTCTCTCTGTTTTTTTTTTTTCTCGGTTGTGTTATTCTGCAACACCATTTAGAGTAGAAGTACACAATTGCAGACGCAGCGTGAGTCCCCCGTCCCATCTGTGTGGTTCCAGTCTGGTAGCGGTTAGAGCGCTGAGACCCAGGGCCTGTGTGCTGCACCGTGACTGATGCATCTGCAGGGGAAATAGACCATTTTCCTGCACCGCTATTTATTAGCCACTCTCTCCGGGGTCAGGAAGAAGGCAGGGGGAGGAAGAAGGTTAGTGGAGAGATGAGGTTTTTTTTTTTTTTTTTTTGCCACTGGCAGTTCAGACCTCTTTGACTATCTGGAGGAGACAGGAGATTGAGGCACTTCAGCATGTCTAAACATTCTGCAGATGTTCAAGATTCATATTTCCTCTGGCTGGATGGGGTTAAACTGAGAACCAGGACAGTGTGGGCCGTGTTTTACATGCTGTATGTCAGGGCTTCTGTGCCTACTGTATAACCCCTAAAGGTTCAAGTTTCAAGGGTTTTTTTTTGTTACATGTACAGATGTCAGTGACTTTATGAGAAGGCAAACTACAGCAAATATTAAAGATTAAACACTATTAAAGTGTGGTAAAGAGAAGAGAAAATAAGACAAAGAATAAAAATACTAATAAGGAGGCATAAGAAAATCATAATGAACGTATTATTAATATTTACATATGACATTTCTTTTATTTATTCATATATTTATAAGCATGAGGTACTTTTTATTAAAATACAGTAGGTAAGATGCAGTAGTACTGAGTGCAGTGGGTGCAATAAGAACTGAGAATTGTTCCAAAATGTACACGTGTTCAAGAGCTGGAGGAAATTCTGAAATTTCTGAGAATTTGCGAATTTGTTTTTAGATTATTAACGAGGCCCAAAGCAAGTAGACTGCACACAAACCTTGGTGCTTGGACCTTAGACACTCAATTAGCTACATTTAACTCATTCAACTCTTAATATTTACACCGAATTAATGTTCTAGACTGCAGGAGTAAAACAGTTGGATTAATGGAGGCAAAAAAAAAAGAAAGTATGTTGCAAGTTGAAGTCGGTATTTTATTTATGACCGTATGACAAGAGACCCCTAGAGTTGATGTCTGGATGTTTTATTCCATGACAGCGCACACACATTCATCTCAGGATCGGATCTGAAGGGAAAGACGTCATTCGAAATGTGCAATGGGCGTTCACGTCAAACCGGGAATTTTGAGTTTATAAAATAAAAGAACACATTTATGCAACAATCCCAGCGTTTAACTAACGCCTGCAAAGATCCAGCATAAAATGTTTTGTTAGTACACCTGTACCAGCTGTTTACCGTTCCCACAGAAAGACTTGTGTCTCGTGCAATTTCACCACAGGTCCTGCGTGGATTATCCATGTTCACGGGAATGACTGCTGTGCTGGGAACCACCACTGAAGAAACTTTATCACCACACGCAGTTCCATGCACACACTAACGCTGCTGTCTGCCTTCTTGATTCACGGTCTCTGGACTGTTCGCGACATGTGCGCCACCTAGCAGTAATAGGACACACTAGCTACCTTCTTCTGCGCGTAGTAGCGCCAAGCTAGCATTCATTTATATACCTGTAACATGAAAAGTGTTACATGTAGCAAATCAACGCTTATGGGGATCTCCTGGGTTTTATATCGATCACATCAAGGTGATGGGGTCGTTATAGAGTTATCTCCTGCTGAATCGATCACCACAGCATGCAGAGAGCATCCCGGGCATCTTTCCGTCACCTCCATATGTCAGCGACGTTCGTACCCGCCGCAGTGTCGCATGCGCTTTGGAATGTAGCGCATTATAGCTGTCATTGTGGGTTTCCGAATACAGTGCTGTTAACAGCTTGGCCTGCGTCCCTGGGTTTTTATTAAAACTCGTTGAAATAAAACCGAAGCGTTTTTCTCTTTAATTAAACTGATATGAAATTACATCGCAGCTCGCATAAAGTTTACACACGGGCTAGATTTGGCCCGTGGGCCAGCTGTTTGGAAAAGTCTTCTCTAATTTGAAGTCTGGACGGCAGCCTTAGGAAGGCGAAGTATAATTTGTGTAATTTATGTCTGGTCTTGCAACAAAAAAAAAAGGAAATAAATGTAAATGGGTGACATCTTGTTTGAAAAAAAATGTTTTTTGCATAAAAAGCAGGGTCGTTTTTTTTAAGGTCGCATTCGATCATGTGATCTTGTCGTATTTAGTGTGCTTGTTTAATGGAATGTGGCATTCAGCATCTATCATGCAGTCAGATGCTTGAACTGTTTTGTGTGTGTGTGTGTGTGTGTGTGTGTGTGTGTGTGTGTGTGTGATGTAATTTACACTCTGAAAGAAGTAGGCCAGGCTTCCGCTGTCTCTTGCGCTAATGCATCCACCTGTCGGTCTCTTCACATCAACATGCCAATGCAGGAGTGCATTTGCATGCTGCCGTGTACATTCACTTGTCCTGAGGGGGATTTGTGTGTGTGTGGGGGGCTCTGTGTATATTTGTGTCTCGAGGCGCTAAGGGAATGTGTGTGTGGCGTGAGTGGGTGTTTGCGTTCCTGCCCGCATGTTGGTGAGCGTGTATGTGTGTGTGTTTACAGAGTAGAAAGCCCTCACTATACTTGATTTAGAGATGACGTCTGCGAGCGCTGTGTGAAAACAACTCCAGCATTCGGGAGCTTGAAACTTGCGAAATAGCTGTGTATGTTGTACACTAGTCTTCCAGTACTGCGGGTGGCGCTGTTGGAATTTCTCATCATGGAAAATAATGGTTCTTCCTCATTAGCGTCATATTGTACCTGGAACATGGATAAATGGAAGGCTTTGGAACAAAAGCTTTTTACTTAGTGTCAGTTTGAACCGAAACTAGCGACTCAATCATTCCAGAATCCAAAAAACTCCTTTACGTCGAAATATCTGTTTCTGTCCTTTGCCTTTAAATCTAATTTACATTCGTCTCAGGGGCATGTTGACTATTAATCCCTCTATTACGCTGGAGTTTGAACAGAATTAGCGAAGCACACAACAACTCAGCTGTTTTAGAAGCGTGTACAGCAATAGTGCAAATATGTACCAAAGAAATATCAGTGTTCGGGTAAAAGGATTTTTTTTTCTTCAGCAAAAAAAACGCAGAATCACAGAAAGTTTCTGTATTCAAAATAATCATTTCAGATTCAGTACCTTCAAGTAACCATCAAGAATGAAAGGTTGGAGAAATATGAATAAATCTCTCTTCACCTGGTATTATTAATTAAAATAGTCATATATTTTATAGGAATATGCAGTTAATTCCTAGATAAACTGGGCAAAAGTGTGTGGACACCCGTCCATAATGTTCGTATGTACTTTTTGAGCATCCTATTCCGCATAATATCCTCGATTCTTCTACATAGATGATCAAGTGTCACCAGATAGTGATATAGGAGAGGTGAGAAGGCCTGGGGTGCAGTCAACGTTCAGGGTTAGGGTTTCAGTAGGTTTGAAGCTCTATAGCAGGAGATCTTCCATGCCAACCCATATAAAGCAGATCTTCATGGAGACGGTTTTCTACACAGCGGCATTGTCATGCTGGTACAAGTTTAAGTCTCCAAGTTCAAGTGAAGCGAAAATGTGATTCTGTCGCATCCAGAGACGTCCAGTACAATTGTGTGCCTTCAACTTAGTGCTAAAAGTTTGGTGAAGAAGCACATATGTCTGGAAAAGCCAGGTTTCCCAATACTTTTGGCAAAACAGAGTGTTTTCAAGATGTTTTCCCGTTTTATTTAGTATTGTAAATACTAGTCAGCTGTTTAGACAAACCCAAACAAACAAAAGTTCAATTCCAGGTCAACTTTTTAACACAAAATCATTCAGCTTTAATATTTCATCCGCCTACTTTTTAAATTTTTAATAGAAATGTCCGGGATCACGCTGGTGCAACCTAAAAACTATTGGGGGCATGCTGTTACAGGAAATGAATCACTGACCAGGTGGCGTCTTGCAGCCTGACAGGCACCGCAGACACTTTGGGTCGTAATTAGTTTTATACAACAGCACAATGAAAACAAATAAAATATGATTTTACAGTGGTTTTACAAGTCGCTTTACAAGTGACTAAGAAATACCTTCTGACCAATCAGCTTTGAGAATTCAGCAGCAATTCTGTATTTTCTGAGATTGGACTTGAGCTTTGAATTAGCGAAAATTCATTGATGGCGTTTTTATACATTTGGATCATTCGCGAATATGAAAACGGTTTAGAATTTTAGTTGGTTTCGGAAGTCGAGTGCTGATTATTAGACTGATTTTTTAAAAACATTTTTTTGCTGCTCATATTTGTTTGTGGTTTTTCTTCTAGTTCATTTTCCAACCTGTTTCTGTCGTTGGCTTGTTACCTGATTGTGTTCACCTGTTTTGAGCTACATTTTGATTATTTCGTAAAGTATTGAGTCTTGTTTATCTTCTTACACCATTTTCTGAGATTAGACTTGAGCTTTGACTGGCTTTCGAGCTTGACTGTCGACTGTACATGTTTTATGATGCATTATTATCCATGAGTCATGGTTTGGAAAAGTGTTTAGGGTGTTGGACTTTTGCGGAAGGTCCTGAACCCTCACCTGCTCAGTTGAATGTATGACATTATTGGCAAATAATGTAAATGTAAATGTTCATGTCAGGTATTAGGATTTATGAGGGATGCTTTTGCTGGTTTAATTCACAGCACCACTTTTGATCAAACGTGACCCAGCTCAAGAAACATCCTGAGTGCACGTTTTCATCTATTATTCATTAATACCACCGTCTTTCGCTCCTTTCACCATCCATCCATCTTTGTTTGGCCGTGCATTTAATCAGGACGCAGTTGTTTATTTTCTATATACGAGGCTACAGTGAGCGCTCTGTGTCACCGCCACCTGCTGATGGATGACTCGGGTGATGGAAATGTATTAGTACAGCTTTCTAGACAGGCTCCCGAGTCCCACATTTGACAAAAGCAATGATTGTCAGCAATGCGGTGTGTTTCCCGGGCTGCTAAACAATCACGCGCACGCATTTAAACTGCCTCCTGCAGCCCCTGGGACAGTAAAGAGGGGGAGGACAAGTGAGCTCCTGAGGTGGAAATCATGTTTATGTAATAGGTTGGTGGGAAAACTGCTTAAGTGCATGACTGTGATGTTTCCTCCAGCTAACACAGAGCGCGATCAGATTATTTAGGAAGCAGGCTACAGGTTTTAGAGGAGGTGCAGCTTGTAACTGCACACCTTTTATTTTTTTTTGCGACAAATGTTGTAGGCACGTCGTTCACAGTCGTAGCTAAAATCGGTCTTCCGTTGACATGATGGTCATTTGTCAAAAGGAGTTTATGAAGCTGATTGCTGCCCTATAAACGCTGCCTGTTACCCCATGGCTTTATTCGATCATCCGTCCTGTACCTTCACTGTTTACTTGAAGAGCTAAATGATCCACCAAACATTTTCTTCAATGCCAAAACTGACCTTTTTACCTCGCTTCCTAGTGTCCATAAACATTTATTTTTGTCTTGTAATGTTCCAGTAAAGCACATTTTCTTTTTTTTTTCTTTTTTGCATGACAAACAACTTAAATAACCAATCATGCAAGCTCCCATCCTTTTCCCTACAATTGTTTGAGTTTGCATTACAGATCAGATGTATAGGCTTGAATACATGCAGCCCCAATTCTGAGACACAATTCCTTTTTCCTCCATCTCTTCCTTCAAAGGGAATTTTTGTGGTGTTTTTGGATATTAATATTTAGTTCAAAACCCTGGACAGCTCCTTCTGACCTGTTCCTTTTTCTACTTACCGTCCTCTATTTATCGATATATATTTTCAAACATACCTCAAGACCCGTTAAGAGATTTTCTGATTAATGTAAAGCTACTTTACTCAACTCCTGGTTAAATATATCAAGCGTGAACAGGAATTTGGGGAACCTGGGATGTTTCAGCAGGTCTGACTGGTTGCTGAATGGGTTTAATAGAAGCGCTCAGAATACTGCGAAGAATATTTAATAAACAGCTCAATTGAGCACACCCGAATATAAGCCTCACCCACTGAATTTGACAAAGATTTTATTTTGAACATAAATACGCCGCACCTGTCTATAAGCCTCAGTCTACACTGAAACTAATGAACTTTACACAGGCTTTAATGAAAGACAGTGTCTGTTACACGCCTTGTATCTAAACAGTAGCCTACCAAGAAAGTCGTTGTTCACTGTCTTCCTCCTTCCTTTCACAACTATTTCTCTCTGGAGTTTATCTTTCGGCATCGTCGTGCGTTTAAAAATCACCATCGGTGAAGATTTTCTCCCGATGCCGTGCAGCTCAGAACACAGGTGAAGTGTGTGTTTTCATGCTCGGTTGTTTTCAGCGTGACGAATGATTCGCATTTCCTGTAGACTGTCCGAGTGAGCTGCAGGTCAAACGTCAGAGGAACATCATCCATATTTATGATGTGGTGCGGCCTATTATGATTGGTTCACCTGAACCTGTTCTGCAATTTCATTGGTCTAATTTTATGGGGTTCAGTTTTTTGTCTTGAAGTTTGTGAAACCGGGAAAAACCCAGGAAAAATCCATATATTAGCCGCTTCGTTGTTTAAGCCACGGGGTTCAAAACGTGAGAAAAATGTAGCTGCTTATAGTCCGGAAAATATGGTAATAAAAAATACAAAAATATTCAAAATGAATTCTTTGAGGGTACCAATAATTATAACCCAAAAACAAGGAGATCCATAAACTGAATGATGAGATACAGTAGGTACAATTTGGAAACTCATAAACAGAGGAATGTGAGACAAAGCAACAGGAAGGGAGACTGAGAACCTAATTAAAGTGAAACACAAAACAGCTAAAAACGTTTGAATAACAAACCGGTGATAAACTTTGATTAGACAAAGGAGTGTAGAAAAAAAAAAGAAGTGCTGAGACGGTGATTTCCAGATGACTTCTAGGTTTATTTCAGGGTTCTGGAGTAAGTACAGTAGTTTTTGGCCTCAAGCCATGTTATCTCCTTTGTCTGGCCTTGGCAGGATGTGTCCACTTGCTCCCTTAGTCCTCTTCTGAAGTACTCAAGAATGAGTCATGGCAGATTTTTTCTTTTTTTTAACCACACGTACAGTTTGGACGAAAGAAAACGCTGAAAGTAATGGATGAGTCGTCATTTTGGCATATTAAAGTCTTTATGGCCTGTGTATCGTCCATCTAGGATTCTGGTGATTAGCTGATCAAAAGATCCGATCTGAACACTCCTCTATTAAAAACCGTAAATCACAACTTAATCCAATTTGGCTGTTGTTATATCGCCATAGTTACGGCTTCTCGCCTCTCGCCACTGATTAGATTGATGGAGCCGAATGCGCTGACTCACGCAGCTGGATATGAGTTCCTGGTACCGTTAATGGACAGTGAAGACATTACCGCTCTCTCAAGCCTTTCTGGGACATCTCCGGGCCAATCAGGGCGTCAGGCAGCCGCCTGTAACCACAGCGACAGAAGGACAAGAACAGATCGTTCAGTGCTGGGGGGGGGGTTTGGGGGGGTAATGGTTGGAGTTAAAGAGGCACGCGAGTTGCCGGGGAAGTTACGGCACGCCGTTCACTCCTACACTGTTTTCACACCTTGTCAACAAGCGAGATTTATTTTTTTCGTCTTCATACCGTGATTAACATTACCAAGCAAGAACATTAACTTTGTGTGAAAATGTACGCACCCTCGTTTTATTAACCTTTTTTTTTAATCATGTACCTTCTTTTTTTAAATCACAAGTTCAATTTCACACAAGAACAGCAAGTACTAATGGGGAACATCAGATCATTGTAGTGACTCGGTTCTTTGAATCTCGTTCATCAAAAGGAACAAATCGTTTTTTTAAATCATTTTAGTTCATTCAGATCAGAATTAAAAAAAAAAGTTTCACTTTCAATAAGAAGACGTCTACACACACCAACTTAACCACCAACTCACCTCTCATATCTTCTGGTCCGTGTCGTTAGTTCTTTTGTCACATGACTCCCATCATTTTTTGTCAAGATTCGGACCAACAAAACCTGATCTACTGCATCGTGTCACGTGTGTATGAGAGTCACGTGACAACTCGGACCAGAGGACTCATTAAATGAACTACTCGCACTCTTCTGTACATAAACTACGGAGATTTTGCGACGGTTCGCATGCGTGTCCAGTAGGAAATTAACAAATCAGTCACATTAAAGACTCATTCAAAATAAACAAATCGTTCATGAACGACCCATCGGTCTGTGGTGCTGCGGTGGGGGTGGTTCCGTATATTGTCATGTGCAAAAGCGTGTATTTTATAGTACTGTTATACAACTGATATGATTTGATTACTGCTTTATTTTCAAATGGAACACCAAAGTTCAATCATATAAAAATGAACTAAAAATTACAATGTTTTTATTCCTGCTTTGCAGCCCCGTGGTTGGGGAGCCATGGTGTAAAGAATTAAACAAATTGAAAGCAACATCTAATGTAGAAGGTGCAAAAGTTTAAGCTCCCACAAGTGTGATAATTTATTGAGTCTCCAGGGGAACATATTTAATCCATATAAAATGATGTCTAAAAAAGTAAAAAAAAAAAAAGTAAAAAGGTAAAATATTTATGATTTTCAAAGCAAAAAATTGAGCTGATAGAAAATTAATTGTGCAAAGTGATATATATTTTTTTTTTTTCAGATTTTCTATTGGCACAAATTTTAACTTATGGAAATACACTATAAGGCTAAAAGTATATTTCTGTACATATTGATCATCTCTATTCCAAAATATATTCTAATTTTACTATGTAATAACCGCAGGTAAAGAGAATTGCATGGAATGGGTCTCCAGTGTCAGTGCGTTCTGTGTTTTCTGCCAAGTCTTCAGGGTGGATAAAAAAAAAGAGATAAAGAAAAATAAATAACCGTCTATACTTTAAGACCTGATTGGAACCGACTTGCTTCTTGCACGTTGTTCATTACACCTAACTATAAATTGATAAACAGTAGGACAGGCTGTTCTTTAGTTAATAATCAAGCAGACTCAGGTCATGTCCACAATAACAGGTTTTGCCTTCGGTTGTGCAAATTTGAAAACGACCTTTTCTTTTTTTCGGTTGCAGTATGGACTGTGAGAAACGCAGGCTTTAAAAAACGCATTTCATCCATGCGACAGTCCCTTCCTCAAGCTGCAAAGAAAAATTTACGTATTAAATCTTATGTCTTGTTGATGAGCAACTTTTGGCAAACGATTGAAAAGGAATGTGTGGACGCGGCGAGTTTTTTCGGCGAAAATTGTGTTTTCAAAACGATCCGGATTACTGTAGCCCTCGCCTCATACACATTGTCGTTTCCTTCCTCATGTCCCGCCCATGCTGAGTTGCGATTCGCTCCGTAAAATCGATAAAAGGACGCATGTTGTGCATAATAAATCACTAATATTTGTTTCTATTTACAAGTAAATGAATCAGGAGAGGGTTAAAAAAACAGCAGGGGAAAAAAGGATAAGAAGATAAATGGATTGTTTTAATCATGTTGCTCGGCTCAGTTAATTTTGAAGGGCCGTCATTAAAGAAGTTTTGGCATCGGATCTGAACCTGCAGTCGGATCTGCTCGTCCGCAGGAGGAATCCGTGTTTCGTCATGCATGAGGAAAACTGCTTCGCGTTCTCCCGGCCCTGCTGCTTGATTGAGATGGCAGTGTATGTCCACAGCCTAATTATGTGCGATTTTCTCCGTCTTCAGCCGAGCATGCGGTTGCCATGGAGGCGGGCCGGCAGCTTTGGCAGCAACCCACCAGGAGCCATAAAGACCCGGAAAGATCTTTATATTTTGGGAAAAAAATCAAAATCAGCGCAGCCTTGTGGAACAGCTGTGATTTCTTTTGTCCTTCTTTTCTTTCTTTTTTTTTCTTTCTGTCTCGCCGTCTGTCTGTCTATTTCTTTCTTTCCGTGTCTCCTTCTGACATTTCCCCACTTCAATCCATCTCATTTCTTCCAAATGTAATGACAGAGATTCGTCCCGAAAGGACCTTTGAACCTTATTTGGCCTTTCACGCTCGAATTACTCTGAAACTCTGCCAGCAGGTAGGGTTGGGTTGGATCCCAATTGTGTAGTTGACATATAGGGCACTACGTAGGGCGGAAAAGGCAGTGACCCGTATCTAAAATAGTGCGGTATGTAGGAGAAAAGCAGGTTCTGGACATTTTCACCGCAGTTCCAATGTAACGAAGCATGGAAGAGAATCCAAGATAACGGCAAGTTTTCCCATAACCTTAAGGGCTGTTTGGCTATTTTTCCCAAAAGCACCAATAGTTTTGAACCCTGACTTTACCCTTGTACGTAGCATCTTTAGCATCTTTTTTTTCTTGACAAAATATAATCTCGCATCTAAATAATAAATACCAAATAGCTACGAATTCTTGATTCTGATTGGTGGAAAAGTATCGATTCATTCCACATGAAGAACAGAGGTTTTTTCCCGCATTTTATGAAGTTTTTGAATGATTGCTTATCGAGTGATGGCAGAATTTATTTTGTAGATGTCGCACAACGGTGTAACAATGTAACGACAAACTGATAAAAAAAACATCAATACTAGCTTTAAATCATACAGAATTGCAGGCAGTTTTAGAAAAAGCTCCACATCATTTACAAAATAATATCCGAAATCAGGCTGTAGCTGTAGATTAACCCTGCTGACTGAAGAAAGACTGGTGATCAGGAGTTTATCTTGGTGTCCTGAAGCGAACCTCGTGACGAGCTTTTCCGCCGGATTTCTTAGCTCCTTTTCAAGTCGGGCCTTTTTTCTTCTCACCGGTTTGCTTTTCCGAACTTCACGTCCATGTTTACTCCGAGGCAGACCGAATGGCAGTGCAGAAAAGCCCGGCGAATGTGTGTATGCCATCTTGAGAAAATAGAGGCATTTTTTTTATACATCTGGACTTTGGAATTGAACAGATTTCAGCAATTATTCACTAAAAAAGAAAAACAGGTCCTGAAATCAGACAAAGTGCATCTGCAGGCTGTAGAATCCACTGTGCCGGCTTCGTCCTGCCTATTTTTAGGTGTTTGCGCATTTTCGGATGGCCCCAGTTTAGCTGGGTAGATTAATTTGCGCTCGGTTTGCTGTAGGGAAACGCTGAGTAGGATGAAAAATACGGTCAGGGACTTTGCGCAGCACAAGGAACCACCCCATTTCATTAGCGGCCGTCACAATGCTTCATTACGGCTATTAATCTATTGTAACAAAGCAATCGGAAAAACAAAGTGAGTTCGCTCCACGTAAACAGGCGCTGTAGCGCAGTGGACAGTGAAAACGTGTGTGTGTGTGTGTTTGTGTGTGTGCACATTGACTGAACTCTAGATGGACTTGACTGGGCTCAACACCATCCATCTTCTGTGATCGCCACATTGTGGTTTTGAGTGTGTTTGTTTTTTTACTCAGTTTCTATGACAAAGCAGAAGAGTTGCCCTTTTGCTCCCCTCGCTTGTATACATCACCTATTTTCCCGTTTGATGTGCTGCTATAGATACTCCGATACCACTTTGTATGTTGACCTATAGCATTGATCTGAGTGCATACAGCATTCTGCACACACACACACACACACACACACACACCCTGTTCTGCCCACATATGCACACACACACACACACACACACACACACACACACACACACACACACACACACACACACACACACACACAGGCAGACCTAAACACACTCAACAAGAAAGCTTTCCTTTTACACAACACTCATGGAATTAACCTTGCTGAGCTGATAGCACGCTGATGGTGAGCTCAGACATGGGGACAGAATGAAGGATTATTATTTACACGTTTAGAGCTGATAGCACATCGTGAGTGTTTGTGAGGGTTTAATGTTTAAACTGCATATATTCATTATTAATGTTTTCACTGGAGATGCATGCAATCCAAATGCAGTATGGCCAAGTCAGCAGCTCTTGAGCTTTTTTGTTGTTGTTGTTTTTCCCCTTCATGACTAATCACTGATCACCAATTTTCCCAATGAACAATCATTGATCACTAGGGTTGTAACAGTTCACGTGTCTGTAATGAAATTCTTTTGATACAGGGCTTTCGGTTGCTATTCTTTTTATGTGCAAGAACATTCAAATCAGAGTTCGTCTCTGGAGCGTATTAAGAGGCAGACCGCAAGTTGGTTTAGTCTCCGCCTCTTTATTCAAATGCATTTTTATTATCATGATTATTTAACTTGAATACAGAACAATCCCAGGGGTGTTAAAAAGAAACTAGTGTCAGCGCAAGTTTGTTTTGCGCATGCGTGAAAATGCTAAAGAATCCATAGCGCTTTCATTAGCTGCAAACCAGGATGTGGCTAACGCTAGCGCTTTGGATTCTTTTTCGTTTTTATTTTTAACTTCAAGAATTTCTCTTAAAAGGAGAAAATCTTGACAATTCCCAACAACCAATCACTAATCACCATTGTTCCCAACAACCAATCATTAAACACCATCACTCCCAGGAACTAACCATTGATCACCATATTTCCCAGCGACCAATCACTTATCACCATTGTTCCCAACAGCCAATCATTAATCACCATCACTTCCAGTTACTAACCACAAATCACTATTGTTTCCGAATGACTAACCACTGATCACAGTAACCAAACACTGATCACCAATGCTTCCAGTAACTAACCACTGATCACCATTGTTCCCAACGACCAATCACTAATCACCATTCTTCCTAATGACCAATCACTAATCACTATTGTTCACAATGACCAATTATTGATCACCATTACTCCCAGTAACTAACCCCTGATCACCATTGTTCCCAATGGCCAATCACTGATCCCCATTACACTCAGTTACTAACCACTTATTATTATTGTTCCCAATGACCAAACACTGATGTACATTACTGCCAGTGACCAATCACTGTTCACAATTACCAATCACCAATTACTGAATACTAGTGTTTCAAAGACTAATCCCTGATCACCACTGCCCCTAGTGACTAATCACCATCACCGTCATTATAACAGATTTGAAAAGGCAAATTATCCTGGGGGTTGAATTGATGTGTTAATGACCGTATAGTGTCATGTGGTGACGTGGTGAATTATAATTTCATGAGCAGTTACTCTGCTGTCTGATTTGAAAGCCAGGAAACAGTGATTGCACTTAATGCAGGTCCATACTCAATTACATCTGGTGTTCAAAAACACACGGTTCATTGCGTCATGACCAGTCCTACGAAGAGGCCATAAGGTCACCATGATCACCATAGCGATGGAGTTTAGCGTAGAATCTTACGGTCTGACTAATCCTGCACAGAGGGCGAACAATCTGCTCTCCGTCATTTGGAGCGACCGCATGACGCAAATCCACAATAACACTCGCTGCTTTATAGATGTCCAGAGGGTCCAAATAACCAATTAGGACTCATTTTTTTAATTCTCCCTTTATCTCTCTCTCTCACACACTCACACACACACACACACACACACACACACACACACACACACACACACACACACATTTTATGCACACACTTCACCCTCTATCCCACTATTCCTTTGTCGTCCAAACTCCTATTCCACACCTGTCTCCTGTTTCCTCCTCTCATTCTTATTCCTCTCTTTCACCCTTTGCTATTCTATTTTTTTTCTCAAACACACACACACACACACACACACACACACACACACACACACACCTTTTTCCCTCTTGACACTTCTGCCCTCCAGTTCCATATTTGGCCAGCGAGACAATTCTGTTTGATATTAATGCCGTTGTTGCTTTGCTGTGTTTAATCCATAATGCAGATGTGCTCCTGTGATTAACCAATTTACACAATGTACACTGTATGGTCAAAAGTTTGTGGACACCTTAGATTGTGGTTTTTTTTTTTTTTTTTTACATTCTATTCCATATTTGCTCCTATGCTGTTAAAATAAGCTACACTCTTCTGGGAATGAATGATTTTGGAACCAGATTGTCCAGTCCAATTCATGTAAAGCATTTGTTCACAGAGCTGGCTTTGTGCAGCACACTGTCAGGGGCAAAACTTTGCCAGAACAGTTTGAAGAAGAAGCTTAATGGCTGTGAAGGTACGGTTTTTCCAAACCTTATATATTGTCCATCAAAATCGCATCATAACATAGCGGAATCAATGGTAGTGTCAGGATTATGAACAAAAACTACAGTACCCATCAGCCACTGCACATCATCTGACCCCAGCATTTACTAAACAATGATCGTCTGCACCTGAATCATGTTTAAGGTCTATTAGAGGTTCACACTAATCCAGGTCTCACATTTGTTGCTACATAAGTGATGTTTGATTAGTGTTATGTTCTTGTTTGATGTTATTTGGTGGTTTGTTTCTTTGTCCTTAAATCTGTGGTTCAAATAGTTCAAATTATTTGCACTTCTCTGGTTTATACATGACAGACATTATCCGATGGTCACCATAATCGAACCCTGTATCCCAGTCTTCGATAAGATTTTATACTAAAATATGAACTGATGGAAAACAAGCCGAGGGAGAAATTGCGAAAGCTTTATTGTTATAAAACCATATATTTTTTTGTGTTCATTTCCGAAATGAAAAACGAATGAGCGTAATATACACCGGGCCACGCTGTCAATTACGACTCTATTCATCACACTTCATCACACAGCACAATCGAGTATGAATACCGATGGATAGAAGCATATTTTCTTTGCTGTAATAGTAAAACGTTGTATGGCCTTAGGCCATCTCATCAGAATTGCTCAGTGGACGCGTTTGCATTGATGCAAATGAATCAAATAACAGTTTCATACTGCAGAAGTGATTCTGGGCTCCCAAAGCACCAGCAGCACCAAGATCATTATAAAATGCTGATGAGTGTCACTTGAAATGGTGCGTCTGGTCGTCGCAATATCCCTGAACTTTTTTTCTTTTTCTTTTTTTTTTTTGGAATTGTCTAAGGTTTATATTAATATCGAATTGTTACTATAGTAACAATTACGGCGCAATACGGCTCTTTGAATGGAGCCAACAAGCCAAAAAAAAGAAGAGTAAATGTTGATATGGCAATTTTTTTTTTTAATTTAATTATGATTATTATAATTTTTTTATGGAGTCTCCAGTGTCTCCAGTGTCAGTTCTTTCCTACTATTCTGATTTTGTTATAATTTCCGACAAAATCAAAAGGATTTTAAGCTGTTTATCAACAAGAAACAAAAAAGACACATTTTTTATTTGTGATTTACTAATAAAACGCGAAAGTTTTGGAAACAGTAACAGTAACAGTAACAGTAAAAAAATCAATATAGAAGAATAGAATTGGGTTCATAAGAAGGAAACCGATTGTGTGCAGGGGGAAATAAACCTTTTACACACACTTCAGGCATGTTGTCATTGTGAGGACCTTTTTATTAACATCCCTTTATTCTCATAATGAGCTGTTTTATGAACATGCTAATTAATCCTGATGCCAACATAACCTTGGTATCCAGATGTAATTCTTTATTTTACATTTTCAGAATAAAGCTGTTTTATAAGGACCAGCTGATTTGAAGCCGTCCTATCTTTGCGAGGACCACAATCAGGTTCGCTTCAATCATCCTTTATTGACTAAATGAGGACTTTTGGTCCTCACAAATGGCTAAAAATACTGGGACACTGAGCAAAAGTATTGGGACACCTGACTTTCCAGCTGTATGTGGATCTTCCCCAGAACACAATTGTGTAGGGCACCTTTGAATGCGGTAGCATTATATTTCGCCTTCACTTGAACTAGGAGAGCCAAACCTGTTCTAGCATGACAATGCACCTGTGCATAAAGCCTGCTCCATGAAGATGTGCTTTTTATTGTTTGGAGTGGAAGATCTCTTGCTATAGAGCTCCAACTGAGTTAACACACATTTCCATAAAATCTAGTGAAACATTTTACCAGAAGATCGGAGTTTCTTCAAACAGCAACCGGCGAGCAAATGTGGAACGGGATTTTCAAAAAGCACACACTGATCTTACGCTCAGATGTCCACAGTTTTTCCATATAGTGTACGCAATACACACTTGCACACACACACACACTGATTTTAATGTCATCATTTAGAGGAACTGCGAAGTGAACTCGCTATTGAAGCTGGTTTAGATCATGCAGGGTCTGACAGGCTATAAAGGGCAGTGCCACAAAGCCGACTCCTACTCTAATAAGAAGCGGAAAGGATGCTTTGTATCTCATGACCTTTTAAAGCTGTCTCTCTATCTGCACCCCCCCCCCCACCACCACCACCACC
>MU551605.1:2463067-2558067 GCA_024362625.1 Silurus asotus
CCCCCCCCCACTACCACCACCACCACCCCACACTCTTACTCTTTTTCTCTGTCTCATGTTCTCTCTCTCTCTCTCTCTCTCTCTCTCTCTCTCTCTCTCTCTTTCTTCCTCTCAGTATATTTCGAGTCTGTCAGTTTTACAGATCAGCTACATTACTGCAGCACGAGACACAATATCAGTGCTGCAGAACATTAATCTGAGAGTCACTCTGCTTTCTCTCCCTCACTTTCTTTCTATCTGTCTATCTCTCTCTCTCTATCTCTCTCTGATTGTATCTGTAAGTGAGGCTTGTTAAAGTAAACAGCCCTTTTCATTTATTTTTATTTTTTTATATCACGCCCACATCACACCAGCTTGAACTTTCCTCTTGTCTGGAAACAGACATTCATATAAATGTTTCAAACATGATGGAAGTGGAGAAACATCTGGAAAGAAGGCAGGGGGTAAATGGATGTTTGAGCAAAGCATCAGGGTTGTTGTTAGGACACGTGCTTTTTGTGTCACACCGTAATGAGGACTAATGCGGAGCGGATGGAATGACGCGAGGCAGATGGAGGCACTTTAGCAATGGTGTGGGTGTGTCTGTGGGCGTGGCTGTGTGTGTGTGTGTGTGTGTGTGTGTGTGTGTGTGTGGGCAGCGTTGTGTATGGCAGGTGCGTTTTGACAGTGCAGTGTCTCAGGTGTCTGTCTCTGACTGCTGTCCATATGGAGTTAGCTAGGCTGTGAAAGATCGCTAAAGCTCTGCCGCATCACTCTGTTTTTTTTGTAGACGTTAAACAAACATTTGTTTTCCTTTATGCATTTAAATACTTCCTTGTACACATGTGTATACATCACTATTGTGCTTGTGTGTGTGGTGTGAAAGTGTATTTTTGTACATGACCAAGCGTACACATCTGTGTTTCCATTTATGAATGTTTCTTTTTCTGACAATGAAATGTTGTGTGTGTTTGTGTGTGTGTGTGTGTGAGAGAGACCGCGATGAGCAGGTGGTTCTTTAACAGCGCTCCTGAGGAAGCCGTGACTGGAGTCTTTCCCTGTGTGAAGTCGAGCTTCATAGCTCAGTGTGTGTGTGTGTGTATGTGTGTGTGTGTGTGTGTGAAACGGCGGCCCATCAGCGCAGATGGAGTGTGTGACAGCGTGCTTCAGAAAGTCAATTAACACAGCTCTGACATCGAGTGTCGAGCCGAGCAGAGCTGTGGGCGCCGATAAACCAGCAAACACACGCCATAAAAAGGCATTCCGAACCGAAATCCATGGAAGAGTCGAGAATTTTTCTCAGGGATTTTTAACTATTTTTTTTCCCTCAGAGGAGTTTTTAAAGGGGGATATTGAAGGTGATGGATTGAGTTTTGTGATACCTGTATTATCTTTGTAATGTAGGTTGATGATATAGACCCTCTTTTATCATAACACCTTGCTAATAATTGCAGGACAACAACGTGAACGTTTTTGGCAATTTCTAGTTACTTTAAGCGCTACAGAAGCCGATTTTGTCATTTACGTAAAACAGTGGAGGTCGTGTGATTATTCCCAAAAATCTCGTCTTCCCTTTTTATAGCTTTTCCCTCGCAGCCAAGAGTAAGTTAGAGTTTCTCTTCAATCAGCTCTTTTAGCATAAAATCCATGCTGCTTGAAGACTGTTGTTTAATATCGATGCTTCTGCGACAGATTATGTATTGGGGAGGTGCAGCTGTGGCTACAGTGAAAGGAGACGTGTTGAATTGTATTTATTGTGTTACTTGCTTTGGTAATAACTTTCATTTATTCTCGCTGTATGAGTTTCCTGTCTGCGATGACGTTTCTCTGTCATATTGACGGTTTCCACAGCCATGGCGACACAGCGATGCTATTAAGAGGTGGATTGACTCCACTGAAGGCTTAGTTGTGAAATTATCGATGCTTTTTGACGGTAATTACACACATTTTCTATTTTACTGTTACCCAGCAAAGTGTTCACTCTAATGATCACCGACGCTGTAGACTCCTTCTTTCCATACATGTGGCAAAAAATAGTCCCGATGTACGTTGTTGCCATAGAAACATACTTCATTGTGTATGATAGTGTATAAGATCAAGCATATTAAAACTTCTCCCCAATCCGAAAACAGTAAAACTGTTATATTTTGCTTTGTTTATTATGTAGAAATGAATCGACTTTATAGCTCATTGGCACGTCAGTAGTCGAGGCAACACAATAAATGGTGATAAAAATCCCCCAAAAAAACATTCGCAAATCCCACAATTCTCCTGCCTCGGTGTGCAGACATTCCTCTCTTCCAGGTTACAGAATATAGGAAAGAAAAAAAGTGACCACGCGGCTCAGCGAGCTCGACACGCCTCTGATTGTCTATTATTTACACGATAATTATTTTAATCAACACAGCGGCTGATTTATGCATCATGGGAACTGTTGCTTGGAGACCGGGCCGTGGTTCTTAATGACCCATTGTACTTTTTTTTTTTTTTTTTTTTTTTTTTTTACTCCTGGAACAATAAAAAAAAAAAACTGAAGTTTAATTGCACGGCTCCTGAGACCGATAAAAAGAAACTCTTTTAAAACTTGCATTTATTCCGTTTATGACTCAGTGGTGAAAAGCCATTCAGGTGATACTGATGTTACATCTACTTTGACTTTATCGACAAAAGTATTGGGACATTGACTTTTCCAGCCACATCTACTTATTCTTTAAACTGTTAACACAAATTCAGAGGCACACAATTTTATTCGAAGTCTTAAACTAGGAGAACCAAACCTGTTCCAGCATGACTATGCCCCTGTACGCAAAGTCCATGAACAAAGCCCAAGTCCATGAAGATCTGCTTTACATGGGTTGGAGTGAAAGATCTCCTGCTATAAAAGCTCTCAACCCTATTGATCACCTTTGGGACTAACATTTTTTCACACTGACTGCACTCCAGCCCCCAGACTTCACTAACACCCTTGTGGTTGAGTGAACACAAACTTCCACAAAATCTAGCAGAACATCTTCTTAGAAGAGTTGAGCTTATTATAACAGCAAATTAGGGCGAATTGTGGAATAGGATGTTAAACAAAACATAAAATCTTGTCCACAATCTTTTGCCTATATTAACAGCTAAAATATGTTTACACGCAACTTTCTACGTTTTAAAAGTTCAAATCCCTGTTTTCCATTTAAATATAATTATCAAAAAAATAGAGAAAAAAATTTGTGTGAATCCATGCAACATTTTTAACATGTTTCAGGAATGGAGTGGGCAAAAAATCTGTGTATTATGGTACATATTTACTGTTTAAAATGGTCGAATTATTCTAATTTATAATTAGAATAATTATTATTTCATTTCCCAAAATAATTATCTCATTCACAAACAACAAAATAAATTTTAATTATACATTTTTCCATAAAAACAAAAATTATAATTAAATTAGTTGATTAAATTAGGATGACCTATTTTTAAATAAATTATTCATTATAAAATTAGGATAAATTATATAAAAAAAACCCTAATGATTTAATTATTGCTTTTTTCATTGTTCAGTTGAGATTAATAGTGTTTTTTTAAATCAATAATTCTTTGATGTATTATCAAATTAAGATCAATTACTTTGAAGGTCTCCTTAAAAAGTAAAAAAAACCTCTTTTTTAACTCTTTTTGCAAAATCAACTGATACTTACAGATATAAAATGTAAAATATGACACCACGATGGCTACATGGTCACGTTGCTAAACCTCAGCAATAGCTTGACTACATAAATGATTAGTGATCTGATCCTGTGACTGAGGACCTGGAAGTCTCGTGTGAAGCATCCACTCCTTTTAAAAGTGTAAAAAGCGTGCAATATTTCAAAACACTGTCCCAGGGGCCACACTCAGAGCAGTGTTTAGCAGCTTCATCATGCCCCTTGTTCTGTGAAATGCATCTGTCCTGGATTTCAGGGTGGAGCCGGGATGCTCAGCGAGACCTCACCAATCACCCTCTGAGCTCTCAGGATCGGAGAAGAGCTTCGTGCCCCGAGTCGTGCATTTATGTATTCAGCGTCTGCAGTGCAGATCCACCTGCTGAGATCAGAGAGGGGCAGAGGATTGTGGATTTGTGTTAGCGTGTGTGTGTGTGTGTGTGTGTGTGTGTGTGTGTGTGTGTGTGTGATAAGCTCAGCTGACAGCTCATCCCAAGGGCTTCCATCACAAGTCTTCACCTTGAGCCTCGATGTCTTATTGCCTAGTCATCTGCTTCGGTTTAGAATAAACCTTCACCAAGCCAGCTTTTATTTTTACTCTCTACAGGAAGGACGAGCGATCCGTTCTTTTTTAATACTGTAACCCATGTTTGTGTACACATCAGTCACAGATGGCCTGCGTTTTTCCAGCTGCACGTGTGTGTGTATGTGTGTGTGTGTGTGTGTGTGTGTGTGTGTGTGTGTGTGTGTGTGTGTGTGTGTGTGTGTGTGTGTGTGTTAATGGACTGCAGTCACTTTGGCCCAGTTTGGGAAAGTTGGAGCTTGAATAATGTGCAGTGACTAAGCAGGAGGTGTTTGTGTGGATATGTGTGTGTAGGTATGTATGTATGTGTGTGTGTGTGTGTGTGTGTGTGTGTGTGTGTGTGTGTGTGTGTGTGTGTGTGTGTGTGTGTGGATCTATACCCTTAGGGGGTTTAAACAGGCAAGAAAAGTGGCCAGACTGCTGAAGTAGGCAGTGGAGTTAACCAACTTTCTTCTTAAGAGGGCCAAGGAGCACCGCGGACAAACACGTAACACACACAACACACACACACACACACACACACACACACACACACACACACACACAAGCATACAGAGATCTCAGCTTAACTCTGAGACATTAACCCGACTGACCGAGACACAGATTTCAGGTTTTAGTCATTAAATGTGAATTGTGCCTCTGGCGAGTTCATTCATTTCACATCTTCTCGAATTAAAGGTGATGTCACGTGTATTTATATATTAGAAATGCATTATTTATTTAAAAATACAATAGTAAAATATTATAATGCCAATAATTCATATTTAACACATAATTATTTTATGTATTTTGTTGAAATAAAATTAGTTGGCAGAAATACTATTTTTACTCATTGGGAAAAAAAAACCTTAAGTCAGGTAGTGATGTAGGTGAGGAGGTCTGGGGTGCCTCAAAGGTGTTCAGTAGAGCAGGAGATCTTCCACTCCAGCCTATGTAAAGCAGATCTTCATGGAGATCAATGTCTGAGACAATGTCTGTTGTGAAAAGCACTATAGAAATAAACTTGATTTGACTTCATTGAGCTGGCTCTCTGCATAGGAGCATTGTGATGCTGGGACAGGTTTGGGTCTCCTAGTGAAAGTTAAGAAAAAATGTCATGCTACAGACCTTTAAAACAACTGTGTTTCCAACTTTGTGGTAAGAGTTTGGTGAAGAACCACATATGACTGGAAGGTGTTTGTAATATAGAGCATGAGGTAAAATTTATTATTTTTCCCTCTCAACTCCTTTCTTTTGAACACCGAATACATTCGGCTTTTAAGGCTTTTTAATTACCTCTGCTAAACTTCTCTCTTGTTGCCATGCCGACAGTACACTAATATTTTTCACATGTTGTTTGGAAGTCTGCCTAGTTGCTATATTGCCGTCACGCAGCGGCCATGTGGCGCGCACTACATGATGAAGCTCCGCTACCGAGAGCTGTTATCACGTTGTTAATTAAAAACACACAAATTTAGATTCAAATGAAATATTCCAGAATGCGAGACAAGTGTACCTTCAATGCTTGCATTGACGATTTGTTTCAAAGATCATCACTAAAATAATAAGTAGGTGGTGGTTTTATTCTACTGATCGACAGTGTGTTGGGTGGGCGCCAATAGTTTTGCATAGCATCAGATGGGCCATATATATATTTATATATTATATAGCGTTAAAAACATGTGAGGATTTAATATAGAAATTGTGCACATTAGTATTCAGATTTCAAAAGGTAACGGTTGCAAATAGGGGCGGAGTTTGTCTAAAATAGAGGCGTGTCTTATCTAAAGAAACAATTCTTCGAATCAAATCTTTAAATTGTCTTTTATTTGTTTATTTTTATGTGTATTTGATTGGATGCCGGAATTAGTGAACAAAACGGTGAACAAAACGGTGATTTTTTCTATCCCCAATTCTTTTTGTTGTTTAAAAGCAAAATTGTGGTTTTAATGCCATTTTTAAAAAAATCAGATTTTTTAAATTAAAATAAATCGACATCAGTCTTGCACGCATAAATATCGCTAGCTTTCATGGTGTAAGAATAAATGTGCAAAAATGTTGGCACACCTGTACTTCAGATTTACAGCAAGAGCACTTAGTTTGTTACAATAGTGTGTTAATTTTAGTGTGAGGTGGAAATACAGCTTGTATGAGATCCAGGGCCTCCTAATAGCTAATCGACATTCCAGAATGTTTTGAAGAACTCACTCAAAAACAGAAATGTACAAAAACAGATTGGACCCTGGAGCGGTGAGGCCGCAATGCTACCTGCTCTCGCATTAGTTAACCTTTTAGTGAGCTTATCCTGCCTATTTTTGTTCACCGTATAACTCCAGGTGCTCTTAAGTAATGTTCAGGCACTTGCTCTTCCTCACTATGTCCAAAATGAGTTTCTGCTCTAAATGCGCTCGACTCAGCAGTGTGCACTCGTCCAGGTGTCAAATCTGAAATGCAGTCTGTGTGAGACTTCCACTAGCTCTACACTTAGCTCAGGCTGTCAAGATGACAAATCACAGAACATAACTTTTCAATCAGAACTTGTTATAAGATTTTTTTCTTTTTTTTTGAAAGTGTTGTAAGGAATCTAAAGTTTCTAAAGTTGCACACACACCCCTTTCCTTCTCTCTCTCCTGTCTAAGGATGTTCTTGAACTGTCAATCATGCCCTTAATTAAAACTTTCTTTCGTCCTGATTCGTGTCCAAGTCCAATTAAAAACGAGTCATAATGTCTGGCTTCTTAAAACCTCATCGTCAGAGCAATATTTTTTTGCTGTAGTAATTATTGACGCGTGTTTACTGTGGGATGCAATTAAAGCCATGCCGTTTTTTGGTGACCGTCCGATTCCAAGCCCTCAGGCACTACGTAGACGGAGCCGACGTGCATTTGGTTGTCTGCGCCCGTGGTAACCTTTACCTGTCTTTCCTGTCTGGAATGATGGTCTGGTTATTGGCGCTATCAGGGACAGCCTTCAAAGCGAACGTTAATCATTCATGCAAATTCCGCATGATTTCTGCCTTGACCTTTTTGCTTACGCACGGCATGTGCGAATCCGCCTCATTTCCCTTCTTATTGTTTAGTTTTTTACCAATGTAGAATCATAATCCAATTTTGGTGTGTCAGACACGGTGGTTCTCCTCACTAAAACCAATAGTCACAAAGATCACGCCCCTTTTACTGAAGCAGACGGTAACAGATGGAACATTTACTTCATTCTGACTGACAAGCAAAGAGAGAACTTCTCCTTAACTAAAGCCAGCATGCACTTAGACTACACCTCCTCTTACTAGTCATGCGTCTTTTTCACGGATTAATAAAAACAGGGTTTTATAAAAATACCAAACACAACGGCTATAGTCTGTTTGTAACTAACAGATACAGAGGACACACCTCCTTTCTGATAGGTACATAGGCCACACCTTTTTCACTGGGCACGATAAGCACAGAGACCATGACTGTCTTACTAAGACAAACTCTCACATAGGCCACACCTAGACTATTCCTGAGACTGACAGACACTTAGACCACACCTCTTTCACCTGACTGACACATGTAGGCCACACCTCTTCCACTAGAGTGACACACATAGGCCACACCCCTTTCACCCGACTGACACACATAGGTCACACCTCTTTCACCCGAATGACACACACACAGGTCACACCTATTTCACTAGACTGACACACAAGCCACACCTTTTTTACTAGACTGACACACATAGGCCACACCTCTTTCACTAGACTGACACACAAGCCACACCTCTTTTACTAGACTGACACACATAGGCCACACCTCTTTCACTAGAATGACACACATAGGCCACACCTCTTTTACCCTACTGACACACATAGGTCACACCTCTTTCACCCGACTGACATACTGATACTGATAATCATACAGGCCATGCCTCCTTCACTGATAATCATACAGGCCTGCCTCCTTCACTGCTAAACACACAGGCCACACCTTCTTCACTGATTATCATACAGGTCATGCCTCCTTCACTGCTAAACACACAGGCCACACCTCCTTTACTGATAATCATACAGGCCATGCCTCCTTCACTGATAAACACACAGGCCACACCTCCTTTACTGATTATCATATGCCTCCTTCACTGCTAAACACACAGGCCACACCTCCTTTACTGATAATCATACAGGCCACACCTCCTTCACTGATAATCATACACGCCATGCCTCCTTCACTGCTAAACACACAGGCTACGCCTCCTTTACTGCTAAACACACAGGACACGCCTTCTTCACTGATTAACACATAGGCCACATCTTTTTCTCTCAGGGCTGACAGATCAAGCAAAGTGCAACATTTTTTTTTAAAATTTTTAGACATCTGACTAATAAAGCGTTGTGTGAGTATGTGTATAAGTGTGTGTGTGTATATGAGTGTGTGTGTGTGTGTGTGTGTGTGTGTGTGTGTGTGTGTCATTTCACACTAGGAGCGACATCTGGATCTGTTCAGCCATTATCACTGAAAAACTTTTCCACCGTTCTGAATCTTCCAAAGCTTCAGGCTTTGACGCAGACATTCCTGCAGCTCTCCCCTAACGAGCAGGTAGACGTGGCAGACAAATCATCTATTTGCAGCACATTAAGAGTGACACCGCTCCTTCACTCCTCCCCTCCTGTCACTCGTCTCCACACAATCTCTCCGTCCTTAATGACATATTGTCACGACCGGCGCTCGGAATGGCAAACGTGTGGCTCAGGGCAGGGACAGTGCCTAGTTATTAAAAAAAAAAAGAACATCTGTGTGGGAATATGTTTTTCATTTATACTGTAAATTGTGTGTGTGTGTGTGTGTGTGTGTGTGTGGGTACAGTTTCTTTATGATGTCAGAGACATGAACGCTGCTCACTAGCTTGCAGTTGTCATTTGTACAGCTATAATTGGTCACATTACTGCATGCATGATTGTTCATGACAAGGACATAAAATATTCATGCTGAGGACTATCAGGGATTATACAGCCGCTTTATCTGAGCTGACCATTCAGCACTTTTTCACATTTTCGCCAACCTTTGCTCAGACCAGGCGTCAAACCCCGCTTAATTAATCCCCGCCATTAGCAGGATTCAGCCAGTCGTCATTTGTGTACACAGAAATGTTCGATCGACACGACACGATCGATCGACCCGTGCCATTTCTATGAGCGGCCCGACGCATCCTGACCGATCAGCTCGCTAATCTGTCTTGCAGCCGATCATCTCATCAGCCCGCATTTACATGCCTTAATCGCGGCGCCTTAACATACAATACAATCTCTGTCTGCCTCTCCGTCTCTCTGTCAGCGTCTGCCATCTCCTTTAACATCGGAAAGCACTTCAAAAACTTTAAAGCGGCAGAAAGTGCAAGTCTTTTTTTTTCCTTTTCTTTTTTCTTCCTAGGGGCCGACACAAAGAGCGTTAAAAAAAAGAAGAAGCGAAGAACGAAAAAGGAAAGCGGCATCAATTGTGCCGCCGCATGGCCCCGACAGGTGCGCCGACAATAGCGGGGCTCCTCGAAGAGCCCCGAGACACAATGAGCGCTCGACGTGTGCGGCTTTATTTTTTTGAGCGATAATAAGACCGTCGGGGGTTTCGGCGACGAAACCTGCGCCGACAGACGACGATAATTGAAAGCGACAGCGGGCGATCGCCATGACTCGTCAAATAACATCCGAACCCGGTAATCACCACAGGTAAACAGAATTAGCCGTCTGACACCAGGTTGCCATTTTTTTGATTCTTAGGATTGAAGGGGGGTGGAGGGGGCGTGGAGGAAAGAAGGGATTTATTTTTTTCTTTTCAAAGAAGAACAATTAGGAGAGCAAACGGCGTGTGCCGTGCAGCTTTTGGCGAAGTCACACTTCCTGTCTCACTTCCTGTTTCCTCGATGACTTGGCGCCAATTAGAGGATTGCAATCATCAGGTGGTGGTGTTTAATCAGCAGGGTGACACATCAGGAGCGCAACAGAACGGAAACACGGAGCTACACAGCCACTAAATCTTGATTTCTTATACTTATTAAACAACTCAGGAAATGAATAGACTTTATTTAGAAAAAAAAAACGGCAATAAGGAGAATTTTCATCATCCCATACATGATGAACAAATACTTCTGATTGTGAGATGATTGGGATAAAGATTTTTTTTTTTCGATCATGTAAGCGCAGTCACGCAGACAATGACTCGGCTGTGCAACTTTTCCGAGCTGTGAATCACGAGTTTCTCCTCCTTTTTCCTGAGTAATCCTCGGGCATTTCGCCTGCTACTAGTTTTATTTATGCTGCGACTTCCAATGGTGTTTCAGATGCAGAGTTTTTCTTTTTGTTTACATTTAGATTCTAGTTTTACAGTAATTTCAGTTATACAGCTGAGCAATTGAAAAGTAAGGGCCTTAATCAAGGGCCCAGCATGGTGGTGCTGGGATTTGAACCTACAACCTTCCGATAAAAAGTTCAACATCTTGTACACTAAAGTCCTACCTCTTCTACAGGAGGCACAGGAAAGTTTTGCAACCAGAACGACGGATCTTCATTGTTGGTACAACGATCGAGTTTCTGCAAATTTGGCGACGCGAGAACGCGCATCACCTCGCGTTGAACTCCGGCTCTAATGAGAATACACACAGTATGTGTAGTGAAAAATCCACAACAAATTAATCAATCGTGGAAAAGTCAGCATATTTTTTCAACAAAACTCTCGAGTACAAAAAAAATGTATTTATTATTGATTTGGATGTAAAAAAAAAAAGATTGATTATTATTTTTTTTGCACGGCAAAAATCCAATATCACAGTCCATAAGCCAGTAAATTCATCTGCTTGGTGCTAAAAAGGTAGAACCACTGAGTCATGCACTGACAGCAAAACAAACGCGTATTAGTTATTTTACAAATATGTTTTAAATCGGGGACTAATAATCCGGGGATCCGGCGGAGGCGAGCAGCATTTTCGACAAATGGCTTGAAGAATTTCAGCGCGTCGTTAATGCACAGGGACGAGCGGATTGTAGCTTCACGGAGACACATGGCAGATTTACATTCTGTGTAGTGTAGCATGATCGTTCTATTCTCCAGGTCTTGTTTGTATAACGAACGCATGGCCGTCTTTTATTTAAAAAGCTGCCTATAAGCTACAAGGGCCATGTGCTGATAAGGATGATTGTGCTCACCAATAAGATCCGCCTCTCTGTCCCTTCTAGGGTCCGAGAAATATAAAGCAGCATGAGCAAAGCATCACAAAATCTCAGTAGGTTACGTACAGGAATCAGAATTGAGAAATTCCTCTCATGAGTCCTCTGGTCCGAGTCGTTCTCACGTTCTCACGTGACTCCCATATACAATATGAAGGTGATTCAAGGAACGAAATGACTAAAAAAAACAAAATTAATTGTTCATTTCGATGTACGAGATTCAAAGAAATGATTTTCCCATCACTATTAGCTAATGCTCTTGTAGCTGATCAAACATAAATCCCCATAGCCACGCCCCCAAATCTTGTGAAAAGAAGATTTCACAAAAGATTGGAGTCACTTAGTACAGCAAATCGTGAAGTATATCTGAGATACAAGGTTTAATAAGCACATATGGGTGTGATGGCAAGTTGCGCCCAAATGTTTGACCAGACACTGAAGACTTATTATTCACTAATCCGACATGCATTTCTAAAATCAGTCATTTTCCTGAACTGTGCTGTGATGTTTCATTAGAATCAGAGGTTAGAGTCATTTATTACTTACAAAATTGGCTGCTTCCTTTCATTCCCTTTTCCTTTTTTTTTTTTTATATGGGTGTTTTTTTTTTCCGAATGGACATCTGTCAGACTGCACTCACCTGGCAACCGTGCCATACAAACCCCCCGAGTTGGACAGCGATTTTTATTTTCAGTTCATTTTCCGCAATCTGGTAAAGCAGATGTGGAGCGCACAGTGCTGTGGAAAGCGTCTGGCCAGAAGGAAGCGAACTCTGTCAGGCGTGTTAATCAGAAAAAGCTCACTTTGCGTTCCCGTAAAAAAGTCCTCTCGACGATATCTGAAAGGGACATTCGTTTATTTCATTACTGCTTTTTTTGTTTTGAGTCCAGCTTTTTCACACCCAGCATGTTTTGGTTCCAGCAAGTTCAGCTTTTTTTCCCCTAACATTTAAAGTCATCTAAACCTCCAGGCCCATCTGTTGGTGAGCGGTGTGTGCTAATACGCCTCGCAAAAATCTCAACCTCGTAAAGTCAGCGGGAAACTTTCAGCATTTTGTGTTTGTACAGAACCTCAGATTTGTTTTAATACAAATAAATCGCCCTGTATTTGATCCAGGTCTCAAAAATGATAGGTACATCACAATGTTTTGTGTGTGGGAACTCAAGGGTTTCCTGAAGCAGAAAACCTGATTAATGTTTAACAAGAGGATTTGATTAAGCCGATTTATGTTAATGTTCTGGTCTCAGAACTTTACCCTGAGAAAGACCCATGTATGCACCAAGTGAGCTAATTTGCTAGTGCTAAATGGTTAGAAGATCGTGGATCCTAAGGGTTTCCGGAAAAAAGGAAACTTTTGTAAACCCTGGTCACCGAACCAGGATTGTCTGCTGTGTATACAAAGATTCAAATCAAACCCACACCAAATGACAAGTCAAGTGGCTTTGATTGTCATTTTCAGCATATACAGTACAGTAGCCAGTGAAACGAAACACCAATCCTCCAGGGCCAAGAAAGAAAACATTCTAATGTATAAATAGTCCATTAAAAAAGTTTTGAACAGTTAAGGCTGACCTTATCTCATGACCTCCAACTTTTCTCAAAGAGTCTGTCTTGAAAATGGCCTTGTAATCGATTTCTTCTTCTCTGTCAGCCATTGTAGAATTAAGTGTAAACTCATTTATTTGTGATTGTACAGTTCAAATTCGAATCAAATTTCATTTAATTCTCACATACACACATTTAGACAGAGTATGACTTATAGTAAAAAAAAATCGTTTGCTACAGATGTGGTTTGTGAGCTCTGAAAATGCAGACGTTATTGTACACCTGCTAGATGGCCCCGGTGTCGCCAACTCGAAATCTGGTGGTTAAAACAACAGTTTAAAGCAACAGGTTCTCTATGCAACAGGCACCTACACTGCTGATTCTGAAGACCACGAGACAGATTTCTTTGACCCTGCAACACATGATAACTGAAATCTGATTGGATAGAAAGTATAACATGAAAATACATAACTGGTAGCAGCAACTGAGAAAAAAGCTATGAAATGAAGGAAGGATAGATGGATGGATGGATGGATGGATGGATAGATAGATGGATGGATGAATGGATGGATAAATAGATAGATGTAAATGTAAACACAAGTATCCACTAAAGTGCTAAGTCAAAATAATATTAAGGCTTTAAATGATATTAGGATATAGCACATAGACTATTGGGAATGATTTAATACATATTCATATACATACATATACATATTCATAGCAAATGTATATTAAAGCATAAGTCCATAAGGGCCACTCTGATAGTGTTTATGTATATATTACACTAAATAGTGTTTATGTAAATGTTGGAATTTACATAAACATCAGTTATTTGTGCAAAAATTTTCATTAAAGGTGTTTATTTGTGTGTGTGTGTGTGTGTGTGTGTGTGTGTGTGTGTGATTTCAGTCCCTTTGTCCCGAGGACTCCAATGGCTTGTAAGCACAACCTGTTACACAGTCTGGATGTGAGGGATGCTTGAGACTCGAAAGCTTGGGTACCTTTTTCCAGATGGCATGAAGTCTGCAGAGTCTGATTCCTCTCAAGGTTTTTTCCTTATACCATGTGAGTTTTTCATTGCCACAGTCACCCCAGACTTGGGGAATAAATACACATACATTAAAATATGAGTGATTTGTTCTTAAATAAATCTTACATTCTGTAAAGCAGCAGAAAGCAGGAAGTGTTTGGGCATAAAACTTCCAACATTTACATAAGCCAAACTCTATAAACGACTTGTTCAGCAGAGATAGAAATAGTCAGTAACAGAAATAATCGGTGTTACAGTGTTTTATTTAAACACTTAAGATGCTGAAACATAAATAAAGGCTATAATGCAGTGTTTATTTCCACGTAAGTACCGACTGAAACACTTGCATGCTGTTATAGGAAAATAGTCAATAATCAATGAAAGGGTGATGGGTTGCGGCCTGAAGGCAGTGAAACACCAGGCTGAAGTGAATTCTTTTCCAATAAGTGTTTCATCTTATACTACAGCAACATTCAACTTTTTCATTCATACTTTTTAACTATTTAAAAGACATCTGTGTCGTCTCTCGATCAACAACGACTTTCAAAACCGGTCATGTTTTTACGAAACCACAAAGATGTGTACAAAGCGCTGAAACTGCAGACGGCTGCTTCTTCTTTACATGGCGTAAAGATGTGATTTGCTGCTGTTTTTTTTTTTTTTTTGTTCCAAGTCTCAGCCTTAAATCACATAATAGCCCATGCAATCACGTCAACAATTTATTCCGAACATGCTCCGGAATAACTTTTCCCCATCAGATGGTGTGATTGGATATTAGCTTTAGCTTCTCCAAGACTGCATTAACGCAAGAATCTCGGTTCCAAGCGACGCTTTACAACAAAAGTTCCTCTGATGTGATGCCCTGCCGCTGTCACAGGGTGACTTTACAGATGCGAGACATGTTTCTGAGCTTTTCTGTCTCGATCGTCGCGACATGAACATAATCGGCTCAGAATCGGGTTTTCGGGAAGAACGCTAAAACGGTCAAAAGAGCAGTTAATATTTAACAGGGACATCATGTCATGCATTTAATCCTCAAAAATACTGGATGTAGATGGGACCCAGTTTACAAACGAATCTGATTATTATTTATCCTTGAAGAGGCTTTAGAATGTTCAAAAGAATGCTAATGCCAGAGAAAAAAAAAAGTCAGAGGGAACAAAAAAAAAAAAGAAAAGAAGAGAAGAGATTTGTGGCCTTAATTGCAGAGCAATTTGCAATGACAAAAAGCCACGAGTGTATCAGTGGTCATCAAGTTCTCTCTAACCCGGTCATAAGGGCCGCTTCATCTCCTCTCTCTCCTTTTTATGTGCTCTTTCTCTTCCACTCGTCCACTCCATTTCTCTCTCTGCCCATCTCTCTCTCTCGCTCTCGTTCTCTCTCTCACAGCTACAGCCTGCTTAGCATCTCATTAGAGCAATACAGGACGGGGCAAATGGAAAATGAAATGGATATGCTTTAAAGTCCTATTAATGGGTTCATGTGAGTCCATGAACACAGCTAATTAAGGTTGCGAGACTCAACGCTCACAGTCGGGGAGTGAGAGAGGCAGAGATGTGTACATTTCCATCCACTGCATTTTTTCCCCTTTTTTCTTCTTCGGTGGACAGCTGTGAAATTTCATAGCTGAACATCATGAAACGAACGACACTTGATTATCCTTTTCTACCCTTGAAATGTATTTCCTTTGTGGATCTATGAACCATGAAAGGTTAGCATGAGACAGTGATATTTTCAAGCCACTCGAATGTGGATGGACAAGCAGCAAGGATTTTGACAGATTTAAAGATATATGGTTAGGATTTGTGACTGGGAGTAGAAGTTGTAGAGGTTGTTTTTTTTTCGAAGGAAAAAAAAGGAAAAAAAAGTGTGTGTGTATGTGTGTGTGTGTGTGTGTGTGTGTGTGTGCGCGCATACATTAGCATTCTGTCACCCTGACAAAGTCAAAACCTATAGTGTAATTAAGTAGCAATCTCTGGATGTTCTATAAGTCACAAACAAATGACTAATACATATTTGAGGTGCCTACGAGGTGGTATTAAAATGTTCTGAGACTAGTTTTATAACCCGCCAACAGATGGCAGCACAAGGCTGCACGCACAGTCACGGGGAGCACCGACCTTTATAAGTCAGTGTGCCAAAAGACATCGTCCTGTGTACATCGGCAGCTGTGCAACTGGTGTTATTCTGACCACGTGTGCACCCGTTCACTAAACTCCTCCTCACACGTGTTTCTCGCCTGAAAAATCTCTCATCCGCACGTACTCCACCCGCCAGAGTTGGCGCCTACGACAATTAAAAATTCTGTAGGCATCATCCTGAACCCATTTACCTTAATTTACAATGACAATGATATGGTACTTTTACATCATCCATGTGGTTTATTGTAATAAACACCCTCTAATACTGTGATCGGGATAAACACCAGGTCACATTTATTTATGCGTAAAACCCGTGTAATTCTACTGGCCCCTGCCTGAAAGCACTATTCCCAACAATAAACTGCTTGGCCATAATGAGTCCTGCCTCGGGATTAAGACATGAATATGATGTGCTGCTAATTTACAGTCATTGTACTCCATTGCCTCGTTTAATTGCCGGCCATAACGCAGACATTTATATTTCCCCGTAATGGTGAGGTGAACCTGGCTGGGCGAGGGAACTGATATAGCGCATACTGCGTCCTGCACGGGGATAATTACAGCTGCATTGTTTTGACAGGTGAAAATGAGGAAACAGTAGATGTGATTCAGTAGCATGTTGGCAACGTCGATTTTTTATTTCTTTTTTCTACCTCCTACTGTTGATTGTATGAGCTTTTAAACAAGTCTGACCCCAATCAGACTCCCATCATGAACGCATAAAAATGTCATCGCTATTTATGTTGTCGGACATTACAGCCACACGGAGCCGAGACAATCAATGTCATGGTAGTCATTTAATTCTTTGGTAGTCGATAAATCTTGGGGAAAAAAGAAAATGCCTACCGGTGAACAATGGATTGTGGAAACCCTTTGGCATTGCCATTAATCATTTGACATACTAGAAGCACTCTGGGTAAAGTAGTTTAGCTTTAAATACTAAAGTTAAATTATGGATTGTTCTTCTTTCTCGTCGAGGCATGTTTGGTGTCTAACGACTGCTTTTGTTTTGCATTGTGAGTAGGTTTCACGTTACGAAACAAATTTGTAAACAAAATTTATATAAGACCTGGCGAAGTTTACTGGAGTTGAGGTCTGAGGTCTGAATAAGATACTTCTGATTTCAAATGCTTATGTGCTTTATGAGCATCTCATTCTACATGTAATCTCCATTTGCTCTTATAATAACCTCCACTCTTCTAGGAAGATGTTCCACCAGATTTTGTGGAGATTTGTGTGAGATTCATTTATCCACAAGGGTGTTAGTGAAGTCAGGTACTGATGTAGGTGAGGTGAGGGGGCCTGGGGTGCAGCCAGCGTGAACATTTCATCCCAAAGATGTAGATCTTCATAAAGGTGTCTTTGTGTACGCTGGCACTGGTTTACTGGAACTGGTTTGGGTCTCCTGGTTCAAGTTGTCTTATACTTTTGTAATTAGATGGTATTTTTGTCTCCTGCCATTAAAGAAAAGTCCTCATTATCGTCTGACCAATCGGAATTGAGGATTCGGCAGTACTGTAGTATAACATTGTATGTGGTAGGCCTCCATCAATTCTATTAGTTATACGAGACTTAAATTTGGATTCAAGATTTGATTCGATTTGATAGAAAGTGAAAAGATGCTAATGCGATTATTTCTTTGTGTTTTAAAACACTTCTCATTGACATCCTGCCGCGTCCTGTCGTGTCTCCCCGAAAAAGAGCTGCATGCATCACGGCCAGCACTTTGCTCGCGCGGTGACGACTTTCAGGATGTCCGAGACCTCGATTGATTCAGTCTAATCGATTGCGCGCCTGCCGCTAAAGTGGCGCGAGAGGACCGTTCGTCAGCGGCGAGGCAGAAACGAGCGGCGCTGCCCCGCCGAGGCCTGCTCCTCTGCTCCACTAAATGAGATCCATTACAATAGACTTGAGTAAGTGTGTGTGGGGGGGAATAAATAAGACTAAATGCAGTAATGCACTTGATACACAGCCAGTTTCTGTTCGGTTTTGTTTTGTTTTAAACGCTAAGCTGTTTAAGTGATTAATTGCAAACATCAGATCAACATTTCTAATTTCTGACTATGCTAATTAAATTTTCTTCCTCCTCCTTCTTTTGTTCAGGGAAGGATGAAGAACCCAATTTGTCTGTGCGAAATGACTCCAGAGGCGTCGCAATTTAGACTCGTAATTTGATATAGGATACGTGGAAATTGGCTCCGTCTGAAACGTCCGTGGCTACGGCAAACAATTAAACAGACACGGAGTAGGGAGTGACTAATGAGCTTTATATGGTGAAAAGGGGGCTCTGGAGAGAAGGGCTTTATCATCAGGACAGCATTATTTGACCCATGCGGCGATGGAACAGTCTGATATACAGGTTTGTGCTGGGTATCGAACTGCGGTCATTTCTTTCTGGCACAAAGAAGCAGAAACGTTTTTTTCTTTCTTTCTTTCTTTTCCCTCTTGCTACTGTATAAAGCCCATCAAGGACACTATATAAGTCTCCTTCTCTCTTTTTTGGGTCTTGAATAATTTCGGCAGTATAGATATAGAATAGTATCATTTGCATCAATAGCAAAATAGCGTTATGATGAATGGCGAGTTTAAAACGAGTTGAAAAAATATCTCAATCACCAGGTGAAAGACTGTTTTGTTTTTGTTGTTGTTCCCCTCCTGAGGTGCGCTGCTGTTTAGCCTTCAACAAAATATGCGGCTCTGTTATCGAAAGACGTTTCCACTAATTTGCAAAACCCAAACACAATCTTGAGGACCTTCCAAAAAAAAAAAAAAACCCATTAAAATTAGCCCATAAAGAAAGGATGATTACTGTGATTATCTTCTTGCATGTAGCATAGCCTTTTCAAGCCCCCTATCCACCCACCCCACCCCCAAATCGATCCCCCAGCTTCGCAGCTGTATTTCCCTAAATACAATAGCGCCTCTAATTGTAATCACTGTGTTTCTCATCTGCGGCGTCAAAGGGCATTAACAGACAAAGACGTCTCTCGCTGACTTCTCACTTTTAATTAATCGTGTTATAAAAGAGCAGCGTCTCTGCGAGCCACATACCTATAGCCGGCGATAGTGGAAGAGTTTCTGTTGATGTCAAAATGTCTTTTTAACGTATTTCTATATGGAAAAAAGTAATGGGAAACGTGACTTTTACAGCCACTTGTTTGGTCTCCAGATGCAGTAGCATGAAAATTGGAACTTGGAAACCCAAACCTGTTCCAGCATGACAATTTGCTTATTAAAACAGTAAATGGGGACTAAATAATCAAGCAACTGTTGATGAAGTATTTTTTTTAAAAATATATCCTCATGTAAAATCATAGTTTGACACCTGTCTTACAATAACTGGTAATTTTGTTCCCCTTTCCACCCCCCTCTCAATTAAAAGAACCTGCCTTAGCATCAGTGACGATCACGGCGTGACATTTCTCGGAGGAAAGAAAGCCGAGCGGGAGGTCGCCGTCACGGGAGGTCTCCTAATTAATCTGCCGCTCAAAACGCAGAAAGAAAAAAAAACAGATACCCGTTATCTTCCCACCTCTCCGATCCCCTCCCTTTGGAACAGGTATGGAGGTGAAAATGCCTTTTATTTCTTTCATAATCTTCTCTCGGTGTGTCTGCCTTATCCATATTTCATGAAGAGCGCTGGATGTAGGAGAGCGCCGGGGATTAATCCACTGTAGGATACTTAGTCCCAGATTAAAATCGTTCACTGTGCCACACCACAATTCACTTCCCATCGATTGTCTGGGGGGGGGACAATCCAATATAACACACACACCCACACACACACACACACACACACACACACACACACAAAATAACATACAAAACATATGAAATGTTTCAACTGAGGTAATAAGGAAAAAATAAGGTCATTTGGAATAGGTGGAACAAGCAGCTTGCACATTTGGAAAGGCTCCGTCAATGCACAACGCAATACTGACTGCATACTGCATCTATTACTATAGCGTGACTTCGTAATTAAAGAGTCCGGGTGCTGGACTGGCCTGCCTCAAGTCTAAACCTTTCACCATTTGAAAACATTTGGCTTATCATGAAGTGAAAAATACAACAAAGAACACCCAGAACTGTTGAGCAGCTAAAATCCTGTATCAGACACATATGGGACAACATTTGTATCCTAAAACTTTAGCAAATAGTCTCCTCGGTTCTCAGATGTATAAGGACAGAAGATGTGATGTTACACAGTGGTAAACATTGCTCTTGCCTTGTCCCAACTTTTTGTTGCAGCCAGCAATCCAATTCCAAATGATATTTTTTCCTTAAAATGGTATATATTCACAGTTTAAACATTTGATATGGGTTTTTTGTTTTATTGTGAATAGAATATGGATTAATAGGATTTGCAAACAATTGCATTATGCTTTTATTTTGATTTTGCCCAGTGTCCCAACTTTTTTTTTATTTATGTTTTATATATATTTATATACACAATACAATTCCACTTTTGCCCTCCTAACATTGGGACTTTCTATAGAAAGAATTTGCATAATTCTAATATTTACTCCTGACATCATCTCTCTGATCTGGCTGTCTTCCACAAACGAACTTAAAAAAAAAAAAAAACTTGGTGCATGGAGTACGTGAGTTACGAGCGCGCTAAAGCAGATAAATCGTTCACCTCCTCAAATCTGCCTCCTGTGCAACTTGGAACGCGACCAAGCATCCGCTCAGAGTCTTCCCAGCTGCCAATTACAGATGGCTGGAAAACGTTCGAGCTGCTCGAACATCCGAGCTCTGAACACGAGCGACTTGATCCTGCTGTGACTACAAGGCTCAGGACGCACAATGCCTACAAGAAGGCGTCCCAGGAAACATCAGGAGAGAACACAGCATGGCTGGTTCTTTGGGGTGGGGGTGATGGGGATTGTCACAACACAGCAAGATTTCCAGGTCCGCCTCAAGAACGTTTTAATTTGAGCTATCAATAATCTCTTTCAGAAAACCTCCTGCTTTTGACACTGAGACCTGAAGAATCCTGCTATAAATGTTAAACATTATTACTTCTTTTAGCGTTAGCCATGATTTCACTGTTACAATAAAACCAATAATACACTTGTGTTAACATAAAGCCGTAACTTTGCAGGTCAGTCCAGAGGTCATATCGTATCATATCTTGAGTGAACTGCTATAGACCTCTGACCTCAACCCTATTGAACACTTTTGGGATCAATTGGAACTCAATAAGATTTAAATTAAATCTTGTGGAACATCTTCCCAGAAGATTGGAGGTTATTAGAACACTAAATGCGGACTAAATGTGTACTGAGATGCTGAAAAAGCACGTATAAATCTTATGACTTTTGGGTGCAATTTCTTTCCCTATAGTTAAGGTTTAACTTGAATTGTGACAAGGGCTGGTGAAATATTCACAGAGCACGAGGTGTGCAAACTTTAGCTCGAAGCTGTAGAGCAGTGACGGGCCGTTCATGAACGATTCGTACATTTTTTACGAGTCTTTAATGTGACTCATAAGAACGAGAGTGATTTGTTCAGCTAACAGAATTGAATCGTTTACCTCTCGACTCTTCTAGTCTGAGTCGTTTGTTCTTTTGTGCGGTAAAACAGAAGTAAGTAGTTAATCTCAAGAGTCCTCTTGTTTGAGTTGCTCTTTATATTTTAGTATTTATATATCAATTACTGGAACTCTGGTCAAAGTTGTGGTGTGTCGTGTTGGAGATTATTTCTGATCAAAGGAACGAAATGAACTAAATGACTCAAAAAAAGATTCGTTCATTTTGATGAATGAGATTCAAAGAACCGAAAAATATTCCGATCTTCCCATCACTACTGTAGATTTGTTTTTATTTACTGATTTATTGTTATTAATACTAATATCATTATTATTATCAATATTTCATGGCACATCCCTTGTGAAGATGAAACTCTTGACATTGAGCCTGGCACTCTTTCAAAAGACCAGATGGTTGCCTTCCATGGAAGAGAGCCGATAATGAGTTTTCCGAATTCCGCTCCAACTTGGTTTATACTAATAATTGGCTTGTTTTGATTCTCCAGTTATGGGAGTTGATTACATTAGTGCACATGTATTTCCAGATATTGTGGAAATTTGAAAAAGAAAACTCATGCTTGTTTATGGTTCATTCACAATGACCGTTAAACCGAATGATACGCATATATCTTGTGGACATCTTTGTCAGATATTCTATACGGACAAAAGTATTGGGACACCTGACTTTTCAAGCCATATGCAGGAGAATGAAATTTCTCTTGAACCAGGTGACCCAAAACTGTTCCAGCATGACAATGTGCACAAATGGGTTGGAGTAAAAGATCTCCTGCTAGCGAGCTCCAACACTGTTAAACACCTTTGGGATGAATGTGAATGCTGACTGCACCCCAGGCCTCCTCACATCCCCTACATCACTACCTGACTTTACTAACACCTGTGTAGCTCAATAAGCACAAATCTCCACAAAATCTAGTGGAACATCTACCCAGAACAGTGGAGGTTCTTATAACAGCAAATAGGGAGAAAATGTGGAATGGGATGTTCAAAAAACACTTTTGCTTAGGTGTCCATAATCTGCCATTAAAGTGTAGATTATGTGAAAACAAATGTATGTTCAAAAAAAACCCTGAAAAATGTACTCAAGATGTCATATGACTTATATGTGATGATGGGAAGATCAATGACTCCTGTAAGCAATCATGCGAGAAAAGAACTGATGATACACATAAGTAATAAAAAATAAAAAAAATACAGAGGCTGCGTGTTAAAAGCGTGTGGAAATAAACGAATTGAGTAAATCACAAGTTATTTACATGTGGAAGATATGTATGTAAAAATTAGAACATGTGCCTTGTATGTAAAAGACAAACATACTCAAATAAATGAGAAATCTTGTGAAATGCAAAAAAAAGAAACAAAAAACGTGTCGAAGAGCCCGTTTGACACGTGACGTTCTTGTGGCTTATCCGAAAGGCCGGACTGATTTAAATAAAGCAGACAAATAATTCACAAATTTAGACATCCTGAACTGACTCGCGTTACCAACGTCTCTCTTTCTCTGCCTTCTAATCGGATCATGACTTGCGTTTTTTTTCCAATCGAAGCTAGTGCTGAAAGGAACACGTCGCTAAGCTGTAAGCTAGTCGCATCACAGGCGTCACCTCCCAAGGAAGAGCTCGCAAAAAGGAAGAGAGGAGAGAATGACTTTCACTGCCTGCGGCCAGGTAATGATGTTAGCTAATTTACTCGAATCAAATTAGCTAGCTGGCTTTCGCGTACGTGTTAAGCCGCCGGCGGTGGCGGCGGTACTCGCCAATTCCTGGTCAAAATATGATTTCTGAAGAAGCCTTTAGCCCTCCTCTTCCTCTCTGTCGCCTCCTCTCCCTTCCCCTTTGCATATACATTAGCTGATTATACAAATGACATCCGCTTGTAATTCAGTCACACGTCAAAACAGGTTTGAAAAATCTGCAGAACACAGAACAGAGGGTTTCGCAAAAAAAAAAAAAAAAAACGGCATACGCGGTTTGTACAGAGAGGGTTATGTGCAATAATTAAGATGGGAAATAAAAAAAAAAAAAATGTCAGAAAAAAATGTCCTTGCAGATGAGGGTGATGTTTGTTGGCTGAATTCCAAGTCCACATTGAAATCTATGGCAGTGTCGATGATGTCATCGGATGATACAATGAGAGATTACTTTTTACTATGTAGGGATAACAAATTGGAGAGGATGTGTGTGTGTGTGGGTGGGTGGGCGTGTGGTGGTGGTGGTGGGGGGGGTGGTTGGTTGGTTGGCAGTGGTAAGACTTCCTTTCTTCGAGCATCATATCTGACAGTTCGCTCTCTTGCCATTAACACCGAAGTAAAAACTTGCTCGTCAGCATTTTATTTTGATATTTTCAATCCTTTATATATCTTCCATAAAAGTCCTTGGCTATTCATATATGTATTTGTAGCTTCCACTTCAGATCGCATTGTATCCAGTTCCATCAATGCCACAGATGTACGCTTTGAAAACGTCTCCTCGCTATGTAAACTATCACACAAGCTGGGACCCCATAATGTATCTTGGGAAGCAAAAATAATTCTCCAACGTATGTCTTTTCTTTTTTTTTTTTTCAAGTGCCTCTAAAGAATTGTTGATTCCGTTGCAGATTTAATGAGGTCTCTGGTGAAGACGTCCGTATTTGGCGCTCGGGTCTGCAGGGGGTTTATTTTTAAAAGCAAGCTCTTACCTGTGTAATTCCCCTGATAGCCTCTCCACTCACCATGCCATCGCTGCTTCTAATGGAGAACAAAACAACGAAAAAAAACCTTTTGTCCCATCTGCCTCCAGCACAATTCATTTCAGGGAAAGGAAACGAAGACGACGAGGAAGGAAGACAACGGTTTCAGACCGCACTAACAATTAATCAATTACGTGAACCTGAAAGAGAACGGATATGAAATGCAGCATTTGATTAATTCATACAAAATCCATTCTTCTAAAATAAATTTATAAATAAAAAATATGGATTCTTATTGTTTCGTTGAGTCAAGTCTAATTATCGGTTGAAGCAGAGAAGTTTGGCTCGCTTTTAGGAAGTTTTAATTGTACTTTCGATAGAAGATGACGTTACATTTACATAAGTCCCCCCGCTAATGTCTTTTGATCCATTTTGAACACAGTTTTGCTTTTGGTTGTTGGATTTTTTCGCATCTGATGGATCGCAGTCCCTCAACTCTGAGACGCCAAGGCTTCACTCGCCATTATTCCCTGCACAGGCCTACAAAGATTCACATCATTTCAGACAGACATTTAGTCTTAAGCTACGCCTAGACTAATCTAAAATAAAATGCTCTGTGTCCACACTTTCATTTGCAATTGTTTTCCAAAAGTCGCTCATATACACTTGTACTGTCCACAAGCAAAACGTAGGACGTTTCAACCTGCGACGTTTCCGCTTTGGGGTTATTTACTTTCCGGCTCTTTGAAACGTCGCGCCAAGGTTTTTTAAAAGTCTCCATGAAACATCGCTTTTAATTAAAAAACCTACGTATTTGCTTATTAGTGTGAACATACAGTCTTCCTCCACTCTTTGATTGCACTAGATAAACTGAAAACTTGAAAAACTCAATTTCCCAGAATTCTTCATCTTAATCTCCACTGATGACTTCTAGAAACTCAATTCTGTTTTGTCTGCCTGATTAATTGGCTGCACCTGTTGCTAATTCTCAGCTCTTTGTTAAGATTTGCTTTCCAGAATCCGCAACCTCTAGCCACACCCACTTCCTCAGTCCCTTTAGATAACCTCCGCTCAAGGTCGAACTGCGCACACATGTTGCTAATTCTCAGCGTATTTCTTTCCTAAGTCTTTTCTTTGCAGAAATATTGTTTTCTATCTCTTTATTTCTCAGCTGTGGCTAACTATTTTATTTATTTTTGCATTTTATACTCAGTTGATACTTGGGTTCATGATTTTGAGTGGGAGATGGTAGAAATGATCAGCGTGTTGGAGTAATACCAGAGATCCTACAGTACAACAAAAAATTCCCATCGCCACAATGAACCAATTCAATCTGTATAGGGCAGAAGTCTTAAGGTTTTTGGCTTTATGGAAACTCATTGCAAGCATCTAGACTTTAGTTCTAAACTCTATTTTGAAATTGCACAACATCCATTCAAAGCGTTGCTCTTCAAAAAAAAGTTCCACCTCCAAACGATTCAAGCCCTTCATCTTTTGTCATCTTGGTATTCACACGCTGGATATTCTGACTTTTCGGAAAGCAATTTTCAGGTATGAATGTAGCCCTTTTCCGCACCCAAGGACGCCGGTTCTCCGACTTCAAAAGTCAATCGTCAAGAGGCTCACTTTGTTTCCAGCCTGCAGGGGGGCTGCCTGGTGTATTTTAATGAACAGGTGTTAATTTACTGCTCAAATCTCCTCCGGCCTCTGGTCATTACAAGCCACTGTGCCTCAGAAAATGCCACAATACCTTGCTGTGGTAAAGAACTTGCTGTGTCCATCTTGGGATCCAATTAGGAAAAGATGTGTCACTGCTGCTCTCCAGAGCTGCCTGTCATCTTCGGTTGAAAAAAAAAAAGGAAAAGAATTTGCTGCAGTCCACGGCCTGTGCACTGTCTCCGCCAGTCTTGCTTTTGATGACACCTAGATTACGCCAGAAAATACTCAGCGACTGGACAGTCACGCTTCCACCGCACCTTAGAGTCCTCTTTTTTTTTTTTTTTGGGGGGGGGGGCTTTTTTTTTTTGGAGAGGGGGGCAATAAAAATATGTCATTCTATGTCTTTCTACAAGTCCAGACGCCTCATTTGAACCATATTCGGTCTCAATCCACTGCATGAAACTACTGACCTTTATAGCACTTGACACCCCCTGTCTGCGGTATAATGTGCTATGAGATCCATAAAAGGATTTGGTACAGATTTAGATGTTCCCCCTAAGTCGGATTGAGTGATACTGCTCTCGTTCGACTGGCTGATTTACCACCCAGCTTTCCTCCAAATTCATCTTGGGTTCTCATCAGTTCTACACAGCTGCCCAGGTGTGGACAGAGCTTACTCTGGAATTGCAAAGAGCAAAAAGAAAATTCATCCAGGGATCAGCGGTGTTCTGGGGATACTTCGTACCAGCTGTGGATCTTCAGGTTAATAAATATTTCAGTGCTGTAATCATGGATAGATCGTGACACTCCCCTGCCTAAATATAATCAAATTGTGCTGCTATGCTAAGAAATATTTCATTCAATTACAAACAAGGTAGCACCCTGCCAGTGCTAATTAATTGTTAATCCGTATGACCTTCAATTGGAAAGCAATTTTTAGATTATTAATCGAACATTTCACCTGGATGCAGCAAATACACATAATGGGGAAGTGGAAGCTTAGAGGTTGAGGCTATGGGTTACTGATCAGATGGTTGGGAGTTCAAGCCCCATTATTGCCAAAATGCCACTCTTGGCCCCTTAGCAAGGCCCTTAAACCTGAGTTTTAACCCCATGTTCTTAACACCACTGGGATATGCGAAGAAACAATGTCACTGTGCTGTAAAGTACGTGGGACAAGTAAAAAGCAAATTTCTTTTTTTGGCCTTCCATCCACACTGTGACTGCGTGTTTCGTCAATGAAAACGTAGTTTATTGGAAAAACTGTTTTTCGCATCGCAGCGTGGACTGTGGAAACTGAGGCTTTTGTAAATGATGGCAAGAGCTGGAAAGTAAATAAGCGAATCCGTAATTTTCGCCTTCATTTCCACAGACCAATCAGTCGCAAAAACGGCATTTTGATTGGCTGAAAATGCAGTCACAGTGTGGAAATGGAGGATTTTGAAAACGATGACGTGACTTTCCGAAAGAGCTGGAAAGTAAATAAACGGCAGGTGAAAAAACGACGGAATTCGAAGCGTGTTACGTTTTGCTCATGCTCAGTAATAGTTGGAACGAAAACCTACACCCACACTGGCCCTTTGTGGAAAAGATTGGACACCCCTGGTGTAGACATAGAGGAGAGATTTTAGTTTTGGGGTATCAGGACTGGGATCTTGTGATTAAAATAGTATTTTCCGTGCAGGACAAAAAAAAGGCTGTGTTCATTAACATAGCATTAGTGCTTAGTGTGAAGTGAATATTAGTTCAGTCATCTCATATTTTGAAAGATAGAACTAATCGTCTATCTTCTATATTGCTTATCTTACACAGGATCAGTGGGAGCTTTGGCGCTTAGCTGAAGAAATAAGGAAAAGGATATCCTGGACTGGGTGCCAACCCATCGGTGGTTGCAATTGCATTCACAGTCCAGACAATTTGGAAATACCAGTCAGCCTGTTCTGCATGTATTTGGACTACGAACCACTCAACACACACAGGGCAAAGGTAGGATTCCATCCTGCAAAGCTAGACGCTTAAAGCAAACATGCCAGCCACTAAACAGCTCATTCGTAGAACTAACCATATTATTACCAAACATATTATTTATATTTTCCTGGAGTGGAAGAACTTCTAAAATATTTTTTATATATTGAATGGGAATGGGCAAACTTCATGTGGGAGCAGGAAGGATTGGATAAAATCTCTGTGGAAAGTACTTGAATTGAGGAAACCCACTGTGGGAGCATGCAGGATTGGTCAAACTATCCCCGAGAGCAGGCGTGATTGGTCAAACTTACTATGGGTTTATATGGGTGAATATTTTTGTCAGATGTGGACAAAAGAAACTACTCAATCACAGAAAATTGGATTGTTGAAAATTTAAGATTCAACAAGGTTGAAGCCTGTGGGATTGTAGGAGCCAGTGAGATGATCAGATTTTCTGTAAGAGTGCTGGGGTAGTAGAGGTTGGTCAAATTAGCTGTGGGAGTGGGTGGGATTGATCTGTCTTTTTGTTGCAGTGGGATTAAAATATGGCAACTTCAAACCATATTATATTTGCACATTTAGAACTCAAGAACTCTTTTAGAATTCATTAAATAAATGTTATGGGCATGAAAGGCATTGGACATTACAGGTCAAACTTGTAAAAATGTGTTGCATCATAAAATACAACAAACTCAATATTCCTCATGTGGTTACAGCTTTAAACTGCAGTATGTAGAGCTGCTCAATGACTTAATAACTATACTATATAATGATGTAATGTGGAGTCCACATTTCTGTTCTTTACACACGAGGCAAGCGATCAGGAAGCCTATAACACTCTGATCACCAGGATGTAACTTTCAGATTTAAGATGCTTTGTATTGAGAACAAGCTTTGTATTTTGAGGCAGTGGGTCTCATGAAGGGTTCGGAAGGGGTGGTGATATCTATCCCACGCTATCCGTTTTCACGTGATGAAAATCAAACATAAATGCAACATATTTTGAAATTTTTTTGTTCGAAGATTCTACATAATATTTGGTAGCTTCAGATCAGGCATCAAACCCGTACCTCAAATGGTACCAAGTGTACATTTCATTGCATTGTATTACCAGTTAAATCATTGTATCAGTGTATACTTTTCCTCTGTGCTTTTCTTGACACACAGTTCTTTGTAGTGGTGCAATTAAGGAGACTTTCCTAAATATATAGACCATTTTCTGAAGTTTTAAGAGAGGAATATTGTCCCATATGTATCTAATACAGGGATTGAACTGCTCAACAGTTCTGGGTGTCCTTTGTTGTATTTTTTGATTCATAATGTACTAAATGTTTAAAAATTTTGAAAGGTCTTGTACATCTTCTGTCAATGTCTGCGAGGTTTTTCCACCATGTTTGACTCCTCGGTCAGCTTGTACAGTATGTGCAATTCTAAACAACATATAAAAAGCTTTTAACCCTTGCTATGTTTAGTCGATTTCCTGTATTCCAGATCGCCTGATGTATTGCTTGTTCCTCGTGGACTCGCCCTTATGATTTGTTTTGCATCCATTTTTCTTGTAATAAAACCGGAGTGTGCACTCCCATCCCTCTGTCTGCTTATCGGGAGAAACGATGTTGAGCAAAGATAGCTTTGTCGACTCTGCGGAATTGTTCATTAGTAGCACTATACATTTTGTATGAAATCAGGATGGAAAAAGTATTATTATATGGCTTATTATTGGTAATACTTGGTGCACTTTTGCATTAGCGTAGCGCAGATATTATTTCATTTCACAGCGTGAGATGCGCAATAAGCATTTGGTAGCTGGGACAACAACGCTCTGTCAATGTTTGCTTCTCTCAGAGTCCTGCTGTGGAGAAGCCTTTGGCTCCAAAAAGAGCGAGATCATTACTGGACCATAATTAAGCGCTGGTGGACTGAACGTTTCCTCGATTCATTATTTTTTTCATTTGTGTTGTTCAAAGGCAAAACTCACTTGTTTTGCTTCACAGAGCTTTTTTCTCTAGTCTCATTGGCAAATATGAGTAAATCAGCCCCAACGGGTATAAAGCAGGCTAGCCAGTTCGGCCATGTTTAACGTCTGTGTCGTTTTTTTTCTTCTTCTACTTTAGAAGTTTTCTCTTTTTATTCACTATATATTTACATTAGATTTTTTTTTACTTACTTTTATGCAAGTTGAATATTCACACACTAAATTGAAGCAATTGGGATTTTTCGATTTGTGCTTGAACCAGCATATTCATGAAGCCAGTAGATGCTAAATCAAGGGCATTAAACCTAAATATCTTCATGGAGCTGGCAGGGGGCATTGTCATGCTGCAACAAATTTGCATCTCCTAGTTCAAGCAAAAGGAAAATCTTTATGTTGGCTCATCCAAAGAGATTCTATGTGGGAACAGTTTAAGAAAGATTATATAGCTGAAAAATTCAGGTGTCCCAGTATTCTTATACTAATATAAAAGCTTGCACGTGTACTTTAGCTCTATAAGATTAGCAAAGCCGAGGAGAATTCATATTTTCTCACCGAAAGAGTGTTATAATTTGCCATAAAGGCATAATGGCTCATTACCTCTGTGTATGTTCCCCTTTGTTTGCTTTGCTGTGTTACTGTGATTTAAATTCACTCGTTCGAGTTGTAATATTTGGTCATGTTTTTTGTCAATGCCACTTACGTGAAGAATTTACATATTTTACATTTCTGTAAAAGAGGTTTGTAGGAGCTGCTCAGTTCTTGAGTTAAATCCACGTTTTTATCTATGCATAATTCAGTGCTTGAGAGAAAGAACTGTATCAGGATTACAAAGCAGGGGATCAATACTACTTATTAATGTAATGCATGAATGAATGGTCATTTTTATGTCTGAAATAATGGCCCCGAATGGCATCACTGCACCAGTGCATCACAATAACATCACATCACATGGCAGATTCTTTTCCTTTTATATTCACGCTCACGACTTTGTACACAAATGTGTTCCTTGCATGAGTTTGACCAACATTTTAATCATCGCAATGCATCTGTACACAGGTTTATGAAAGGAGGACATTTCGCACTGTGATATCTGTGTGTGTGTGTGTATGTGTGTGTGTGTGTGTGTGTGTGTGTGTGTGTGTGTGTGTGTGTGTGTGTGTGTGTGTGTGTGTGTGTGTGTGTGTGTGTGGTGAGTGTGCGCACACTCGACGAGGTGCTTTGATCTTATTTCATTTCAGTCTTATTGCATTTCATTTATGTAAGTCTCTGGAGACACGTTCAGGCGTTTCAAGAGTGCTGAGTTATATGGAAATAGAAAAAATGAAATAATCAAAAAAAAAAGTGGACAGAAATGGAACATAAAAGGGAAAAACGTATGCACATGTTACTCGAATCGCATATGCGTGTTAAAACCTAATGCTGTAAATGAGAAAGAAACAGAGAGCAAGGAGAATCAAAAAAGAAGGGGGGGGGGGGGGGGGGGTTAATTGCTCTGTCCCTTCGCTGTATAGACTGTGTATATATATATATATATATGTGTGTGTGTGTGTGTGTGTGTGTGTGTGTGTGTGTGTGTGCCAAGAGTGTGAGTGTGTCGGTGTGTGTTAATGGAAACTAAACATGCCTAATATAACTTAAGCATAATGGCTCATGTGCATGTGTTACACTGAGGATTAAACCCTGAGGATAAAAGAAAGTTTTGAAGACGATTGTTTGTGTGTGTGTGTGTGTGTGTGTGTGTGTGTGTGTGTGTGTGTTTGTGTGTGTGTGTGTGTGTGTGTGTGTGTGTGTGTGTGTGTGTGTATGTTCTTCCTCGTCCGGCTGTGATATGTACCAAACCTTGGAGTAAATAGTTTTGAGCGCTCAGATATTCGTCTTGAATTGCTGATGCAGAATCACTGATGGTGAATTACGTGCTGATTTTTGAGGGAGTGTGAAGAATATTACAATCGATAACATCTTAAATATCAGGAAAGTAGGGAATAAAACCCCAGGGGGCATGCGGTTAGAGGAAAATGAACAATGACAGGGTGGTGTAATAAAGCACATTATATAGAGGGTTTAAATCCTTTTTATACCCCGACAATTTTCTATATATGTTTTTAGTTTATAGCACTATAACAAGTGTGTGTGTGTGTGTGTGTGTATATATATATATATATATTATTGGAGATCCAAACCATGAAATTGACCCTGTGCACAAAATCAGTTCCATAAAGATTTACTTTACTTAGTAGTAAAGTAGACTGGAGTGAAAGATCTCCGCTATAGAGCTCTGACCTCAACCCTACTGAACACCATTGGGACGAATGTGAATGCTGACTGCACCCCAGACCTCTTTTCCTTCTCACCTACAGCAGCACCTGACTTTAGCAACACCCTTGTGACTGAATGAAATAAATATACACATATTGCCAAAAATATTGGGTCACCTGCTCCATAAGTATGTGATATGTGCTTTTTAAGCATTGCTTTATCCACATTTAGTCCCAATTCGCTTTTATAATTCCCTCCACTCTTCTGGAAAGATGGTCCTCTAGATTATGGATTGTGCTTATGGATATTTGTGTTCAGCCACAAGGGTATTATGAAAGGCAGGTAGTGATGTAAGTGAGGAGGCCTGGGGTGCAGTCAGCGTTCACATTCATCCCAAAGGTGTTCAGTAGGGATGAGTTTAGAGCTCTAAAGCAGCAAGATCTTCCTCTCTAATGCATGTATACCAGATCTTTAAGGAGCTCACTTTGTGCCCAGGGGCATCGCCATGCTGGAGCAGGTTTTGTGTTTCCAAGTTCAAGTGAATGCAACATTTATTAGAGTGCATCTAAAGACGTTCTGTACAATTGAGTGCCTCCAGCTTTGTGGTAGCAGTTTTGAAAAAAAAAAACATATAGGAGGTCACGTGACCCAATACTTTTGGCTATATATATATATATATATATATATATATATATATATATTGGTCAAAATACTCATTTGCCTAATAATTCTGCACTCCCTGTATATATATATATATATATATAGACTGTATGTTTTGGATGTTGAATAATATATAAGATGAACACTAGATGATTGCAGCCATGCTAAGTGGCACATATCAGCTCTAATGGACTCTGGAGCTTCAGTGTGGAGAAGCTGATTTAGGCGTCGGCGCTCCTCACGGGTGTCTCAGGTGTTGGCTCACACACACCCTCACCGCTCTGTGGAAATGAATCAGCTCTTTATTACCTTCTTCAAGGCTGCACTCCTGCACTCACTCATCTCTCTCTCTCTCTCTCTCTCTCTCTCTCTCTCTCACACACACACACACTCGATCACTGCAGTCTTAGCTGCTGATCGAAACACACTCATACTGAACACATCATAGGCTTCATAAAAGTCAACACTGCACCGCTTTCTGATAGATTCAAACATCTGAGAGAGAGCGAGAGAGAGAGAGATAGAGAGAGATAGAGAGAGAGAGAGATGTAAATAGAGATAGATAAGTGAGTGAGTGAGTGGATGAGTGTGTGTGTGAATGAGTGAGTGGATGAGTAAGTCTGTGAATTTGTAAGAGAGTGTGTAAATTAGTGAGTGAGTGGATGAGTAAGTAAGTGAGTGTAAATGAGTGAATGAATGAATGAGTGAGTGATTGAGTGCTGGGGAAGCAGATAAATGGATGTTGTTTATATTACTGTATGTAATGGTCTTTATTTTTCTGAGAAATAAAATGGGAACAAATTCTAGTCAGTTTTAAGTTAGCTTATTGCTAGCTCAAGTAGAGACAAGCTGATCGTAAACAGACTTAGTTTATAGGGCTTCTAGATTAATGCTGGTTGACAGAGCAGTTAGCTTATTGCTAGCTTATAGAGTTGTAAGCTTACTTCTAGTTGAGACAGCGGCTAGCTTATTGCTAAGTGACAAAGTGCACTGTTTGTAAAGCTGCTAGTTTATTTTTAGTCTATAGTTGATACTTTTTTACCAGAGTTGCTAGTGTATTTATAGTGTGTAAAGCTACTAGCTTATTGCTAGTGTATAGCTAGGAGAGCTGCTAGCATAGTGCTAGTGTATAGAGTTTCTAGCTAATTGCTAGTTGATAGAGCTGCTAGCTTATTGCCAGTTAAGAAAGCTGGAAGGGTACCATTTGTTGTTAGTTTTTTTAATCCAGAGATGCTAGCGTATTGCTAGTTTTTAGAGCAGCCATCTTATTGCTAGTAGTTAATTAGTTAGTAAAATTATTCATAAAATCAATCGTTAAAAACCAACACAGATAATTGCACCTAAAAACAGCTGCCAGCTCACTGCTAGTTAACAAGGTGAGTTTATTTAGTTTTTGTGAAGTTTTTTAAATATCTACATTTTAATATATAGATATTGTAGCATTTATTTTTATATTAATAATCTTTTTAGGTAAAAGGAAATATATATGGTTTCTAGACCAAACACAGCCTATTGTGCCTGAAAACAGCTGCTAGCTCACTGAGCACATTGTTGCTAATGCTAGTTAAACTCATGAGTTCTTTTTTTATATATATTTATATAAATATTTGTGACTCACAAACACCTACTTTTATAGAAAAATGGGAAATTCATGTTTTTCAACAGGCTTCTGCTATCAAGAATGTAAATCATTATCATTGTTTAAACAAACAAACAAAACACACAAACCAACAGCTAATAAAGCCTTTATTTGTTTCCTTGAAGCACTGAAATAGAAATAACTGACTAGAAATGTATTTTTGTTTTCTTACTAATAAAACAAACCCAACTAGTTGTTAGTCAGCAGGCGTTAATGTTAATGCTATTATTTTTACTTTGACTAAAACTTATACAACAATTTGAGTTAATGTTGTTGATCTCTGATTGATTTTAAAGGGTTCTGCAGAAAAACAGCAAAGACGAGTGGAGATGAGGATGAGAGGAAACGTTTGGACAGGAGGTAGCAATATCCTCTAAATAAGTTAGGTGTAAGCAGGTTTAGTGTGTAGCGCTGGCAATACGTTTGTTGCACAGCCTCATATCCTGGTCTTAAAGATTTCTACTTTAAGTTTGGTGTCGGTGTGCAAAGTTGGGGCAGAGATCCATCATTACATCAATTCAGTTTTATTTCGGTGGGGTTTTAATAATGGACATTGTCCCAAAATGGATATGTTTCATTTCTATTAGTTTATAGCTAATAAATGAGCCAGTGGCAAATGTGGCAAAGAAAATCTCCAAGAGACTTCATGAGGAAGAAACCTTGAGAGGAACCAGACTCAAAAGGGAACCGGTCCTCATCTGGGCGCGACCCAATGTCCATTCATTACAGTTCCATCATTGTTGAGATGTTCAGTGATGGGTCTTTAAAAACAGCATTTCTAATGCAAACTGCAGTCCTAAGCCAGTGTTGGAGGCTGTTTCTTTATGTTTAACGGCTTTGCTGTTCAATTCATTGGCAGGTTACGGACGAACTCTGAACAAGGCGTTCAAAATTTTTAGGATCATTGAACAAAATGTGTTGGAGGAGCTACACCTCAAAAGTTCAGGCCAATACTGTGGTGCTAGAGCATAGGCAGCACTCGGACTGAATGTGGACAGAACGTTAGACACTCTAGCCAGACGAAGACGAGCAAGATGAGGTTAGAGAGAAAAGGTAGAAGAAGAGGGTTTGGTTGTACATTTGGTGCTTGGCCTCCTAACTATCAGTAGATAAAATGTACCTCTAAATGTAAGGTAAGAGATACTATAGAAAAGGCTACAGAACATGCTTGTGTTAGATCCTCTTCAGATCCGACTGATTTTTATGACCTCATCGATGCTTGTTTTTCCAAAACTGCCCTCCCCGAGGTCTTTCTCTCAGGTGGCTCTTATTTCGTTTGTTCGGCTTTAGTTAGAATATGACATTACTCTTCAACTCCTCATGACGACTGCACCTCATTAAAAAAGACGAATTTGTCGCATGTGGTCTTTTAACGGCTTTGATTTTCATATCCTAAAAGACGCAGCGCGGCCTTTTGAGTTACGCTTACACATCTGCCTGGTATGGATTTCGTCTGGCCAGGCTTTCAAATCAAGTCACTCAGAAACACAAGGGGAAACGGGAGAAAGGCCCGTCAATACGTATTAATCTTTAAAGGCCGCAGGTCTAATTTGTCTCGCAGTTCCTTTGCTTAATACTATAAAGAGACACCAGTGGCAGAAAAAAAAATGGACTCTGTCAGGAAGCTGTATAAGATTTCTCTGACACACACACAACCTTCGGTGCAGAGCTTCCTGTCGACACGCGATCCTGCCGGAGTCTATGGGAGACGGGTTGTTATCCTCGATGCCCACGCAGACGCATCATCCATCAACTTCAACTCCGTTTGCTCGTACTTTAGGGCTGTCTGGCGTTCAGAAAAACGCATTAAAAAATAAATATCTCTGGTCTCGCTCCGAGATAAAGCGCTCAATCGGCGGCGTTCGGCGCGTCCCGGATCCGAATTCTTTTCATCGTCGTCTCTGCTCATTTTCAGAGAAAGGTTCTGCTGATGGATGTTCGGCTGATGAAACAAAGATGAAAAGCGGGAACACTAACGCTAGCTCTTTGAACCGATTTCTCGCCGCTGTTGTGTTTTTGCAAAATTGCATAAGACGCCGAGCAAAACATAACGATGCTTCGTGAGCAAAAGGAGCGGGTTTCATCACGCCATCAGGCCTGACACCGAAGTTCCAACGCCGCTGCCGAGCTTGCCGTCCGACCAAATGTAAATAAACACGTCTCGCTGTGAGACTCGCCCGATGGGATGACCTGTAATAAATATTCCAGCAGCAAACCGAAACGTGAAAGAGATATTAAGCGCTCGGTGCAATTAAAGCAGCAAATGTGCCCGGAAATCTCTCATTAAAAACATTTCCTGTGACAAGCAATTTAACACTCGGGATAAACAGGAACTCACTCCTACGGACTCATTTATTTGTTTGTTTGCGTATTTATATAATTTGGACTCTTTTACACCTAATTTGTTATTTTGAATTAATTTGTTTATTTCTTTAGTTATTTTAATGCTTAGAAATCTGCTGCTGATGTCATTTCTATTTATTATGAATTCTTTGGAATTTGCTTTAATTTATTATACCTATTTTATGATTATTTTTTTTGCGTTTATATGTATTATTTATGTATTATTTTATTGAACTATTATTTTGTCTTGCATTATTATTATTATTATTGTTGTTACTATTAGTAGTAGATGTATTCATGGGATTGATGTTTGTAGTAGTAATTTGAACTAATTACTAGATAGATAAATGTAAAAATATCCATCTATCTATCTGTCTATCTATCTATCTATCTATCTATCTATCTATCTATCTATCTATCTATCTATCTATCTATCTATCTATCTATCTAAAAATATCTATGTATAATACTGCAGAAAATTATAAATATATATAGTAGTGGTGGTGTTAGTAGTAGTAGTATAATATATACTAGTATACATAATATATTTAATAGTGTGTGTGTGTGTGTGTGTGTGTGTGTGTGTGTGTGTGTGTGCGTATATACAGATCAGTCATATCCAAAGCCACCACAGATATTAAATATTGTGTATGCCCCCTTTGACCTCACATTTTTTCCTGGACCCCTCAGGACCTCTGAATATACGCTGCGGTTTCTAGACCTCACATTACTTTGCCCATTTTTCCTGCTCTCAAGACATCAGCTTCAGGAACCAACTGTTCACATCCTGCCTAATGAATCCCACCCTGTCACAGGAGCCACTGTAACGAGATAATCAGTTTTCCTCATGTCACCTGCCAGTGGTGAGAATATTACAGCTCAATGTTTTATATTATATATATAAAACCCCGTAACCACGACAACGGTGATCAATGACGGTTTAAGTAGCGCCTTTTTCCTATGCCATGCCGTCACCCTTACAGAAATAGGTGAATTAATGATATGGATTTATGCGGGAAGGGATTATTTATAGGCCACGTGCACTGAAAAGTTTTAATTAAACACTCGGGTGGAAGGTGACGATTAAATAAAAAGGCAGCAAAACGAAAAGAAAAGATATGTTTTCATTTAGAGATATTCAGAGAAGAGAAGCAAAGGCTTTGTTTTCGAGAAATAAATCAGTAAAATGATTTTGTTCATCAGTGCTCCTGAAATCTTCCAAATGTTTCATTGTTTGATATTTTCGGGTCTTTTTTTAAGCGTAAAACACGATCTGGTGACCAAATTGGATGTATCACTCGTTTCTTTTTCCTCTAGCAAACCGCCTTTTTTATTTTTTTTCTACTGTAATACCCAGCTGTTGTTCTGTATGCCACGTTGCTGCTCTTCATAACACTTCTCATGTCTCCTAATGAGCAGGTTTAGGAGGCATTTTAGTGCCCTAAATCTCACAAACTGTCTCCAAAAAAAAAGGAAGAATAAACAGCTGAACAGCTGAGAGAATGAGTTTCGGAGTTATTTGTTCAACCAATCTCATTCTCTCTCTCTCTCTCTCTCTCTCTCTCTCTCCCCTTCTACCTATCTCTCTCACACACACACACACACACACACACACACACAGATGCACTGTGGCATTTAAAAAACCTTGTATTTTAAGAATCACCCTCTAGTAAAGTAGTTTTTAATAGACTATAGTGCCACAGCCGTGTCTTTACTGTAGCGCTCCCTCCATCTTTTACTCAGACGGACTTATTTGCTGTAAATGTCACTTCACACATTGCATACTTTTTTTTTTTCCCAAATAGACCAATTTTCCTGAGCTGAATGAACAGGATGTGTAGCGTACAATATCTGCACTTGGCACCAGATTGAGCTGTCTGTCAAAATCCCTCTGGCCGTAAAAGGACACGAGAAAATACATAGAAGGAGTTGTTTGAATATACCGTAGCTGCAAGCAACACTTTAAGGAGGGTTAAGCATTTTCTGGAAGATTACAAGCCAATTAGAGGATCAGCGCTGGTTCCCAAGGAGACACACAATACAGACAAAAAGCATTGGGACACCTCTCATGTGTGGTTCTTCTCCAAATTGTTCTGTCAAATTGGAGTTGTTTATGATGGTTTTGGATGCTGTAGATTAAAAATCTCCCTTCACTCGAACCAGGAGACCCGAACGTGTTCCAGCATGAGCGTGCCCCCCGTGCACAAATCCAGCTCCATGAAGATTTGCGTTACAAGGGTGGAAGATCTCCTGCTATAGAGCTCTAAATCCTATTGAACACTTAATGCCCTTGTGGCTGAGTGAATCTCATAGAATCTCCACAAACACATTCCAAAATCTAGTGGAACATCTTCCCAGAAGAGTGGCGATTCTTATCACAGCACATGGGGACTAAATGTGGAATGGGATGTTCAAAAAACGTATGTTACGCACGGATGTTAACATACTTTTCTTTATAGTGTATATTATAGTATACAGTACACAGGATCTCATTGCTGAGATATTCCCTCTTTTTCTTGTCTTCAGTAGCTCTTTGAAGGTGCAAGTGAACTTAAATGTTTGTTGTTGTTTGTAGGTTAGAGATGAAATGTCTTGTATGTCAAAAATCAGAATTGTTTTGATGATTGGGAGAAATTTGTTGATGTAGTTTTGAAATATTCTTAATGCTAGAAAATTAAATACTATATAAAATAATATAAAAATGATATTTTATACAAAATTATACCTAAAAACTTAGGATGCAATGCACTTTTTTTATATTAATTACTTTGACTAATTGATTAAATTAGCACAAAATTAAAGCGATTCAATAAAATGAATTAATTGGGAAGATGTAATTAGTTTACGTTTATTAGCCTGCATTTGGGTAATACAGATGTGTATATAAGTGTGTGTGTGTTGTGTATTTTAACAAACGTCTTCATTTCTTCCACCTTTCATTCTTTCCCAACGCACTTTAAATTGTATCCGGTACAGAGTGAACTTTTCTTTTCTGATTTTTATTTTTATACCCCTGGCATTGTTGTGTAAGTTTTCGAGTTTATTAATAACAATAAAAACAGGAAAAAAAATCCGTGACACTGCGCTTAAAGTTCGAGGCGGAGACTAAACAAACTTGTGGTCCGCCAATCAATACATTTGTGAGCATTTTAATTATGTTCCGCACCTAAAAAGGATTGCATTCGGCTTAGACCGATAGCCGTGTACACAAACGAATACACACCTAATGGAGTCTCGGTCTCCCATTTTAAAAATAGTAATAGAATAAAATGGATAAAGCCACAGTCTTCTGTATTTCCTGTGCAGGGAGGGTGCCATTACATATGCACTTCGTTGCACACGCACAGGAAGAAGGTCTACAAGGCTTAGCTTTAGTTAGCGGGCGATCTCTATTTCTAATTTTAGCAAGAAGACTTGAGTTTTATATGAGTAATTGTGCAAATTATGATAGAAAGTCATGACACTGTTGTTTCATCAGCCACTGCCCCAGGCTTGACTTCTATTTTGTTTTTTTTTTCAGCCTACCTGACACATTTTCAGTCATTAGAATCTGACAAAAACCTGCCACCTCTTTATTTTTCCTCTTTCTCGCAGCAGAAAATCTGTCACCACATGACGTCCAGATTCGCCGGATGTCAGGCTCCGGAGAACGAGGTGAGTTTTTCAACTGTATGTCTAACTGCTCATTCATGCAACTTGATCATGAAGAGATCGTGCTTCATACAGTGGCACATAAAACCTCTTAAAACACACATTAAATACACTCCCTTTATTCAGTACTTATAAATAGTGCAAAACTCGGTTCAGGTAAAATTGTACAGATATTCAGGTTTCTTCCTGAGCTTGAAATTAATAGCTGCTGATAATATCAGTGTGTGTGTGTGTTTGTGTTTGTGTGTGTGTGTGTGTGTGTGTGATTTCTGCAGATGGGCGGGGCTTCTACCAATAGTTTCTACGATATCTTTTTTCTTCAATTCGCATTTCATACAGCATAAAAATAGCGCTCGGATACACACCCACAGTCCATTGCTGCCATCATTGATATATTAGTGTAAATGGGATTGAAGTCAATCTCTTGTGTAGCCAGACTTTATTAAATATTAATACATAATTCAACTTTTCTAGAAAATAAATTCATAGAATTGATATCCGAAGAAAACGAGTGAATACAACAAAAATAAGAAATCATTAAGTTAATGTCAAACAACTACATTGTGCAAATGCAAATGGAAAACACACACATTTGGAGTGCTAATTTGTGTGTGTGTGTGTGTGTGTGTGTGTGTGTGTGTGTGTGTGTGTGTGTGTGTGTGGCAAATTGATTAAAGAACAGGAACATATTTTGTAAATCTTATGCAAATCTATTGGGTAACAATAACTGCAGAAATCTCAATGTCAAACATATATACAGTAGCGTGAAAAAGTGTTTGCCCCCATTCCTGATTTCATATGTTTTTGCATGTTTGTCACACTTTAATGTTTCAGATCATCATACTGATGAAATATTAGTAAAGATAACACAAAGAAAAACAACCTGCGTTTTTTAAACGGAGGATTTTATTATTGAGGGAAAACTAAATTGTAAAACTACATGGCCCTGTGTGAAAAAGTGTTTGCCCCCCTGATAAAACTTTGGTTTATCACACCTGCGTTCAATTTCTCTAGCCACACCCAGGTCTGATTACTGCCACACCATTAAAAAAAAACGCATGGTTTTATATACATTTGCTGGAATAGGTTTGAATCTTGTAGTTCAAGTGAAGGGAAAATTTCCTGCATCATGTGCTTCCAACTCCAACAGTTTGTTGAAGAACCACGTCTGGCTGTTAAAATTAGGTGCCCCCGTCATTTAGATTTATTTTGCAGCAGTGATCTGTGAGTAATACAGCTGTAGGAAAAAAAAGGTGTTTTTGTTAACCTGGAGCAAAAAGGAAATTGGACAGTGAGGGGTCGTGTCTGGGAAAATGTCAAAGTTTTAAGGTCAGTCGAGTTTAGAGAAGCTCTTTGCTCATCGTGATGTTTGAATGCACAGATGACCTGCTGTTCATTATAAGCCGTTGCAGCAGCTCAGGGGTGAGTAAAAGTTCTCTGATCAGCCGTGTTTAATGTCCTGAGTTTTATTGATCACCTCCAAGTGATGAAGACCATCTCCTATCCACCTCCAGAAAAATTTTATTATTTTTTTTTTTCCCCCTTTATTAAGTTAATGCAAAAGAAAATCCAGGGCCTTTTAGTTGTCATGGCAACAAGAGACTCAAGCTGTTTACCACCATCTAAAAATAAAAATGAAGTGATGTTGAGGAAGACGATTTTGGACAAAATTCGGCAAATTAATGTAAAATGAAATATCCAGCCGGTTTGAACTTGCTCGGAAGAATTACGTATGGCTGGAAAAGTCCGGTGCCCCAATACTTTTGTTCATACTGTATAGTGTATGTTAATGGAAAATGCGGATATTATGACCAAATTTGTTTTTAAACCATGGGACAGGCTTTCAGAGCTCAACAAACACACTACAATGCATTCCCAGGCCTCTGAGAACCAGTGTGATTCCAAACCCGGGACCTTCACTATTAACACACACACTAAAAAGTTCCTTTGCCTTTTTAGTCGTTTGTATTGTTTCTGTGTTTCTCAGCACCCTTTGTGCACGCTTTCCTTTTCCACCGCATCTCTGTATATTAAAAAAAAGCAGCTTCCCAATGCCAAAGCAAAAGCCATAAAACACTCAGCGTCATTCAGAACCCGCACCCGCTCACAGACAATGAGCCTGCTCGAAGAACAAAAGAGAGCGCACAGGAAGTGTAGCACAGGAAACGTATTTCTGTCAATGCGGCACGGAAAAAGAAAGCGCGCGAGAGAATCAATCGGCCTGCGTCGTTTCATAGTTTAGAGAAATTATATTATAAGGAAAAGTTTAGAGACAATAATGTTTTTCAGGGGGAATGAGAATGTGAAGCAGGGAGACCAAAAATAATTGAAAGGCAACTTTTTTTTTTTTCTTTTCTTTAAACGTATAAAAAAGCATAGTTAAGAGAAGTGGGGGTGCAATTATTCTTACATAAATGTAAAAACTTTTCACTTCATAGAACTGAGAACATCGCTTGAGTCTTTTTTTTTTTTTCAAATTTTTTTTTCCACATACTAATGCAAGAGTTTTATTCCAGCATGCAAATGGATAGACATGTTTCGTGACATTATTTCTTTCGAGAGGAGAAAATGAGACATGCTAGACATGTTTATGCACTTAGTAGACATCAAATTAGCAATTAACAGTAAACGCAAATAAAAATGTATATAAACAAATAATTCAGCTTGGAGTTTAATGCACTTTTGATGCTACAGTTATCTGACCAATCAGAATCTAGAATTCATATCATTTAGGGCGTAAACAAAAAAAAATGAAAATGTCAAATCGGATTGGACTCTTGTTCTTGTCCACCGAAGATCTGTTTTCATAGTCTTTGTGATCGAAAACCCTCAGGGTCTTAAAGCTCTTAATTTTAATTGAACTCTAATTTTAATATAATTCCTAATAAGTGTGTAAACTGTGCATTCTGACAATTCCCCTTAATAAAGTTTGTGCTTTGCTGCTGTAGTGTGTCATAGATCGTGACAATACACTTATAGTTACAGATACCAGTATTCTTTTATTTTTTTTATTGACTTTGGACCTTTTTGTGTGGCTAAAGACTGGATTTGGGTCTCACATGTCCCGGTTTGCATTGTAACTAGATAATAAATCAGGATTTGCCTATCTGGAATTGGGACTTGACATGTCCTAAATTGGGACTTGATTTCATACATGAGTTTAGACTTCTCCTATTCCCAGCTACCGCTATTATACGCATCAGAAAGTTTGGAGACGAGCTCTGTTTACATGTAAACCTTCAAAACGGTCCCCAGCGTTCCTGCCACTTCTGGTATGTGTCCTGGAAGTCTTCTATTCGAAACGTGTTAAGTCCTTCCGCGATTCACGCCGGATCTCCACAAAGGTGTCAAAATGGCGAGCCAGATCTTCGTCTTAGGGAAAAGGGCGAAGTCCGTAGAAGCCACATCTGGGGAGTAGGGTGGGTGTGGAAGTGAGATCATGTTGTTTATAAAATAGCAGAATAGCACCAGTAGCAATGCTATACACAGGACGATGTCTTGTGGCGCACTGACTTATGAAGGTCGGCGCTCCCTGTGACTGTGCGTACAACCTTGTGCTGCCATCTGCTGGCGTGTTACAAGACGAATCTCGATACCACGTCGTATCTCACATGGAGTTTTGGATACCGTTGACATCCATTATGTGTGTTCTTTTAAAAGGGGAAAAGGGGTCCCTGGCGTCTGTAGATTCATGGAGGCAATGGCTTGGAGGGGAGAATATTGTAGAACTAACCAGCTGATGAAAATAGGAAATATATAAATTAGTGAAATTGAAGCATGAGAATGTATATTTGATTGTTACTAACGGCGCACATTTGTTCGGTGCATGCAGTTGTTTAAACCGATCAGTGTGGAACTGGGACGATTTTAATCTTCCTCCGTTTTCCGGATGCTTGCTGAACCTTAAAAAAAAAAAAACCCTCCACGGTCATTCACACGCTCATAATATCTTTCTGTCTCCTGCCAACTCGGAGGTAGATGACTCCGTTAGGACAGGTTGACCGCACAACCTTAAGTCGCTCCATGAAGACTATTGCGGCGATTAACATAATCACATTCTCGGAGTCACCGAGCTGCGGCGAGCAAATTAGCCGAGTGGATCGGGCTCTCAAGGTACACGCGGCGCACTTTCAGCCGCAGGCCTGCGGGGGGAGAAATGAGGCACGAGCTGCCGCTCACGTCTTCTTCTAGGCATGTTGCCTTACAAGTCCTGAAAGCGGAAAACTTCCTTTAGGCTGCATGACATTTGTATTGTCTTCTGAACCGCATTGTCGAGCGTGTACACCTTTCCGGTGGAAAGAAAAGGGAAGCGATAGCGCCCTTTTAGAGACGCTGACATGCCGCAGAGTCGTTCGGCATCCTGAGCGACAGGAGTGAAGAAGATTTAAATGGAGCTGGAGAGAAAAAGAGAGAGAGTGTTGAAAAGAAGCTTTTTCTCCCCTCCTTTTGAACGATCTTCTATAATTGAATATCGGATTCATCTGTTTGTTTGCTCCATCATTGCTTTTATGGCATTTCTCACCCTTAATGTCATTACTCCAGCGTTTATGGCCTATTAAACATCTGCGAACAGGGAGAGAGAGCTGTAAAAAAAAACAGCCCAACACCCCTCCCCTTACCCCCTCCAATGCGGCAACCTCGCTCTGAACCTCACACGCCTCGTGATCAACGCTGAACTCTGCACATTTTGGCAGAGCCGAGTCTCCCCAACCGCCCCTCCACCCCCTTTCCCCCTTTTTCCCGTGGCACATGCAAATTTATTTATGATGCCGCAGAATTGCTGGAAATGAAATCAGCATATACACCCAAACTTTTTCCTCCAGCACTCATGATTAAAGAAATCTATTTTGCAATACAGGCCGAGCGTAGATTGTTTTTTTGGTTTTGTTTCTCCCTCCCCCTGTTTTTATTCAAATATTGTGAATGAGGTCTATTAAAAAGAAAAGAGAGAGTGATAAAGAGAGAGAGAGGGGGAGAGGGAGTTTTCCTGTCGAATCTCTGGAATAAATCCGATCAGCACTCCAACACACCAATGTCTTTCTCTGAAAGGGATTCGTGCGAACCCAGCAGTTTTCCCGCGGTACCTTTCCGAGGAATAGCTGATACGGAACGTTAAACAGAAAGTCAGTGAGGACGGGTTTTTACTTCGCTTTTTCTTTCTTTTAAAAAAAAAAAATCAAAGGTAGTCAATTAGTCGAATCGAGTGCACAAAAGAAAGTTTCTTCAAATATCAAAACTAAAGACGAGATTGAATGAGTAGTTTTAAGGTTCATTATAATTAACGATTATAATGTGGAACGATCCCGTTCCAAATTGCCTCCCCGTTTTCTCTTATAATAACTTTCACTATTCTGGGAAGATGTTCCACTAGAGTTTGTGGAGATTTGTGCGAGATTTTATTTTGCCACAAGTGTGTTAGTAAAGTGAGGTAATGATGTAGGTGAGGTGAGAAAAGATTTACCAAAGATTTTTAAAAAGGGTTGAGGTCAGAGCTCTATAGCGGGAGATGTTCCTCTCCATCCCAGGTATCTTCACGGAGCTCGCTTTGTGCACAGGGAACAGGCTTGGGTCTCCTTGTTCAAGTGAAGGGAAGATTTCATCCATTGTGTGCTTCTGACATTGTGCTCGCAGTTTGTGGAAGAACCACATATGGTTGAAAAGGTCAGGTGCCTCATACCTTTACCCTTATATTATATTTGCCACTTGATAACTTCAATTCCATTCAGTTTGATTTGTATAGCACTTTTAACAATGGACATTGTCCTGAAGCAGCTTCACAGCGATTAGGTTAGAAATATTAATTTTAGTTCGTTTAGTTGAAATTATTTGATACAAGTTTATTTCTAATAAGTGTTTTTTCTCTTTCGGGTGAAATGAATACATGAATGTGGGATAGATAGCCAGCTACTAGTCATGACATGAAGTGAATGCAGATTCTCCTTGATTGATTTAACAAAACATTTGGCCAAATTGTGTTTAAAATGTCACTGCAGGGTTGAGTGCTGTAGCTAATCACAGCCATGCTGATATTCACTATAACGGCATGATCGTATGTGGGATAATTTTTTTTATTTCACTTTATTAATTATATTTTTAATGTGTTATACATTTTTTTTTTTTAGAAAGTGATGAACAGCTTTTTTAAAAAGTTTACACGATTTGTGTGAATACACTTATTTAAATTAGTTCGAATTGAAATCAGTATTGAATTGGGACTTGTTATGGGACGTGACTGGGAACTGCACTTGGGCCCTTTTTTTCATAACCTGATTTGGGACCTGCCCTGTTACTTGTAACTTGGGACTTGCCCATTGGGAATTGGGACTTGCCATGGGACTTGCCTGGCCTGACTTAGGACCTGATTTGTACTTCACTTGAGACTTACCTGTCTGAAATTAGGTCTTGATTTGGTTCTTCTCTATCATGACTTTTGTCTTGATATAGGGTTTAAAACTTGCATGCCTGCAATTGGGTCTTGTCTTGTGACTTGCCTTTTCTGACTTGGGTCTTGAGTTGGTATTTGAGTTGGGACTTGCCTGTCTTGATATTAGACTTGCTTTCCTGACTTGGGACTGGACTTGAGACTTTTGACTTAAGAGTTAAGACTTGCCTGTCCAGAATTGGGCCATGACATGAAACTTGTAAGTTTGTGCTTGAGTCTTGACTTGAGACTTACTTGTGACTTGCATAGGAATGTCTTGGTTCCATCAATGCTTCCAAAATTCTTTACACTGTTTCTGCACTGACTGTTTATAGAGAACCTGGATGTCTGTAAATGCTTGACCCAGTGCAGTTCTGAAATAGTGAACTAAACCTGAAATAAATCTGTCTCTAACCTAAATCTTACAGTGAGACTGAAGTAGATTCCCAATAAAAAAGAACAGCATGGTTTTATATATATATATAATGTGGGTTGTCCATAACTGAGATTGATCACCTTCAGCCTAGAAAACGTATTATTTCAACAGTATGATCATTAGGCTGCATGTAAATGCTAAGATACAAGAAGCTAATCAGATCGATTTAGCGGTTTCTGGCGTCTTCTTCCTCCAAAACGTGAGTTATTCGAGGTTTTCCAGAAGCTCATCTGCATACACAATTCCGAGACAAACGATTGCGTTGCAGCTAGCCGAGCTGCATTTCTTCAGTAAACGCTATCTCTTTCTCAGAAGTAGGTCATGGAAACCTGCTGAACTGCAAACTGACAGGAGAGACAGAAAGACTGCTTGGATCATTTGAATTCAGTGTAAGTTGGTCACAGATTCTGGCGTTGTCTCACGTGATGAGGTTGCAGTTTTTTTGTGTGTGCATGTGTGTTTTTTTTTAAATGCCATCCCGGGGCTATAGAAAATATGGATTCGTGCCATATTTGTGACTCTTTTACTCGAGCCCTTAAGCGATGTTTTTGGGCACGAAGTACGAAAAGGTAACATGCAGAACTTGTCCCGATGAAGATAGTGAGGATTTGGAATGATTTTTTTGGAGGTGTTGGTGAGCCGCACAGAGACGCTTGTCATGGAGCTACAAAAGGGAAAGAGTGTCAGTGAGCGAGTGCTAATGAATTCAATATGTGGCTAATGCCTTCAGGCTTCTTCGGCTCCCTGCCGGAATTGACGTGACTTTGAAACTCGGCTTCATCAGCAGTTTTTTTTTTTTTTGGTTTCAGAAAAACCCACACTGAGTAGTGCGATTCTGGAAGAGTTACCATACATGGTTGAATGTCGCCATTTAAGTAGGATATGCTGTATTTTGTTGGATTTCCTATGCAATAAAATAAGGAACAACTACCAATGATCATTTAGAAGCAGTGGAAAGAGAGAACCTTTGACAGGTCCACCAAGAACAACAATCTGGCACTGCAGTGTTTAGAGTGGGAATGGGAACACCGGTTCTGGGAGGGGGCGGGTGGGGTTTTTGGCATCGGTTAGTCATATAATCACTGTTTGGAACCGTGGTGAGAAGAAAAGCATTTTACAACACACCACACCTTATAGCCTCGCTGTAGCATCAGATTCCTTAGTAGAACCCGATGTGGTCTTCTCCTTCTATAGCTCATGATCGGTGGTGGACAAAGTACACAAATCATATACTTGAGTTAAATGTAAAATGTCTTTAAATGTATTTACAATAGCTGATGCTTTTTTCATGAATAATAGTTATTTTTATCTCAATGGTTTTCAGTGAAAGAGAATTGAACTGGAAGAAAAGAGCAGGTGAAAAGTTTTGCTCGAGGACCAATCAGTGGCTTTGCAGCACAAAATCTTAATCAGTGATTTATGACTGACTCCAGGGATCTCTTTTGTCTTCGTTTGGCTATTATTCATATTGTACTTTTCTCCAGCTCCTATGTGATCTCAAGTCGTATAAAGTAGGTGGGAAAAAAAAACGAGGACTTTATTAGATTTCCAGCAAACGTACCATTTTTACTGGAACTTTGAATCGTGTCCCGACATCCTGAGACGCTGTTGCTGTTTATCAACAGCCGCTAAGGCCAGACGTCTCTCTCTCTCTCTCTCTCTCTCTCTCTCTCTCTCTCTGTTTATTGTACAAGAGTAAGTGCATCATTTACCGCATTACCTTCTGGCCTTCATCATCATCGTCTTCATCCTCCTCATCATCGTCATCTTGTAGTCCTCTTTACTTCGATCAGGACGAGACAAGCTCTCCGTTTATCAGGCGACGCCGGCCGATTAAATATTAAATGCGGACAGATGATGTTAAATTACTGATCAAAGCCGTTAAAAGCGAGCTCCATCACGAACACCGCTGTAAAGGTCATTCGAGTTGCGTTCGCCCGGGAGAATGATGTACGGCAGCGTTGTGATGTAATCCGCCAATCTGTCGGAGGATAAAAACGATAGAGCATCAAAAAGGCTTTCTGCTGGTCTTTCATGATATCCAGTAAACATGGCAATGAAAATTAAGCATTTCTGGTTTTTCATGCGTACGACTACTGTAACGCTTTCAACAAATCACACGTCTAAAATTCATCTGCTAGGGTTCTGATGAAGACCAGGTCTGGTCAGCGTATTTTTTCGGGTTGGGACTTTGGCTCCCTGTTAGATTTCGGATTGGTTTTCAAATTTTTATCTACACTCGAAGGCATGATCTCTACTCCTCCGAAGTTCTTCCTCTTACAGTACATCTGGTGATCTGTTTTTTTTTTTTTTTGCACACATGCACCAAAACTGTGGGATTCTCTCCTCATTGAGAGACAGCATTTTTAAATCTGCTCTTAAAACCCACTCTTTCAGGATAGCTTTCAGGTGATTTCAAAAAATAAATAAAAATGTATTTGTGAGGTTTATTTTATTTACTTAATTTATTTTCTTGTTTTTATCATTATTTTATTTTTTTTTTTTTTATTTACTTAATTTATTTTCTTGTTTTTATCATTATTTTTTTTATTTTATTTACTTAATTTATTTTCTTGTTTTAATCATTATTTTTTTTTATTTACTTAATTAATTTTTTTGTTTTTATCATTATTTATTTTTATTTTATTTACTTAATTTATTTTCTTGTTTTTATCATTATTTATTTTTCTTTAATTATTTCTTTAATTTTTTCTCTGTTTTTTGCTTGGAAAGCGCTTTGAGATGTAACTTTTGAAGCCGTTATATAAAATGAAGATGATTTTTTATTATTATTATTGATATGATTGCTATAATAATTATTGGACAGAAAGAAATCTGACTGTACATTAAGAGAAATATGTCTTGTGTGACAAACACTTCCTGTTTCCTTCGTGTGTGTGTGTGTGTGTGTGTGTGTGTGTGTGTGTGTGTGTGTGTGACGGTCCAGCGTGTGTAATCACCTCCAGGCTGATTAAACACACCCTGATACACAGAGGTGTATACAGTAGGGTGTGTACGGACGAGTTAACGAGATGCAGCGAGAGTTCTGACAAGCAGCAGATGGCTGCAGCTAAAACAGGAGGAAAACAGAAAGCGGGAAACAGAAGGTTTTATTTTTCAGGACGTGAGTAGCAGGTTTACATTCTGCTCAAAATACACAGTACGGGATAAAGTTTGTCGACACCTGACCATAAGATTCGTGCATGATTTTTTAATATCACGTTCCACATTTAGCCTCCAAGTGCTGTTCTTATACGCTCCAAGCTTAGTGGAGATTTGTGGAGATTCATTCATCCACAAGGGTGTTAGTAAAGTGAGGTAGTGATGAAGGGGAGGTGAGGAGGTCTGGGGTGCAGTCAGGGTTCACATTCATCCCACAGGTGAGCTCTGTAACAGGAGATCTTTTACTCAGTTTTATGCCAACGCTTCCAAAGTCCAGTACAATCCTGTGCCTTTTTATAGCGGTTTCATATGCGGATTTATAGCAGCAGCTTGGGAAAGAACCACATCTGGCTGGAAAAGTCTGGTGTCCCGAATCTTTAGCTGATTTGGATGGTAAAGAATCTTTTGTTGTAGAGAAATTTGTGAAAGGAGTCTCCAGTATCAAGTGTGTCAGAAATTCGGAAAGAAATTAAGAGACGTTACAAGAAATTTGTTTAAACTTGAGGTGAAAAAAGTTCATCTCAGCCCAAAACTAACTTTGATCTATCTTTAAAAAAAAGATATATTTAACAAAAAACACTAAAAAAACCTATAATACATCGTTTATTTATTTATATATATTTTCTTTAAACAAGAATCATTTTCAAATCATTTTTCTTTTCTTTTTGTTTTCTGTTTTTATTTTTATTCCAGAATATTATTTCATTGATATATTTCATGTATATATTTGTATGTAAAATTATGAATTGTTTTCTTTTTTTTATTATTCTTTTTTTTAAATATTTTTTGTACACATTATTTATTAATTTTTTAAACAAACAATATAACATTTACAAGAATAAGGTGGTTGCATAAGTATGCACACCCCATAAACTAATACTTTGTAGATGCACCTTTTTGACGATGATGATGATGATGATGATGATGATCAGTAGTAGACATATTTATAAGTATGTTCAGTGCACAGTTCAGTTTGATATGAATTGCCTGTGATTGTAAGGTCATGTTAGGATGTGGAGTGCAGAGCAGTTGACCTTGTGCAGACCATTTGCTGAGGCTCATCATTAATCATTATCCGATAGGGATTATTGATGTGGACCGTCGTAACGAACATTCAGTCCACGCCAGCTGTTAAGCTGCTTCTCCTGCAGGAAAGGGGGACCGTGGGAATTAAATTAGCGCTGTGACAAAGCCCTGAAACACGAGCTAATCACTACAGGTGGATTTCACACCTGCAGAAAGACAACACTAGAAAACAAAACGCCGCTTTACGCGTTTCAGCCTGATGACTTTTCAAAAAGAAAAACAAAATGTCATGGTGAGCATCATGGTGCACATGGGCAGCTTTCTAAATCCCTAACTAGCACGTCAGACTAAACCAACATGTTAATGATCGCAATATGCACCATATGGACTAAAGTATTGAGACACCTGATGTTTCCAGCCAGATGTGGTTCTTCACGAAACAGCTCCCTCAAAGTCAGAGGCACACAATGATATAGGAGCACAAACTTTTCACTTCAATTGAACTAGGAGACCCAAACCTGTTCCAGCATGACAACACCCCTGTGCACAAAGCCAGCTCCATGAAGATCTGCTTTCCATGGGTTGGGGTGGAAGATCTGCTATAGAGCTCCAACCCTACTAAATTTGGGATGAACATGAATGCTGACTGCACCCCAGGTCTCCTCGCCTTATCTACATCAGTACCTGACTTCAAGATGAAGAAGAAGTAACCTCTTACTCAGGGCGTTCTTGTATCTGAATGAAATCTTACACAAATCTCCACCAAATCTAGAGGAACATCTTCCCAGAAGAGTGGAGGTTCTTCTTTTTCTTTCGGCTTCTCCCATTAGGGGGCGCCACAGCGGATCATCTGTCTCCATACCCCCTGTCCTTTACATCTACCTCCTCCTTGGTCTTCCTCTTTTCCTTCTACCTGGTGTCTCCATCCTCAGCATTCTCCTACTGATATACCCCATGTTCCTCCTCTGCACATGTCCAAACCATCTCAATCACACCTCCCTCACTTTGTCTCCAAAAACGTCCTACATGCACTGTCCCTCTAAAAAACTCATTTCTTATCCTGTCCATCGTCGTCACTCCCAACAAACATCTCAACATCTTCAGCTCTGCTACCTCCAGCTCCACCTCCTGTCTTTTACTCAACACCACTGTCTCTAAACCGTACAACATCTCAGGTCTTACCACAGTCCTCTAAACTTTCCCTTTCACTCTCACAGATACTCTTCTATCACAAATCACCCCTGCTATCACTCTTCTCCACACACTCCACCCTGCCTGCACTCTTTTCTTCACTTCTCTAACAGAAGAGTGGACGTTACTAGAACTGCAAATGGAGAATATATGTGGAAAGGCACATTTCAAAAAGCACACAGCGATCTTATGGTCGGGTGTCCACAAACTTTTGACCACATGATAGCGAAAAAATGAAAGGTGTGTGTGTGTGTGTGTGTGTGTGTGTGTTTTAAAGAGAAAGATTTGTGTGTCTGTGTGAGTGTGAGAGAAATATAGAAAGAAAAATTGTGTGAATAAGAGAGAAAGATAGAAATTGTGTGTGGGAGAGTATGTGTGTGTGTGTGTGTGTGTGTGTGTGTGTGTGAGAGAGAGTGTGTGTGTGTGTGGGAGAGAGAGAGATAGAGTGAGTGTGTGTGTGTGTGTGTGTGTGTGTGTGAGAGAGAGAGAGAGAGAGAGAGAGAGAGAGAGAGAGAGAGAGATAGTGCGTGTGTATGTGTGTGAGAGAGATAGTGTGTGTGTGTGTGTGTGTGTGAGAGAGAGAGAGAGAGAAAGAGAGAAAAGTGTGTGTGCGTGCGTGCGCGTGATTAACGAGCGCTCTCGTGCTCCTGCTCCAGTCCACACTTGCGAATCCGCTCCATGTTTTCTTCTATAGCCGGTGTGTATCACTCTCTCTCTCTCTCTCTCTCTCTCTCTCTCTCTCTCTCTCTCTCTCTCCCGCAGAGGCGCACTAGCAGCTGTTTTCTCCCCGAGCTGAACAAACGCACAGATTATATTTTACACTAAAATCCGTTCCCGGATGCGCGCGGGGCCAAAACTGTAACCTGCTGAGCAACACAACCGGGACATTTTTTTTATTCCGTGTGTGTGTGTGTGTGTGTGTGTTGCAGTTTATTCTTTTGCTCTGAAACTTGAGAGAGGTCTATTTGGTGGTCCGTTCGCCGCGCGCGCGCACACACACACCTGCGACACCACGATGCTGAGGACGCGCCGGTGGTGAGCGGCGCGTGCGTCGGTGACACAGAAGAAGAGGAGGAGAAGAAGGAAGGAGGGCGGAAGAGGAGGTGTGCTGAAGGACGAAAAGGAGTGAGAGTGAGGAGAGGACAGGAGGAGAACGGATTCAGTAGCGCCTCCTGTCCGAGTCCAAAAAGAACCTGCGCGCACGCGAAACACGCAAAGCTCCACGCGCTACCAGGAAGACTATTCCTTATTATTTATTTTTTATTTTTTATCATCATATTCATCCTTAGGTATATTTTGAATACAAGACTAATGGAGAAAAAGAAAAAGAAGGAGGAGGAGAAGAAAAAGAAGAAGAAGGCGACGATGCCGTTTTCCACGCGGCTCTTTGTGCGCTGGAGAGCCGCGCAGATTCTCGCCTCGGTTTGCCTTCTGACCGTCGGATTCACCTGCACCGGTGAGTCGCTCGGGTTATTGCGTTCTGCGCGCGCGTGTGTGTGTGTGGAGATGCATTTTTATTTAATTTAATTATGAAGACATGGAAAAACAGTGTTGGTCCTCCCGGTGCGCAGACCTAGTTTTGATTCAAGCAGATCAGATAGATAGATAGATAGATAGATAGATAGATAGATAGATAGATAGATAGATAGATAGATGGATTGATGGATAGAGTTTTGCATGCACGACTTTACGCACAGACCTCATGTCGTGTGACGCACGAGCAAGTTGAGAGCAACGTGCACGCGGAGAGAAGAGCAGGCATGCAAGGATGCAGGGAAGAAACCACGCAAGGAAGCGCGTGCTAGATAGGAATTAAGGGCAGTGCATGAAATGGGTCAGCTTCAGGACCCCTAAGATACCTGGACATCCCACCCCTCCGTTAATCTACATCCCTTCTTACTCACCTCTATGAGTTCCAGCACAATCAGCACTGCTCGCTATGCTGCGCTCTTTGCTGCATTGGCAGGATCATGCTGACAGGTTGGCCGAGTAAGCTGGCTGGCTTTCTGGGCGCAAGGGTGCGAGCCCTGGCTTCAGCAAGATGCACAAAAAAAGGACACCCCATAAAGATATGTAGGAGATCTAACTGTATTATTCAGCCATTTGGATTTTTTTTATTTTTTTATTGAAGATGTGTAGGTTTGTCCAACAGTGTCCAAATGTCTCCCTCATACAGAGCGTCCTGTTTGCATTCGGAGTCTCACCAGTTTTTATTCCATGTATGTCCTGATATTGATGCCACAGTTGAAGGGTTGTCGAATATCATCACTATTATAATATACACACACACACACTACACTGCTGAACCGAATGTTTATGCACCCAAAAGTCACAGAAGCTTCAGAAACGGTCGATGGTTTATTTCAGAAAACGAGTCTAGAATGCATTTCGACTTCTGTAAGAAAGAAAAAACACTGGAATTAATTAACATGATAGACACACGAGGACCAGCTCGGATTGTACACTAGTAACTTTGGATTGAACTTTCTTGCCATCCAGAGTGCATGACTGAGAATTCATGTAGCTGCTTAGCTGCACACTTTTCCAATTGTGCCCTGAAAAATTATCCAGGGACATAATCTACACTCGACGTAGCCGCTGATTCCAAGCTCGAGACTCGATGAAGAATGCAGGAAGAGCTTTTTTATTGTGAAGCCGTCATGAAGAGGTTTTGGTGTTTAACGCAGCAATCAGAATAATAGACTCTTTAACGCTTCTTGGTTGCGATGGACGCAACATATTCCAGGATAGATTCTGGGAATTGTTTACAGGTACACCCCTTCACCCCCCCAGGAAAGGATCCTGTTGAGTTGTCTTTTGTTTGATAGATAGATAGATAGATAGATAGATAGATAGATAGATAGATAGATAGATAGATAGATAGTGAATGTTATCGGATTCTCAGATCTCTGAGTTTGGTGTATTAATAGTGAAAAATCGGCTCACATCTGAGCTTCCCATCCATTAGATATTAAATCCGCTGCAAAATCAAATAGTGCAAAAAAGGTCAACTCACAGGATCAAATACACTTCTTTTTTTTTTTTTTTCTAAAAAAGGAGAAAAGAAAGAGTCCGAGTCGGTTGTGGTAATTCTTTCTGTCTTGGGCGAGAAAGAGAGCGTGTTGCTTTGAAACACATCCATACTGTAGTGCTGCCGGTGTTAATGAAGTCGTCGGCCTGGGAGTTTGCTAGCCACGTATACACACACACACACTCACACACTCACACTCACATACACCCCATGCTTTGGCATCATTTCACACTTCATTTGCATGCCTCTGGCTGGCCACAGTAAAGATTCCTTGGACGGAAAACTGGTCCGAGGGCCTTTTTTTCCCCTCCTGCATCAATTAGGGAATAATTATGAATACATTAAACAACGAGTCACGCTCCCGGGACTCTACTACAATTCCAAGTAAACGAGTGTATGCGCTATTTGTGTTTTTCGACGTCCTATCGAATCGCCAAAAAAAGTCCCTCGGTTTTTCCCCATTTCACTTTGCTCTCAGGTTCAAACAGCCTGTTGGTTTGCTATGGAATAAATCCTGTGCCTTTGGAGAAGGAAAAGTGCTGGGTTTTTTTCTTAGGGCGAGGGGGTGTGAAAGATTTTAGAGGAAAATGTAACGTGGGCGTAAAAAAGAAAGGTCGAGACGCCAGTCTTCATTACAGATGAGAGGGGGCGGAGCGGACGAGCCACATTTCCTCAGCGCTCCAGAGTGTCTTCGAGCTCAAAAGCTCAGCATGGGACCTCGACAGGAGGATGAGCTTCTCTGGGAATGTGGAGGAAAAAGTAGAGGAAGATAGAGTCAGGGCCTGTTTGTCACTTGCTTTATTCCCTGGCGGAGATGAGACGCCTGTGCATGTCACGTTCCCTTTAGTCAAGGGCGAAGCAGTCACGCTGGTAATCTCGATCCGAGCGAATCACAGCGTCCCGGAACAGTGGCTCGGTATCAGATCAGGCGGCGATTCAAATCCAGTCAATATCCAGGTTTATTGTTAACAAGGTCTTATCAAAAAAGTTTGGAGACAAGAAAGTACTTTTATTTATCTACGTTTACACTCCATCGTCTTCAATTCGGTGCTCCTGGGCCTTTAACCGGTTGTATAAAGGAAATCAAATGCAAGTCGCTCTGGATAACGGCGTCTGCCAAATTATGAAAATGTAAAGAGGTGTGTGTGTGTGTGTGTGTGTGTGTGTGTGTGTGTGTGTGTGTGTGTGTGAATTACATGCTAATAATAACGCTGTCAGAGTTAACTCCTGGTGCCGTTTCCCCTTAACATTTCATCAATATCATCCCCATATAATTTGAAGAAAACATCTCAGCAACTGTTACTGTTACTATGGTAACGGCAGATTAAACTGAGCGGACATTTTGACCTCGAACCCATCCAGCCAATCAGGATCGAAAATTCTGGGAGCCTGCATCCGGAACTTTTCTACCTATTATCCACTCCAGGCTCATGCGTGCGTCACTGAAACGTCAAGAAAAGAAAAAAGACCAAGAAGCGTAATTTATCGGTTTAAGACTCTTTGTGGAAAAAAGAGTCCGAATTCAGCTCCCCCGCACCCCGAACGCAAAACGATTAGCACACGCTTTGCTCCGGGGGCAGAGGCAATGCTAATTTTATCAAAAAGAAGAACGAGTGTTATTTCGTTCTTTATTTTTTTGGTATTCTTGTATTAAATTTGGTTGTGAATTCAAATGACGCGTGCAACGAGCAGACCGGTGCTGATGGGGGCGGAAAAGTCTTCACCATGACGTGTGCATGATGTTTAGGGGTAAGAGTTTAGGTGGTGAAGGAAGAGAGAAGAGAAATGGAAAGAATGTGTGTTTTTTTTTTTAAATCACCCCCACACACACACACACACACACACACACACACACCCCTTATCCTGAGGGTCTGGGGTTATTTAATATTTTGTCGAGCGCTTCGGAATTGGAGTTTGACTCAATTATGGAATAAACTAGACATAATGCAATTAAGCCTTATAGAGCAGTTTCATAACAACGCTAATCTATTAATTTATCAGTCCCGCTGGCAGTGTGGGGGAAATTTCTTTGCGCTTGTTTGGTTTGTGCTGGAAATAGGAGCGTTTTTTTACATCAGACGATTCTCGGGGAAAGAACTCGGGGCTGGGGGGTGTTGGTGGGGGGTGGGTTTTCGTTTTGTTCGGGCTCTGGTGCACCTGTGATACACACTTCGTTCTTTCTTCCTTCCTTCCCTCCTTCCTTCCTAACGCGAGTTGACCTTGGCGATGCGGGCACTTCATAAAACTCCATTTCCCAAGGTGCCCTTGGTTTCGCAAGCCTGGGTTGTGAGGGGTATGTTTTGTAGATATAAAACTGATGATATACGAGCGAACCATCTGCCGGAATGCTTAATAAATGGCTTTTTTTCTTTCAACCACAGCACACGTCTCGAGCATCTTTGCTTAGCTGTTTATTTTTTTTTCCCCCTTCGCCCCTCCCGCTCCTTACAACAGCTCTATAGGGTCTGGAAGAAAAAGTGTGCGTAAAGATGAAAAATGCGTCTCGGCACACGCGTTTTAAGGATGTTCGGGATCCACGGCGTTCTCCAGCGATCAATAAGCGCCCGACTGTTTAATTGGTCATCAGTCAACGACAGGGAGGTGTGTTTAAACCCGGAGGCGCTTAATCCCGGCTTATTACGCGTCTCCTCTGGGCCTGCTTTAGGAGACGACGCCGTGTTTCCAGACGGCTTCCTAAGTGACCGAGTTTGCATGCTAAGCTCTGGGAGCTTCTCCTGCACTTCTGTCATTAGGGAGCTCCGTCTTCGCGTCCCACTTCAGATTAGTTATCATCGTAGGTTTTTGTGCGCAGGGGGTTTCGGCGTTCCCTGCTCTATAGCAACACGGTGCAGCTCATCAGGTGACAATCCAGTTTAACAAGGACAGAAAAAATCCTGTGGAAATGCTGGAGCGAGCGCTCGGCCTCGAAGCGTTTCAATCGTATTAACTGCCGGAACCGTCTTCGAACGACAGAATGTCAGCTGGGACTTTTCTCTTTTCCTGAGACACACCTTTTCTTCATAAGAACTCAAGATGCTCTTCTACTGATGGAGTCGATGAGACAAGATACAAAGATCGGCCATAACATTATGACCACCTGCCTAATATACCTGCCGGTTCACCACTGTTCCTCCCTTGGAGCACTTTTGATAGATACTGACCACTGCAGACCAGGAAGAGCTGCAGTTTTGGAGACGCTCTGACCCAGACGTCTAGACGTCATAATTTGTCTTAAATCCTTACGCCCATTTTTTCTTGTTCTAACATCAACTTTGAGGACAAAATGTTCACCTGCTGCCAAATAAATAAATCCACCCACTAACAGGTGCTATGATGAAGAGATCATCAGTGTTCTTCACTTCACTGTTGATAATGTTCTAATGTTATAGCTGATCTTCAGTGTGGAATCAAGTTCAATTCTATCTATAAATAAATGCCTATAAATGCTTGGTTATATGGACATTCAGTGCCACCCAGATGCCCCTTTTGAGTCTGGTTCCTCTCAAGGTTTCTTCCTTGGAGGCCTTCAAGATCTTCTTTCCATTGTTCGGAGTGAAAGATCTCCTGCTTTAGAGCTCTTTTGAACCCCTCTCTTACTCTCTCTCTCTTTCTTTCTCTCTCTCTCTTTCTTTTTACCTCCAGTATTTCGCTTTATGCTTTTAAAGGAAACACCTTTATGTTTTTTCGGTGTTTCAATTTGAGATCTAAATCGAACGGAGGTCGTTTTGGGGACATTTAAAACAATCCGGAGAAGACGCACCAGATTTTAGCAGGCGTATCATTACCGTATTATTTGAACATTATAAAGAGAGGAAAAAAAATTGTCTAAATGTGCTAAAAACTATCATTACCAGCAATCCATTACTATCATTAGTACGAAGCCGTCACTAGAGGTTATAATTAAAATGATTTTTATTTAATTGTCATTATATGCACAATGTGTTCCTGTTAGCGGGGGGAAAAAATGAGGATGATCCAGAACACTCGGCTAATTGTATCCGATTTTCCTCATATAGCATCGGTTTTAATATTATTTCCCTTCCGATGGAGCCGACAAACACTCTCGAAACCAAAGGCAATTTTAAAGGAAAAAAAAGGCTTCTTTTAGCAACACCGAGAGTTTATAAGACAGCCTGAGGTCTTACAATGATAGTGAGTGTGTTTGACTGGGAATGACTAGCGAGCTAGTTGCTAGCTCAAATCCAAAGCCTATACTCAGACCTGCAGAGTTTTAGGCTAGTCATGGGTCTGACGTTTTTTTTTTTAAGCTAGACAGTTACAACTAGCAAGCTAGCTTAAACACAAGTCTCTGTTTCAGACAGAAAGGTTTCTCTTAGACCTGCAGAGAGTTTATAATCTAGTCACATGATACCGTGTGCACTCCTGAGAGGATGGTAGCTCAAAGCTAAGGTCTTGTTCGTTACAAATGTGAGTTTTCAGAATTTTGGGGTGTTTCTAATTTGGTCACGGTTCTGATTGTGTTTGAGTAAAATGTTGGCGAGCTAGTCAGGTAGTATCAGCTAGCCGGTTTAAATACAAAGCCTTGTTGAAGAGTGGTTTTGAAAGCTAGTCACAGGTCAGGGGGTTACAAAGCCTTACTAGCACTACAGTAGCTGCGCATGGTTTTGTTTAAGAAGTAAGACCTTTTGAGAATGAAGGAAGCAAAGGAGTTTTCTAGCACTTGTGTCTTTCCCTAGCTAGCTCAAATCCACACTCAAATGTACGCTAGTCAAAGGCCTGTGTGTGTGTCTAAGGAGGATGGTAATAAAGCAACTCTAGGTAGCTAGTTGGCTACCTGTTATATTTTATGAATTGTTTTTGGCACGACAATGGACGCATTAGAACAGTTTCTTCCTTTGTTTCGAAACGTCCATCATAAGCATGTCTGTGTCTATTTTTTAACGCCAAGCGTCCATTCAGCATTTGTGCATTGCTCATGAGCTCATGTGTATCCAGGCACCCATATGCCGGCGCTCGTCTTAAGTGTTTTCCTCGCCGTCTGTCCAAGTATTTAGAAAGCACCTTGGGCAGGATCTGGCTGGCGCAGACTCACTAATGGCAAGGGCGTCTCAGGGAGGGCAGGCTGTAGCGCAGCCAGCTCTCGTCCTCTTCAAGCGACGCCGCTGACAGCCAACGACGCCCAGTGACCTTTCTTCGTTACGGCCATGTGTGTCCAAGCGCTAACGCCTCGGGCTGGCAATTTAACTGAGTCAACAATGGGCTCGAGCCACGAAACACACACGGACACGGGGAGTTTAAAGAGCGCTATCGCACAACATCTGCTACCCCGGTTTGTGCTGGTGGGGGGACAAACGCACTACTGAGAATCTTTACAGTTAATTGTCTGCTCTCGGATTGGCACATATCGCCCCGATTTGGAGCGTTACTGTCCAAGAACGCTGAAAGGTGATAGCAGGGTCCTTCCTCAGCCTGCACCGTGTCGATGGAGAGCCATCGATCTGTTTAACGATTCCGGGTTCTTGTAGCACGTTTCCCCTTAAACCGGTCCCTTTCAAACACCGAATCTGTGCCTTTCGTTTACACCGGATCGAGAAAAAAACAGATATACAATAATTTCTAGAAGCATTGGCAGCCTCCTAACCCGGGCGGTTTAAAAGTATTGGGACACCTGACTTGGAGGCACACATTGTATAGGACTATACCTATCTCTCTCTTTTTTTTTTTTTAAAGCCACAAGTCTCGGCTTTTGCGAAGTTACAAACTGTAGCACAAAACGACACATTCTAAGCATTTTGCCTCCTTTTTTTCCCCACCTCGATAAAAGCTGTGGAGAAATTTTCTTAGTCCTACAAGTACACCGCGAAAGAAAACACGATCTCGCCTAAAAAAAAAGTACCCGTTACCCTTATTTAACCCCCGGCTGTGTTTCCTGAAACATGAGATTGAATTGTTTGTCTGCATTCAGTGTTTATTGATGTGCAGAGGATTTTTTTTTTCTTTTTTTTCAGGTAGACTCTCCCACATTTGCCTGGAGGCGATTGTACAGAAAACAGTTTCAGCCTCGAAAGCGTCCTAGCGTTTAGATGAATCATGTCTTTAACCATCTGGGTGAGAGGGAGAGTGATAGCAGGGCTGCTCGTTCTTAGTAATATTGTAGTTAAGGGGGTGGGGTGGGTGGTTTTCGGGGGGTAGGATTGACACCGACTGCAAATTGGCGCATGTTGGCCTGCATCGGTGTTAAATTCCTCCTCCATCATGTCGGATTACACTTGTGTTACCTGTTGTTGGAGCCCCTTTAGAGCATCACTAGAAGTGCTTTATAGTATTTGTTGTTGTGACCAGAGTCCTCTCAGTAGTTTTGGCTTTGTCTTGATGAGGGGGTACAAGGGGGCGGAAATTTACCGGTAAATTTACGGAAATCTTAATCAGAGGAATTTTGCATATATTTCAAATTGGACGTTATGGGAATTCATTTAAAATTTGGACTTTTTTTTTCCCTTTCCAACCACATTTACGTTCCCTGTTACAGACAAACCTGCATTTCCGTTTATTCCTATTCATTCCTGCGAATTCCTATCGAAAGTTTCCAGTCTTTCAAATTCCTGCAATTTTGCAACCCGTTGTCTTAAAGCACTATTTTCAATTCAATGCCATCATCCAGAGCAGCTCAGACGTGTGTATCCTGTTCAGGAAGAGTCTGGGGCATGGAGGTAGGCACAGGAGTAGATCAAATTCAGTGTGATTTCCACTCATTTGCATATGAAGAAGCCTTTCCATGTATAAAATGTGAAACATTGTGTTATCTTCTTTTTTTTTTTTATGTTTTATTTGGCCCAGGAATAAGTCCCATCAGATACAGCAGAGATGGGCTTCAAATGAACAGGACACACACACACACACACACACACACACAAAAAGCACCTGAAGTCATGAAGATGAATGAATTAATTATAATGCTGAACTCGGGCACTTTTCTGGCCGTGAGCTTCAGAATCTCAAAGCAATCTGATGGATTCTGTTCACTCCTCTGTGCAGGTTTCTAGCAGGAGCAGCGACTTTTATACTGGTGCACGCTATAAAAACGTTCACTGATTCTTTATTAGCAGCGTCAATCAAATTGTTCATTATAGTAGGCGGGTTTTTGGTCGTTTACTGATGTACACAAAAATCAGGCTGACATGATCCAAGTACATCGTGCAACACTGCTTTACAAACCACAATTATTGGCACCCTTTAGCAAATGTGTGTGGGGGGGATGCTGGTAGTTCAGTGGTTAAGGATCAGAAGGTCCCTGTATCATGGCTAAACAAAACTCTAATTGCCCTGTAGATTGGGGTTGGTGAGGGGGTTTGGGGTTTAAAACCATAGGACTTTGTACGAACTCCGGCAATAGGATCATGTGCCTTCACCAGAGATGCTTCTCCCAAGACGTATCGTTACTGCGTAATGCAACGCGAGCCATCAGACCCTGAAAAAGGGGGTCTGTAATTTGTTAAATACTATAATTAGGCAAACAATTAGCTGTTTTCCGTCAGAGGTAAACAGCTGCAGTTTATTTATCCTGCCGTATTCCGTTCTATATTCATCTCCACACGCACACACACACACACACACACACACAGGTGCATTATTATAAAACGGATGGACCCGTGTATAGATTTTTGCCTGAGCTAAGAGGGAATCGGTAACACATTCGTGAGCTAGCAAGCCGCGATCTTATCTTTTTTATTGAACAGATGAGAGCTTCGGAGTCGGAAGATAATCAATAGGAGAGGCATGACGATCCCGCGTGACCCTGAGAGCCGGGGTGTACAGTGAGGCAGGAATTTATTCTGTGCTAATGCAAGACCTGTGGTTGTGTGTGTGTGTGTTTGTGTGTGTATGTGTGTGTGAGAAAGTCCCAGTGCTCACAGTTAATGTAGTCACGAATGTAATTTGTGAACTTGGTGTGCAAAATATCAAACATTTCCCATCTGCCCCAGCTGCATAGTCAAATAAAATGCTGATCCATTTATTTTTTTCTTTCAGAGCTGTTCCCAGTATACTTCCAAAAGTAACCATTATTATTTTTATTATTATTATTATTATTATAATTATTATCATTAGGATTATTTGAAAGATATTCATTATAATTATTATTATTATTTATAAAAAAAAAAAAATGGGGAAAAATTCCATCGCTTTTTAACGAAAGTTCATCGATCACCATGGAAACCATGGAAACTCGAAGACGGCTCGCCAGTGCTGCCCGTGTCCTCGACAAATAATCGGGTAGATCCGAGAATGTTTTGGTGTGAACGGATTCGCGAAATCTGATTGGTCAGATGTTTGTTTGTAACGCATGCGTCCTGTCACGGTTTTGTTTCCATATCAACCGTGCATTTACAGTCACATCATGATTCCGGAAAGAGTCTTGAGTTTCAGTGCTTTGATAAATACGTTTTTTTCCAGGGACATTAAATTCGATTGGAAAATAAACGTGGCCATATTTAGATACACGTATATTTATAAGAAGAAAAATGCATCAGACATGGCCAGCATTGCAAAATCAGTGTGGTATAATGGGAATAAAACACATTGCCGTAAAGATGATTATAAAACGTCGAACAGTTAAAGCAAGTAAAAAAAAAAGAAGTGGAAAAAATTGTGTGCAAAAGTTTCTCACCCACCCAAAAGATCCAGACCTGAGATAAAAGCTTTTTTTTAGAGATCCTTTCGGCGCCACTGAAGACGCTTTCAAACTGAACCCACAGTCACGGATTCAACTCGCTGCTCCTGCTTCCCCCTTTAGTTCAGCGGGGAAATTGTATGGATGCAGGAAAAGAAATTACCCTTTACAGATTTCTGCACTGCCCTGAAGGCTTGAGCATCGGTCCAATTTCAATTTCCACCAACGACTCCAAAGATTTCTGGCCCAGAGCTGTGTCTCATCGAGTCCAACCTGACTCACCGCGGTTCTTCCAGATCCCATCACCGCTTTTCACCCAGCATCTCCAACGGCTGATCACGGAGACGTGCTCATTTTTCACGTTCGATTAAACCAGTTACATTTCGGGTTTGCGTTTGAACATTAAACCGTGGGACAGAGCGCCAACATGGCAGGTTGCAAAGTCGCTCAGGTGGATGATGGGATTGAAATTTCAGCATGTTGTCGTTTCGGTTGTTTGCAAACTCGAATCTTTTGCGCAGAAGAGAAAAATCGATCTGCGTGCAATTTGTATTCGACTGAAATAAATATGGACAATATTGGCGAACCAAATGTTGTTACCTGACCATCAGATTATGGGCTTTTTGAACATCCATGAGAAGATGGTGGGTAAAGTCTTGGAGTGTTGGGGTGAGGTGAGGAGGCCTGGGGTGCAGTCAGCATTCACATTCATCCCAAAGGTGTTCAGTAGGGATCTATAGCAGGAGATCTTTCACTCCAACCCATGGAAAGCAGATCTTCATGGAGCTGCACAGGGTCATTGTCATGCAGGACAGGATTCCGTCTCTTAGTGAAGGGAAATATTTAATTGGAAAGATCCCGATACTTTTCCAAATGTTTTTTTTTATGTAGAAAGTCACCAAAAATCTTTACTGTATTATTTTGTCAATTGAATTCGTTCAAGTTCCCAATTAAAACCGCCCAAGGGTGATCAACCCCCCCCTAAGAAGCTTTATATTCAGGATATAATAAAGCCGAGACCCCGAACTGTGGGCTAAATTGTGGCTTTTCAAAAGAAAACCACTTATATAAAAAAAAAAGCGAGGGAGAGAGAAAAGATGACTCATTAACGCATAGGACTTTCTGAGCATTTGTGCTTTTTCACTTCCTGGTGATTTTTTTTGTACTTATGAAGCTTTTCATTTTATTTTTGATTATTGGGTTTAGATTAAAAGTGGTTCGTGAACAGCGGCGGCGTCGAATGGACGTATAACAGCGGCGCAAATACGGCAGTCTGCTGAGTTCCTTTTATTAGAAAATTTAATTGTGGCGTCGCGATGAGGAATAATGTACCCTGTAGGGGAAAAAGTTTGCGGACACCTGACCTGAAGATTAAGGACATTTGAAGGGAAAAAATCGACCTTTTGCTAAGAAATTAGCAAACGCTGCAAAAGAACAAGAAACTCGTTTTAATTTTTTCTTCTCGTGTTGCCGATTGTACAATTTGTGAGAATTTGGTGTATGTAAAAAAATCGCTGGATATGATCAGTAGGGCATCACTTTCTGTTTTGCAGTTTGTCTGCGTCCAACACCTTCCTGAAGATAATACGATAATAATTTGAGCAGTCGGTCCATCCTTGTGTAATGTATCTGTTAAATTCCAAGCTGCATTCACATATTTTCATGCTTTTACTCCCTTTTTATTCCCCTTTTTTTGCCCCCTGAACATCAGATATCCTCTTTGAAGGTCCCAAAGTCTAAAATCCCACACCAGAAAGAAAAAAGGGTTGTATCAATCATTCAAGGTTCAAAGGATACAGAAAAAAAAACACCAGATGTACACACACACACACACACACACATACACTTGTGTATCGTGAGTCTACCATCCTCATTTCATAAATGGCTTCAGATCCCCTGCAGGTCCTCTGTGTAGCCTGTCAAAGCTCCGATCTTCCGTTAAGTCTCATGTCTTACCTTTCAGTTTCTATTACGCTAATCAATGGCGTACATTAGTCGTCCGCTTGCATTCGATGCATCGAGGTTCTGAAAGAGCTGAAAAGGAGAAAGAGAGAAAAAAAACACACTGAGACAGAGAGGGAGGTGGAGGGACGTTTTGTTTTTTTGTGCCTTCGGTTTCATGGCTGTTCTGCTTTTCTCAGCAATTTCTTTTTCTTTTGCCTTTTTTTTTCAAGACCTGACAGCACCAGAAGGTTGTATAGACTCTTTTTTTTTTTTTTTTACGATTTCTTTCTCTTGCATTATGGAAATGAATAGCTGCGCGTCCTGATATGAGAAGGACCCCCCGGCGGAAAATGCGCGCTAGCTTCAAAAACATATTGGCTAAAGTCGATCTTAGCGAGGAGGACGCGGGTGAAGGGGAACGGGGTGGAAATGAGCTGGGACTGTGGCAAAAAGTTCTGGTAAAATATATAATATTAGTTCAAAGTTTTAGGCAGATGCTCAAATCCAGATATCCACAGGGGTTTCCAGACCCGGCTTATATAATCCTTATTACTAGAGGTCCCGAACCTGAACCCTGGATATCGATAGCGATGTTGGAACGTTTTTTCTGATAACTGTTTTTAAAATGGATACTGGATTAAATAAAACATACAAACACTCCATGTAAAATAGAACTGAACTGTATTACAAAAAAAAACAAAAAAAACAATACCAAATCATAAAAACATGCTAAATGAAATTAAAATAATTATATTATTATTAGATTTGAAATGATAAATATAATGTAGCGCTGTACGAAGTCGTGACAACGCAACAACGATCAGACAGCACGTGGTGTCAGTGATTTGCCCCTAGTGGCCGCTCTTGTGATGACAGCGAACCGGAAAAACTAACGGTGTGGATTTTTTGGTTCCAGCGATCAACTAATGGTGCCGATTAATCAAGTGCACTCTTCACCACCGCTATTGCTTCCTCCAGTGTTCCGTATAGATATGTCTTTTAACAAATCCTGAGACATTTGATATACACTATTGAACCTCCTCCAGGCCGCTGTAGTTGCTGTCTTATCGTATTATCCATCCACCATGCTGGAATCTGCTTTTTACACAATTTCCTTTCACTGAAAAAAATGGAAGCGCCATTGCTTTCATTTTGTTTAAATTCTGTCTTGACAAAGGAAGTCTCACTGTTAGGATTGTGTGTGTGTGTGTGTGTGTGTGAGAAGCTTTAAAGAGCAAGACGATCACATGCACTCGAGTTCTCCCCTCCTTCCTTATCGCTTGTCTCCAAGGCCTCGGTCCATGCAATTAGCCGTCCTGCTTTTAGCGAGCCAGAAACAAAAGGTATGTCCTGAGAGGCAGAGGGATGTCAGAGCCGGCTGGTGACATGCTTGCGGCCCCTGGGCTGCACTCTTGACTGGAGTAGTCGCTCGCTGTCACTCCTCATCACTGTCTAGCGCGCCGCTAATGGCGTCTCCAAACACAACAGAGGCTATTTTTTTTTTTTTTTTTCGCCGGGAACTCGGACGTATCCTTTCCTTCAGGCCGCGTCCCTTCTCGCTTTCGAGATCACGGTCAAAGGAAGCCTCAGACGCACAAAGAGCTGGAGAAAAGATAGGACGTAGGGATTTGGGGCTTAACGGTAAGCCACTAATTCCTGCTTGCAAAACGCCTGGGCGCGTCATTAGCTGAACGTGCAGAAACGAGCACACTCGAACAGGAAATCTGATCTCTGCCGAGCATCTTGTGGACCACTTTGTAAAAACCGCACTGCTGTATTTTTGGAATCGGAGGTGTTTGGTGTTAGACGGTGAACCCGAGGTTTCCTGAAACCTTTCCCAAACGATATCAGGAGTCCTGTCAGCGGATAAACGCCCGTTATCTTTTTCATTAATCTTTCACGCGGGTCCAGGTGTCGTTGAGAAGATATTTGATTGATACGAGCAGGACAGGAGTTTTACTGTTAAAAATTGGAAATGATAACAGTATTAGAATGCATTAGAGTGTATGGACCAATCAGAGTCAAGAATTTGATGCCGCCATGGTGGAAAAATAGTGGGACGTTTATATATAATGTGTGTGTGAGAAAAAGAAGGACATGGATCTACAAACAAAATGTAAAAAAATAGTATCATTTCACATACCAATGCATTTACCCCATTTATAAATCGTATATAATAACGCGAATTACGCCCAAGCAATCGCGTTCATCATCATCGTCTCAGGCATAAATCTGTAGCCGATTATTAAACGCGAATGAAAGGAACATTAGCGTTTATTTTTTCGCAAATTTTCTGCCCATTTGTCCCTCGCCGCTTATCACCGCAAGCCTTCTGTTCATATTAGGGACGAGTGTACAGTAGGTTGTTAAAAAACGGCCACGTGTAATAAACCGGAGGGGGGATGAGAAAAGGTGGCCAATAAAGCAGACACTAAAACAGCGTGTAACGAGTACAAAAAAAACCAAAAAACCTCAGACGGAACGGACAAGGACTCGCTTAACAGCATGTTATCATCGTTTCTGCATGTAAAAGCCTTCTGTTGTGTCCTGACACACTGATTGCAGATGGTCCAATTAATGTCCGTCCGAATCAGGTTTTTTTTGGGTTTTTTATTTTTTTTGGAAAAGCAGTTTCCTTGTGAAAAAAAATGGATGAGCAAACGCAAGGAAACGGTGTGGAGCACTGATAAGCGGAGCGCAACGACGTCTTGCTAAAAAAAATGAAATACAAAAAAATTAAAAACGGAGAGATAATTGGGAATATCCAAAGAGATTTTTCTGCATGTGTCTGGAATGTCAAAATCCGTACAAGGAATTAGGGGTGACCCTGAATAGTCGATGCTTCAATGGGAGGAGCCTGATTTCGGTACCAATCTTACAATTGGATCTTTGCAGAGTCTGCTGGTAAGATGATCTCATTTCTATTGGGAAGATATTGGATTTGTTTGAGCAGGACATGGAAACATCTAATGTGTAATGAAAAACCGGTCAGGTTTTCGGGTCGGAACATCGCGTTTCTCAGCAAGAAAACAGCATGTGAATCTCAGATTAGGCAAAATGTCTCATGTCCGGTGGAAATCTGGACAAAATCAGCCTCTGTCGAAACACTGTATTTTAGTAGTAATGCATTCGATTCGTCATCAAGATAAAACAAAGATTCTCAGGTCAAGAGAATATATTGGATATTTTGGTTCGGATTTGCCGTACGTCATTTGGAAAACGTTGATTTGTTTGGACAGGATAGTTTTTTTTGTGATTATGTGTGGTCCAAATGAGCAAGATATCTTCAGCAGTGGAAAGACGTCTGGGTGGTATAAAGGGTGAGAGAAATCTGGTCAAAATCTTTTTAATTAGGGAACACATCTGATATGGCGTTTTGCACTTGGTTCTGATGTTAGCTATACCGTGTAAGAACTGCTACCGTGCAAACCAGGTGATGTGAAACCATGGCAACTGGTTGTAACCTCGAGAGATATATCAAGCGACATTTGATTGTTTGATATGACAAATTTGATAGTCTGTTTCTAATTAGTGGACCAGATTAAGACACGAGATTCCCTCTTTAATTAACGGGGTTCATTTCTGGTGGCCCTCAGGACATTGTGTATGAATTTATCTGAGCAGGGTGTAGACGGCGTAGATGGTGCATGAGGACAATCCACTCAAATAAAAAAGCTCAAATGACATAGAAAAAAGGCCAAGCCTGGCTAAGGCCCTGACCTGTTTGATGACTAAATACTATGTGTGACTAACGCAAATGCCACATTGGGCATGACAACCAAATACCCCACTCACCTAATGACACGGCAAGCATTAAAAAGAAAGGCTCATCTCGCGCCGTTGTGCGGCTCGGTAATAGCTTTATCTGACCTTTCAAGCGAATTTAGATGATGTTGGGTGAACACGCTAGTCATTTCTGCCCCCGTGTTCAAAGTTCGCCTTTACTCCTGGTACATACAGTTTTTTTTCCTACCAAAGCCACTTAATTAAATATACATGTCTATAGCCACAGGAGATGGTTATCAGCATGAACATTATACGAAGGAGTCTTCAGGCTCTGCACAGGTAAAGCTTGTCGGTTTAGTTTGCTTTATTTGTCTACCACAGGACAGGTTTATTTGTTAGCACCTGGGAGCAAGCGAGCATAGCGGGAGCTATGAGGATGGATTTGGACTGTAGTTATTGTCAACAGTCTGCTACACTGACTCAGGACTAAAGTTTTCTTCTGATCACCATCACTGCACCCTGCAACATCGTATATCTGCAATAAATAGACATTCGGTGCAACCCAGACAAATACGGGTTTCCCTCTTGAGTCTGGGTCCTCTTAAGGTTTCTTTCTTTGCCATCTCAGGGAGTTTTTCCTTCACCACAGTCACCATCGGCTTGTTCATCGGGGACAAACTTTCACTTTGAGATTTGAGACAATGTTCATTGTTTAAAGCGCAATACAAATAAAAATGGATTGAATTGAATTGAACAGCGACTACAGCAGGAACTAGCGTGTTTTGCAGACTTTCTGCGACATTAAGGGCAATTCTACACCTCAAGAACAATAAAACCCTAATGAATGGGCATTCGGTGCCACCCAATGACGTCAGGGTTCCTTTTTCAGTGTGGTTCCTCTCAAAGTTTGTTCGTCAAATCATCCCAGGAGAGTTTTTCCTGGCCCCCGTCGCTCGCTCATTAGGGATAAACATATAAGAAACAAACTTATTGGCACTAAACGTCTCCATTCCAACGTAATAACCTCTTTATCTCTGTACAGCTGCTTTGGGACCAGGTTTATTGTCCAAGTGCTACAGAAATAAAGCTGAATTGAACTACAACATAACAGGAACTAGCATGTTTCGCTAGTTAAACGTTAAACGCATTCACCTCGTTACGATGCAGAGCAAACCGGTTTCAATTCGATGCCATACACGTAGTTCACTTTTACTTCACATCATCAATTTACTGACTTCTAACCCTTTTTAGTTTAAAAAAATTGAAAAAAGATGTTCTTTTCCTGTTCTGTCTGCGGGAATTGAATTCAATTTTCAATTCATTTTTATTTGTGTAGCCTTTTAAACAATAAACATTGTCTCAAAGCAGCTTCACACAGATCATGTGGTGATAAAGAATGAGTAAGACGTTCTTTTTAGGTGTAAGTTCGTCCCTGAAGCAGCTCTACCTCTGCCTTGTAAATCTGTATTCTGTGTGGCGTGCCACGTTCACGTAGCAGCAGCGGCGCCGAGAGAACGCGCTCGAGAAACTGTTTAACGAGGAGAAATCGATCTACGTGGAAAATATTTGTAATAAAGGATTGGTCACTTTCTAAATATGAAACGCATAGCGAACGTACTAATAATTCTATATGAATAAATCAGTTGTTATCAGTGCAAAAAAAAAAAAAAAAAAAAAAAAACATGCCTCGCGATACAAATGACTCGTGTCCAATTCTAAAGTCATGTGCTCGTATCGCTCGATTGTGCTTTATGTATATAATTAAAAGCCTCTATTCATGCTGAATGAACACAGTGAACAGTCTATAGGTGCACAAACAGAAGGCTAATACATGGAAGGTAACTGGAAGAGTGGAAGTTCAGAGAGTCGAAGCAGAGAGCTACAGCTGAACATTAGACCAATAGACCTTTAACCTCAAACTGCTTAGCTCAGTGCCCGAGTTGGATCCTGGCTCACTCAAGTGGCTTTGGACGCAAGCCGCTGCCAAATGAATACACACTGGCAGCCAGTCAGAGTACAATAATGGCCCCGTGGTGGGAATTGTTTGGTTTCGAGGGAAGCAACAGTCGCAGACAGCTTGACTTTGAGTGCAGATTTTATACCAGATGCAAATAAAGAGTTGGTGGTTCTGGTTCTTGTGCTAAATCTAAAAGGTCGCAGGTTGCATGACTGTGTAAGTGATGTTTCTTTGGATATGATTCGCCACCAAAGGAATATATGCTCATCCAGACTACATAGATGTAAATTGTGTTTTGTCGACGAAGCTCATTTTACGAACCCACACAAATTAGCCTCATTAGCATCTTCAAACGAGTGTTTTGCATTCCCAGGCCCCGTTTATTGCACCTAACGACCACTGGCACCGGTTTCTCCGCTGATACCATACCTGTCTGCGATCATCAGGTTTTCTGTCTTTTCAAATTAAGTAACCTTTGGCTAAACGCATGCTAACTCCAAACCAGTTATTACCAGTTAGCAAGGTCCGTCCTCCAGAGAGCTGCTCCGTTCTCCTGCTGCTTCGTCTTTAATATCCCCTGTAGTACTTCCTCAGGCGCCTTGTTATTTCTACGCTTATCTTGTTATTTCAGCTCGGATTTCTTGCAGGAACTTGCAGAGAAACCCTGATCCTGTGCTTCGCTGTCTGTCTGGGTTTAACCAGCTCTTTAAAAAATTTTAAGTGGCGTCTTGTGAATTCGGGTCCTTCTTGAGCTCGGTCCATCTGCCTGCATATGTCCTCTTGATTTGTGAATGTTGTTGTTCCTTTTTTTTCCCCCCTCTTTTCCTTTCCTTCCTCAGGCTGTCATTTGTTGCTTTGTCATTTGCGAACATACTGTGTGGGAATAACACCAGGCCGGTCAGCTTTTCTGTGTCACGTTCTTTGTTCTTTTGAAGAAACAGACGCTCGAGATGTTTGTCGAGCGCCCGCCGATGATTCGCTCGTCGGGGAACAGACGAAAACGTGGCAGAATGCCTGACGTCTGACAGTCTGGCTTGGGTTTATTTATTTATTTATTTTTTGTCGTCTCATTTCGAGCGCTGTTAGAAATACCTAGACGTTTAATCAGGGTTGCCAGGTTGCAGCAAACTCTTTTGTACCGTCCAACCAATGTACTTTTTTTTTCCTTCTTTTTCCAAACTTTGCAATAATAGAAATGGCACTGTCCATTATGCACACTTTTTCCTTCGCTTTTTCCCTCGTTCATTTTATAGACTTGTGTTTATTGCCACGCTGCAACTAGTTTCAAATCTAGTCTAATTTGGTGTAAATGTGGTAAACCAATCATATTTTTTCACTGCCTCTCCCTCCAGCATGGGGCAGCGCTAGACTTGCCCAAGTGGAACTCCATTGCATTTCAATGGGATTAATAGCTCTGTAACAGCAACATATTTTAACTAACTAAATATTTAAAAGATTGCATGCGCTTGTTTTGCGAATGCTGAAGGGAGCATATTAATGGTCGGCTCTGCCCCAACTACCCCTATGAGCCGTCGTCTGTCGTAGACACTCGAAACGTGGCGAGGGTCTACCGCAGCAAGCGCACCAGACTCCCCCTGAAACTGAAGCACGTCCTGATTAAACGGGACAGCTGCAGTAATAACAGGAGCGTAATTGTAGCACTTCTTGACCTCTAGGGGGGAAGCAGATAGTTCGATAAATCACCCCAACACCGGGCCGGTTCCAGAAGATGCCCCTTGCTGCTCCTATCGCTCCATCTTTAATTTAGAAATGTAGCAAGGCGAGCGTCTGGGGCGAGATGGTTGTCGGAAGTGCGCGTCAGTCTTGCCTCTCTTTCTGCGCTCACGACGTCTAATGGTCTGTCGTTCTTTTGTGTCCTATCTCTCCGACACTCCCTCTCTCCAACACCCCCGCAATTTCTCCAGCTGAAATCAACCCTCGCAATACAGTCGGGTCCGCCTCACTCTCTCACTCACTCTCTCTCTTTCTCTCTCTCTCTCTCTCTCTCTCTCTCTCTCTCTCTCTTTTTCTCAGGATGAGTTCAAGCTGGAGAAGTTTATCGAGTCACGGGATAGTATTGGGTTCGGATTCAGGGAATCGAAAATGTCTTTTTTCGAAACGTTCCACTCGGAAATGAACTGTCTGAGAGAGCAGAAGGACTTTCTTCTCTTTTTTAGCTTTCAACCACGATTCTCTTCACTAATTAGAATTAAACCACTAGAATTTCGATTCTTTTTTTTCCAAAGCTTTTTCTTCCTCCGCCATTACCAACACCAGTTTGTCAGCTATTCTTCTTTCATCCTTAAGAAATCGATCTGAGATGAATTGCTTCTTCATGATATCAAATTTATAACAATGAGTTCTTTTATTTATCCGTGATATAAACACTGTTTGGACAAAGGTTTTGATCATTTCATTCCACATTTACTCTCCATTCACTGTTATAACAACCTCCATTATTCTGGGAAGACGTTCCACTAGATTTTTTTGGAGATTTTGGTGAGATTTCATTCCAAGGGTGTAAAGTCAGGAACTGATGGAACCAAAACGGTGTTCGAAGGAGCTCTATAGCAAGAGATCTTCCACTCCATGTCATGTAAAACAGATCTTCATGACAGACTTTGTGCACAGGGGCTTTGTCATGCTGGCGCAGGTTTAGGTCACAGTTCTATGGGTTTTTATAGTGGCATCTATTTGAAATAAATTAAAACACAATCCAGAGCGAATTATTGGGTTTGTTTTCTCCATTGCCCGAACCAGTTCACATTTAACCAATAGCACTGCCCAATCTAATCAGAGAGAGAGAGAGAGAGAGAGAAGCTGAATCGCTAAAGAATTACAGCTGTTCGAAGCCAGTGCTCCGGTTCCAGCGTTGTATCTTGTCATCCCGCTTTCTCAGGCGCTCCCTTTTGTCGAGGTGACGCGCATAAATTGGTTCCTAAACCCTGTGCAGAGATTTTTTGGTTTTTTTTTTACAGAAGAGACGCTGATCGATTCGATTTCATTACTCCCGTTTTCATACCTCACAAGAGGTCAGAGCGGAACTGGCGAGAAACGCAGAAGAACCAAGTCTTTCTCTATCTCTTTCACTCCCGGCCTCCCTCCATCCCTCACACCGCCTTCTCTCTTTCTCTTTCTCGCCCCGGTTTCAGGACTGGCATTGCATCTAATCAACAGGACGAGGGGGGAATAATCCGCCCTGCGCTGTGGAGATTTGAGGCTCCTTCCAGTGAGCCATCAGAAGGTTTGCCAGTGTAATCCTCATCTCCCTTCCAGAGAGGACGAGCAAACCTGCTTCTCTTTGTCTTTTTTCTCTAATACATTTCTGTTCAGCTTTTTTTTTTTATCAGCAAGATCGATGACTAATGCAGGTGAAATCACGGGTTTAATGGCAGAAAGAATATTTATTTATTTAATTTTTTTTTTTAATTTTTTTATTTGTTCACAAAGATTTTGGGGGAAAAATAATTTAAAATGTATATATATATATATATAGAGAGAGAGAGAGAGAGAGAGAGAGAGAGATTATATTTATTTATTTTTAAAAAATCGATCGAATTGAAATTTAATTCGAATCCAACCAGATTATTTATCAGGACAAACGAACGAATGTGATTGAAAACAATTGAAAGATTGACAGCAGTTTGATAAAACCAAAAAATATTGAATGTAATTATTGAATTTATTTTTGTATTCAATTGTTTGATCAAAGTTTCAATGTAATTAATTTGATTACATTATTGAATTCAATTATTTAAGAAATGTAATTGGTAACTTTAATATATTTTTGTTCTTAATATAATTTGTATATTTAAATTGTATTTATTTTTTTATAGTTCTACTTAATGTGTAGCATCAAAACACAAAACAAGTCCCTACCACCTTCCTTAATAGCAGCTACAGCTTTAGCCGTAGATCTTCTGAAGCTCTGACACTGGAGACTCCTTACAGAGTGTATCACTGATTATGTTGTTTTAATCCATTTAATATGAGACCTCGGTCCCGCGTGTGTTGCTGCGTAAGCTGTTGATTTCGATCGACAAACCAGCGAATCTTGATTTAAGCTTAGCCTGGGTCTGTGGAACTGCTCCAAGAAGTCTTTATAACCAAAGTGCTTCTGGACCAGACATTAGATAATGAAAGAAATCAATCGAATTCATTTCCTGGAGTGCCGTGGCAGCCGCCCAATGCCCGAGTCCTGGGCTAGATCTCTAAACAAAAACCTGCTTTTTCTTTTTTACAGTGAATAAGATTGTAAAAGGCTGAATCTTGTGTATATTTGAAGCTTAGCTCATTCTGTACTGAAGCGCAGTGAGTCATACGGACGAGCTGATCGGCTGCTGGGCATCGGATCTCAGTCAGAGTTGTATCATCACTTTTTCTTTTTTTTTTTCCTTTCTAGAAATGCCATAAGAGGGCCAGTGAAAGCCCACGTGTCATGCTCGTGTCAAGTCACAATTATGGTAATTATGAGACGGTGGTTTGGACGTTCTGTTCAGGCGTAGAAAAGGATTTGTTTCTATGGTAACGCACGAAACACCTTCTGAAAGAAAGCGAGCTGTATTGATGTTATGCATGCGCTAAATGCCTGAAAGACCGTGATTGATAGACTATAAACACTAATATTACTCCCGGGATTGCTTCAACTGTCCATCTATTTAGCCGACTTTTGGTTGTAACGTGACGTCACACGGATGGCTTTCAGAAAATTGTCGGTTGGAAGTAGTTACTGCAATGCCGAGTCAAAAATACGTGTCTATGCATGTTTGTATGTGATCATCAATAGTAACAGTATAAAGTATAGATGTATATTGGGACTGGCAGGTAAAAAGGACATACGACCTTCATAGTGTTTGTCTTCTGTAGTGAGAATAAATCAAATACCACACCTTCTTTCCTGAAGTAGACAGAGAGCTGCATCTCCTTTAGTGAGAGTGACAGCTGGAAAGACCACACCCCCCTTTCTGTAACTGAGAGGCACAGACGCATCTTTACTATAATTGACCTAAGGCCACACCCCTTTTACTCTAAATGACAAGTGCATAGGCCACACCCCTCTCACGCAATATGCATAGGTCACACCCCCCCCCCCCTCTTAACTATAAACAACAAGTGCAGAGGCCACACCCCTTTCACCCTAGATAAAAAGTGCATAGGCCACACCCCTCTCACTCTGAATGCCAAATGCATAGGCCACAACCGCCTCTTTACTATAAACAAGTGCATAAGACACGCCCCTTTCACCCTAGATAACAAATGCATAGGCCATATCCCCCTTCACTATAAATAACAAGTGCATAGGCCACACCCCTCTCACTATAAATGCCAAGTGCATAGGGTAAACCCTCTTCCCTCCAAATGACATGTACATAAGACACTTCCCCCTTATTTAAATGACAAGTGCATAGGCCACACCCCTTTCACTCTAAATGACAAGTGCATAGGCCACACCCCCTTCACTCTAGTTGAGAAGTGCATAAGCCACTTCCTAAATGAATGCATGTATATGATTATATTTGAGCATTTCTCCACGGCAGTGTAAGATTTAAGATGTCTGGATCAGTTCGCTCCCAATACGTCGTACCCTAAAGTTCGATTCGAATAAGTGAAGCTTTACACCTCCAGCATCCTCCAGCGTTCACGTCATCCCCGCTTGCACGCCGAGCCGATCACAGAGTAAGTGCTTCTGTAGCGCTACATGTTTCCGAGGTGGAGAACGTTTACTCTTCTACCCAAGTTGTCAGAGCGCATCATCCAGCTATTCTGTAGCAGGACCCTATGGGCTGCTCCACTTCAAAATCTATTCCGTAGCAGAAGAAAGCGTGGAGCAGAGCAAGCGTTTCTTTCCCCCCTCACTGCATCAATGCCAGACAGCGAAATAAATAACAATGTGCGAAATAAAGACTCTGGGAATTAATTATATATTTTTTTTTCTTTTATTGAATCTAATATTATTTGATTTTATTTAGTTTTCAAAATTTTAATTCATAATTGTATTTAATTAAATTATATACAAAAATTATTTCATTGTTTTTTCTATTTTAGTTTATTTTACTTTACTTTAGTTAAATGTGTCGCTGGGACACATACTGTTTCTGACTCGGTGACTCATGATTTCAGTGCTTTGTTCTGTTTATTTTTTTCCCACGCAATTTTTTTATAATTTTTTTTAACATCAATTCAAAAAGAAAACCTGGAGTGTATTTTTTTGGCTTGTTATTGGAACACTGAGATAAGATTCCCCGAGGTGAAATCACGACAAATTAGTCTTTTATCTCCACTGCTTTGTCACAATGTTTGTTTGGATGCGTTAAAATCTACGGATTGTACTCGCGCGCGCGCGCGTGTGTGTGTGTGTGTCATCTCCACAGAGCGCTTTTATGAAAATTCAGAGAGGCTTCTTTTATTATGTGCATTTGTAATGAGATATCAGATCAAATCAAAAGATGACCACCCTAAGGAACGGGAAGACGCTCATCTGTATTCAAACGCCGGAGATTTCGGATTTGCGCGAAAGCAAATCAAATCTCGCTCGTCGAGCTTTGTGAAGCGCCCCGCCTATGATTGACACGTTCCTGTTTGCCAAATATGACATCACTCGAGCTGCCGCTGTCTCCGAAGTGTGTGTGTGTGTGTGTGTGTGAGAGAGCTTTCATAGTTATCTGCTGCCGAGGCATGGAGAGGGGAGATAAAACAATCCTGAAGGGGAAATCATTCCGCTCCTAATCAGATTTATTTGCTCATCCCACTGAGGAGGATTGATGTCTTATCTGTGGCTAAGGATTTCCGCCTCTTTCTCTGCCACGACACAGAAACAATCAACACCAAAGTCTCGGGAGCGTGTTTAATTGCGCCTCGGACACGTGTCCCTCTCAGTGCGGCGAGAAAAAAAAAAGGAAAAAGAACGAGCGTGTGACCTGCATCCGTATCGCCTTCCCACGCACCACAGTCACACATTTGGGGTTTGATTTTATCATTATTTCTCGAATTGCTAAATGTCAGACATCTGCTCCAGTTTCCCATGAGGATGTGGATCTGAATTCTTTTCATTAATGGGTCACTGGTTTGAACCATTTTCTTACATACTGCACACTATAAGGCCAAAAGTATTTGAAGACCCGGACGCTTGTGTTTATCATCCACAAGGGTGTTAGTAGGGTCAGGTAGTGATGTGGGTGAGGTGAAGAGGCCTGGGGTGCAGTCAGAGTTCACATTCCTCCCATAAGTGTTCAGTAGCACTTTAGCAGGAGATCATCCACTCCATCTGATGTAAAGCAGATCTTCATGTAAAGCTCAAATTAAAAGCTTCTACAGCCAAATATATCATATACAATGGTGTGCCTCCAGCGTTATGGTAATAGCTTGGTGGAGTAGCACATCTGGCTGGAAAAGTCAGGTGTCCACGTTCTTCAGATGCCTCGATTTTGAAGAACACGACAGTAGGCTGGGATTTAAACTTATTACTTTTAGATTTAAAGTCCAATACCTTAATTACTAAGATACCACGTCTATAAAACAGCACGTTTTACAGTCATCTCAGTTATACGGCTAAAATATTTTGCTTTTATACCCAGGCCGAAGAGGGCAGCTACAGGAAGCTGGAGGATGAAGGTGGGAGAATGTGACCCATGGGTAAAGCAAACAATATGAACGAATCAGTATCATTTTTTAAAAGGAATCATTTATGATATCAGCACTAAAATTCATTCAGAATAGTTTCATAGCTGAGCAAGACAAAGCATTGGGTTAAAAAAATACTATTTTTCTTACTTCTAAAATGGGGGCACAAACTTTTATCCGTTGATATTTAGATTTTGTCCGCATTAATTGAGAATTTTTTTTTGTATTACGTTCAGTGATGTACACTGACATCCTGGAGATCTTAGGGACAGGGTGTGCAAACTTTTGCACATGACTGACACGGGCACCACTTTATTTCTAGGATTTCCTCTGAATCTTTTCACCTCAATTTCATCATTTTTTGGACAAAATGCTGGTGAAATATCAGATCCTTGTAATGAATTTCTGAATCTGGATTTTTTTTTCCTGATGACCTTGGATCACCTTGAGTCATCTACCTGGCGTCATTGGCGCTGAAGTCCCGATTAAGTGACACTAAGCCGATGGGCCTGGGTGAGCTCGAAAGTGACAGAGCGTGCTGAAAGGAAGGAGAAGGAACAGAGCATCGACCTCCATCTCGGAGCTAACTGCTTGGCTAACGGAATTATCCCGAGTGCAGTGGACTGGAGCCGGGAAGGGAAGCGGCGCTCCGGGGGAGAGGATTTAGCCTTAAAAAAAAGAGAAAAAGCACAGAAACATCAACATTCAGTTACCTCTCAAACCGCCATTCGGTCCCGGCCTTGTTCTTTTTTTTTTTTTCCCTGTTCTCATCGCTATTACCGAAAGTAATTAACGAGGACGACCTGCCGCTCAGGCTGACTCCGTTCCTGCAGGGGTTACGGCTCGTCCCGGATTAAACCATTCTTTGTTGAAAAGATTAAGCGAGGTTTTAATCCGTGTCCGGATAACCGGACCGGCTCGTGACATTTTTGAAAAGGTCTTTATCTCCGGTCAGAAGGTCGACATCGTTCCGAGACGCGGCGTGAGCTCTAATCCCGGAATTTTCCTCGTAAAAGAAGGCGAATTGCGCCTTTTTTTCCCCCCAGAGTTGGATTGCATCCTGTCGAGAGAGAAAGTACGGGTTATCGTCATTTGCAATTTTCCCTCTTTGTATGCTCACAGTGGCATGTAATGTTTGTTGTCTGTGATTTAGCAAATTCGCACCACAGGCCTTTAAACGTCTTTTATTCCCCCACCCTCAAAAAAGCAACAATCTCTTTAAGCCTGAGCGTCTCTGATCCTCGGCGTACCGCCCAGAGGACACCAGGAGCCGAGGGTAAATATGAGCCAGAGATGCCTTCTGCTTCGCCACTCAGACATGATGGGTATATCGATACGGTATCGCTTGCTTCCGGGCCTGTCAGCTGCATCTTCTAACTAACGCAAGGTGAAATTAAGGGAGCTGTCACTTCACTCCGTCTGGTTCGCCTCATCGCTTCCCTTTCGTATTTTGACACAATTAACCCTCATTAGGAAAACCAAACCCACATGTTCTTCATTATTAGTGTATTTGTGCCTCATAGCTATAATCCAAACACAGCACTTCTACTGTAAGATGTTTTAGAGCACAAGCTACCACCTGAGAACCCACCCATTTTATAAATAGTACAAATTTTACTGACACTTTCGAGATGCCACAAGAATATAAGAGAGATCAAGCATTTTGGCGCATACCACATCTGTTTGCGGACCGCTGGTCATAAGGACGGTATGTGCAGTACTTACCTCATTAAAGCCTGGGGCGAGTGTGGCAAGGAAAAACTACCTTAGAAGTTATCAGGAAGAAACCTCGCGAGGAACCGGACCTTAAAAGAGGAACCCATTTGGGTGATATCAAGAGATTATATATCCTCGTAACAATACAAATCACTGAAGAGTGAGAACCACCATGAACAACAGAGTGTGAGATTATCAGGGGTTTTATTTTCTACAGTTTTCTACAGTCAGTTGACGTTATGGATCCAGGAGCTACTAAGCAACTTATAAAATCACTCAACATCTGAGATCATCACAGATTCAACACCAGCTTCTCCATACCAGAGCCTTGAAACATTTAAAGAGGTCCAAACTCTACATGAGTTGGAATGCAAATGGCGCTGGAACGTCTCTAGATGTTTCGGGATGTTTGTGGGCATTTGCTTCTTTAAAGGAGCTGGCGCAACCTGCCTCAGGATGGGGAGAGAAAGAGAAGCAGTGAAGAGGAATTAGCGTAGCTAATGATCAGATGTTCTGGACCACAAGAATATGTGATGTGTGTTATGTTCAGATCAGGCTAAAAAGATGCGGCTTTAATCTGCAGTTAAACTGGGAGAGTGAGTCTGAGCCACGAACACTGTCAGGAAGACTATTCTAAAGTTTAGGAGCTAAATATGAGAATGTTCTACCACCTTTAGTGGACTTTGCTATTCTAGGAACTACTAGACGTCCAGAGTTTTGAGATCTGCAGGAGCGTGATGAATTGTAGCGTGTTAGAACACTTGGGATACATGGGAGCCAAATCATTTAGTGTTTTGTAGGTAAGCAGCAGTAGTTTGTAGTGGATTGAAAACTTTACAGGTAGCCAGTGTAGGGATGAGAAGATTGGGGTGATGTTTTCTCGACCTTGTGAGAACTCAAGGTCATGCTGCTGCATTCTGGACAAACTGTAGCTTGTTTATTTATAATGCAGACATCCACCTCATGAAGGAGGTCATGAACGCATGGACGGGCTTTTCTGCATCAGATATTGGCATGTGCTTAGCTTAACAGTATTTCTTTTTGTAATAATATTATTTTCAAAAGACAAGTTGCTGTCTAGAATATTTCCCAGGTCTTTTACTGTTAAACTAATCGTTATAGAACATCCTTCTAAATGCAGGTTGAATTGCCAGAGCTTTTGTTTATTAGTTTTTGGGCGTCATCAGAATTTAATAATAGAAAGTTACGCATAATCTATTTTTTTAATTCTTTAACACACTCAGTTAACCGAGCCCATTGAGATGTTTCGTCTGGTTTTGATGAGAGATACAGCTGGGTATCATCGGCATAACAGTGAAAGCTGATCCAATGCCCTCTAATAATATTTCCCGCAGGAAGCATGTATATTGTGAAAAACAGGGGTATTTTCTCCATATGATGGATATTTCTTAGTTCTAATAACTAAGTTTTTGTAATTTGGCTTATGTGCTATCTTGTTAAAGAAATCTCATACGTCTGCATCACAGCAAGATGAGAATAAAGTCTTGAGAATAAAGTCAATACCAACACCAAATGCCACTGTTGAGCCAAGACACAAAACATAGACAGTTTGTGGAGACCTGAGCATAATTTTATGTGCTTTTTGAATGTTTTGCAAAATGTAGTCTCCATTTGGTGTTACAAAAAACCTCCACTCCTTTGGGAAACCAAATTTCCACTAGATGTTGTGGAGATTCATTTAGACACAAGGGTCTAGTCAGACGCTGATGTAGGTGAGGTGAGGAGGCCTGGGGGGCAGTTCACATTCATCCCAAACGGTGTTTAAAAAAGCTCTATAGCAGGAGATCTTCCACTTCATGCTAAACAATTATGGCTGAAACAATCGGAAAAATCGATATATTCAATCTGCAAAATGAACAAAAAGCACCCAGGGAGGCACAAAGCTAGAGAGCAAGAGCTGTTTTACTGACACATGCTAACAACCAACCTGGGTCCTCTCTCTCTCTCTCTCTCTCTCTCTCTCTCTCTCTCTTCCAACCCAACACATCTTTTCAAAATTTTTTATACAACATCCAATCTGACAGGAGTTTTTCCTCACACTCTTACATGTGAACGGGAAACAAACGACTTTCTGATTTTCTTTCTTTTTTTTTTTTGTACAGTATTTTGCACCACATCTTCTTCACTTCAATCCACATCTCTGGAGGTTTCTAAAGCGCAGAGACAGAGCGTGAATGCAACATACCCCCCCTCTCTTTCTACCTCTTTTCCTTCTCGCCTCTGTTATCTTCCCTCCTCTCGATCCCTCCACCTCCCGCTAACACCGCGCACACAGGTGTGTTGCGGCGTCGAAAACCTGAGGCGAGAATCTTTCGGAATGAAGTTATCATACGTAAAAAATATTGCCATGGCGCTTTAGCCCGAGTCGAGGTGGTGCCTTTAGCAAAGCTTTTAGCTAATTAGATTTTCTGCATAAACCCCCCACAACACACAAACATGGCATTACCGCTTTTAACAATCTAGTAGCTTTATTTTTAGTAGATTGCGTTTTGAAGCGTGTTGAAAGTATGTAAAACGCATCACGCGCTCCGAGACGTTAAAGAGACATTCATGCTAGGCAGCTGGGAAATAACAGCGACATTGTAAACAGTTTAGTCAACTAGCACGTCAGCGTCGATACGGTTACTGTGAAAACAGTGGCATTCTGTGATAAGGAATATCATTTACCTCAGGTTTGGCCATAAATTAAAAAATCTAATGATGCTTAGCGTTAAAAAAGCTAGGCGTTTCTTATTATTTGTAGCTGAAGTAGCAGCTGTGTTAGGAGACATTTTGAAGGACAGATAATTGGTGAAAATGTTGACAAAACTATCACATTTAGCAACATTTACCTCAGGGGTGTTTAAAAATTACTACCAAAAATGTTCATAAGTTCTTCCGAGTTTGTTACAAAATACATATATATATATATATATATATATATATATAGTATACAAAGGTTTGGGTCTCAGCTTTAATCGTGATAATCTTAAATTTGTAGAATCTTCCAGAAAATGTCCCTGAATCGCTACTTACTGCTAGTTTCAAACTTTTTCGATGTTTTTTTATGTCCTTTTTCTGTCTCAGGTTTCCAATCATTTATACTTTATTATTAAAAGTATTATGTAAGTAACATTTGAGGGATTAGGATGACGTTAGTTAGCGTTGCTAATGTTTTAAAGCTAGTGGTTCCTTGGCGAATTTGGTGCTAATGTAGCAACAAAGCTTTTAACAGCTTTTAGTTAAAAGTCATTCAACTTTTACCCGAGTAATCTACACAGGATGGACGTAATTCTTCTATATTCTACTAGCACTAGGTTGACCCGCTAAATGTTTCTGCTAATTATATATTATTCAATATCATTTATTTCACAAAAAATCCAGTCATTGGATGGACCAGCCGCAACCGGGTGGCCTCAAACTCATTTTTTTTTCAATCCAGCTTTATTACAATATTTATCAGACTGCATTAGGTGAACCACCTACAGAGCCGGACGTGGTCTTTCTTTATCAGTCTGCACACGTTTCAGCGCAAAGTTATCTCCTCTTTCTTCACCCCCTTCTGCCACCTTGAACCCATCATCATATCTCTCTCCACTCGCTTCATATAGCACTCCACTTCGCACTTACATCCGGCATTCTGATTTATTAATGCTCCTCAACCTTGGATATTTTTCCTCAAGACACAGGGCCCAGTCTGGAGGCCGGCACATGAATAAGAATAAAAAAAAAAAAAAACAAGGAACTGATGGGTTTGTTCAAGTCTGTCCACGTCCTGCTTCCTTTTGTTGTGCCTGCTCATGTCTCGAGTGTTTGTTTCTTACTTCTTTAAAAAAAAAGTGCTAGTTTCTCTGCAAAAAGAAATAAATAAATAAAACCCGCAACGCATCGGCACTCGTGTGGTTTCCGAGGATCGTCTAATTCATCATCCGTGGCGTCGAGCTGTTTAGCATCTCAAAGGCACTCGTTTATGTACTTTGCGACTGAACAGAGAATAGCCGTAGCTCCAGCTTTAAGGCGGTTGCAGGCTCACGGAAGGTCTATGGTCCAAAGTTTGAAGACGGATTTGTGAGGAGAGATGATTAGAAAAATAAGCATTATGGGATTATATTATCATATCAACTGCCCAAATGTCTTCATAATTATATGTACATTGACAAATAAATCTACATGAAGAAAAGTAAAGCTTGGAAGGAAGTAGCAAAGATTGTTGTTGGGTGAGAATGTGTAGCTAGCATGCGCTAATGCTAATGAAGCTCATACAGTAGGAAGTCTGGTATGGATTATGTAGCATGTGAAATGACATATAGTGTACTTTTGAAAGCTGTAATATAGCTACTACTACAAAGGTTAATATTATATACCCATGTTAGCATCCTAAAAACCGCAGCGTTGTTTTCTGAAAGTTCAAGCATTTAGTTAAGCAACTATGTCAGTGTGTCAGAGAGAAAGCGCACAAAATTCATCCTCCAGTCCGTTGTCAGTCAGGGATCGTGCCCGGCTCTCGATGTTTGTTTATGTTCGTGCGGAAGCGGTTGCGCTCGCTAAGCCGACTAGGATGTGCGCGGAAACAGGCAAGCGGTTCAAGCCTCGGTCCCGGGAGCGCGGTAAAAAACCCGTCACGCAAACAAGAAGCGTAATCCCACACTTCTCCGGCGTGTCACAGAATCCGTGACCCGCGCGGCGGCCCATGAGGAACCGGGCTCTGCTGATGGTTTAACGACTTAGAGAATGTGCAGTTGAACGGTGCTGAGGGTTGCTATGGTAACAACTCGTGCACAGGACATGCCATGTAATCGAAAACCCATCATATAAAACGGATTAGTGAGCTTTTCTGTAGAGCGAGAGGTTTATGTAGCTTTTTTTCTGGAAGGAGTCTCCAGTGTCAGTTGCCTAAAGTCTGTGGAGACCTGAGAATAAGATTAGTGTGTCCTTTGTTTTGAACATCCGAATTCAAATCCAGTCTCCATTTTCTGTTCTAATGAGCTCCGCTCTTCTGGGAAGATATTTTACTAGATTTTGTGGAGATTGGTGTGAGATTTATTCAGCCACAAGATTGTTATATGGTTATAGAGCTGTATATCTTCCACTCCGACACATGAAAAGCAGATCTTCATGGAGCTGACTTTGTACACAGGAGCAGTGCCATGCTGGAAGAGCTTTGGGTCTCCTAATTCAATGCTACAGCATCCAAAGGTAGAATCTTGTTTCTGACTTTGTGTTTGGGGAAGAACCACATCTTCCTGGAATGCTCGGGCGTCCCAATACTTTTGCCCACACAGTGTGGTAGTAACATGGAAATACACTAGTAAACAAGCTGGACTTAGAAATTGATCTATCTTTGTATCCTCGAATGGAAGCAGAGGCGTCTGGTATCAGCCAAAGAAACAGGTCCACTGTTTTTTGCCGGATTCACAAACACCATTCTTTTTTTTTTTTTTGTAGCACGTTTGATTTCTCCTTTTTTTATTTTTATTTTTTGCGAGAATTCTGATTTCTTATCATTGTTACAGAAGAAAACAGGAAACAAACCACAAGGAACATTTTTGTACGCACCAGTGATGGGAAGTCGGATCATTTAAGTGAATCGGTTCTTTGAATCTCAAAAAGAACGAATCATTTTCTGAGTCATTTTATTCATTTGGTTCCTTTGATCAGAAATAATATAAAATGTAAATGTTTTATTTAGCAAGTTTGACTATAGTATGTACAGACTATTACAGTTTATATATATATAACTGCACGCTGTCTCTGGTAGTCATGTGACCAAAAAAAAGAACCACTCTATCCAGAGGACTCATGAGATAAACAACTCCATTCAGTTTCCTCTACAAAACCGCGATGTCGAATGAACGACTCGTCACTAGTGCGCATTACTCCAACGTGAACAGGATACGAGGGTCAATCACATGACCCGGTCTACACTCCCGGCATATTTACTAGCAAGTGAGAGCTACAGCCGAGTCCCGGGTGAGATTTACTGCCTCCCGGGGCTATAAATCTTCCTCCGGGTTAAACCATTCCGCCTCACACACACACATGTGGGATTTTGTGGCCGTTTGTTTTTTCCTTTTTTTTTTTTTTTTTTTGCGAGAATTCTGATTTCTTATCATTGTTACAGAAGAAAACAAGAAACGAACCACAAGGAACTTTTTTTGTACGCACCAGTGATGGGAAGTCGGATCATTTAAGTGAATCGGTTCTTTGAATCTCAAAAAGAACGAATCATTTTCTGAGTCATTTTATTCATTTGGTTCCTTTGATCAGAAATAATATAAAATGTAAATGTTTTATTTAGCAAGTTTGACTATAGTATGTACAGACTATTACAGTTTATATATATATAACTGCACGCTGTCTCTGGTAGTCATGTGACCAAAAAAAAGAACCACTCTATCCAGAGGACTCATGAGATAAACAACTCCATTCAGTTTCCTCTACAAAACCGCGATGTCGAATGAACGACTCGTCACTAGTGCGCATTACTCCAACGTGAACAGGATACGAGGGTCAATCACATGACCCGGTCTACACTCCCGGCATATTTACTAGCAAGTGAGAGCTACAGCCGAGTCCCGGGTGAGATTTACTGCCTCCCGGGGCTATAAATCTTCCTCCGGGTTAAACCATTCCGCCTCACACACACACATGTGGGATGGTAGAGCCTATTTCTGTGCACGCGTTTTTTTTTTCCCTTTTCTTTTTTCCTAATTGCTCTCTCTCGTCGTTGTAAATCACTAGAGGTCGGAGCAGGACGTGACCTTTTCCGCTCCTGGCGTACACAAACATTTACCCAGGTCTCCGAACCTCAGCTCCGAGCTGCCCGTCATGCTTCCGCGAGCCTGGGCTCGGGCGCCTCTCTGGGACTGACCCCGCCCCCTCAGGTGCTGGAACACGTTCAAGGATTTGGATCTTGATGCTATAATTAGCCCATGAGATTTCCGTATTAATTTGTATTTTTTTTTTTTCAATGCGGCGGTTTCTGGCGCGAAATCTTTGAGAAAGAAATGCACAAATGTTTATAATAAGAAAAACTCAATTCTGTTGTTTTTATGGCTTTTTTTATGACTGACCACTTTTTCCAGACGATCCGATGTTCTTTCCCACTGAAACAAAGAAATGAACATCAAGCATCCATTTGTATAGCAAGAAACCCCACGTCTATTACATTAGACCCACCACGGCTTCGCAGATTTTCTCACTTTGCTTATTCAGTGCGACCTGATGCGTCTGCACATGCACACACACACACACACACACCGATGTGACCTTTATATTAATCTCTCAGAGCAATAAAGCACTTCTTCAGAGCGGCTGCTCGTTTTGCACTTCGAGCGCGTTTTCGCGAAGCGCGACACACAATCCTCGATATGTTCCGACACGAGAATCGTTGTAAGAACATCGCTGCCATTTTGTTAATACGCGAACCCGTAAACTCGATGAGCTTCTGAGACGCTGCTGCCGTTTTCACCGTGCAATTTAAAAGGTCACAAACAAGTTTTAGCGAGGCAGGAAAAAAGCAATAGGATCGCAAAATGGTCCAAATGAAATGAGCCCTGCTTGTTGATGGTGAGAACACGAGCTACTCATTCGTTTACGAAATTGAAAGTTCTAAACTCAGATTTGGTTCTGTGGAGAACATCATCTATCTAGCCATGATCCTGGATTGGCCTTTATTTATTTTATTTTTTTTAAAGCTTATTTGCTCCTTTGCGCTCCTACTTGCTTTTTTTTATGCTACATGGCATGTACAATTCTACTATTCTGACCTCCATCACCACCAATTTGCATAAATGAATAAATAAAAATATTACTATTGATATTTATATATATAATATACACTGATCAGCCATAACATTGACATTATAACATACTGAGTATGAGCCGGTGGCGACTGTGGAGGAAGAAACCTCAAGAGGAACCAGACTCAAGAGAGAAACCCGTCCTCATTTGGGTTGCACCGAATGTCCATTTATTACAGATAAACTAATTTATTAGGTAGCAAGTGAACGTTTGTGTCCTCAAAGTTGACGTGTTATAAGCAGGAAAAATGGGCAAACGTAAGGAATTTAGTTTGACAAGCGCCAAATCATGATGTCTAGACGATTTAAAGTGCTCCAAGGAAGGAACAGTGGTAAACCGGCGACAGGGTCACGGGCGGCCGAAGCTCATCGATCCACGTGAGGAGCAAAGGCTGATCCGTGTGGAGACGAGCTCCTGTAGCTCAAACTGCTGAAGAAGTTCATGCTGTTAATGTTCGATGGGTCGGGACTGTTTTGGCAGCAAAAGGGGACCAACACAATATTAAGCAGGTGGTCATAACGTTATGATCGGTGTAGATCATCTGTGTTCCAGCACTGTGTTCTACTAGCCTGAGAGAAAGCTAAAAAACATCTACTCACACATTTATTGCTGTTTATTTGCAGTCAAATTATTATTCGTGGTCCATTTGGTTTCATCGAAGACTTTCAGAAATAAAGGCACTCTCAAAAAACAAAAGGTACCAAACCGTTGTTTTTAGTTGTTGCTATGGTATTCCGCTCACGGGGGCATCTTTTATATTTTTAGTACAGTCATCCTCCTTGTTTTTATGGTGTTTTATTTAGAAATTTAGGAAAATGTATTAATACAAATATAATTATTAAATATAAAATGAAGTCAAGTGTTAATACAGTGCAGTACCGTATATATAAAATAGCATTGTTGGGGTCCCGAAGGTCCAGTTATGTACATTGTTATTTTGAAAGCATTTACATCATACTAAAGGTACAAAGGTAGACCCTTGACAATAGAAAAGGGGAAACATTTGAGGGGATTTTTATAGCTTTTTTTTCTAGAGTTTTACTTGTTTTATGAAACGTATCAGTGGAATTGTGGGACTTCAACACTTCATTGTTTCACTTTATTGTAAATACACTGGTGACTTTTAGGGGGCCAAGCACTAAGTTCTTAAAACTCTTAACACTCAGGCAAGAAATTATGGTTGTCTTCAGACTGGACATGTTCTTTGAATGGTGCTTGGAGCCCACAGATATCTGCTTGGTACGATGTAGTAATTGCTCCTCAGCCAGCCGACGATACACCACCATGTGCTCTCTCTCGGAAATAAATATACAGAGCTTATTAGTTTCTCTCATACCTTTTAACTGTAAGTACTGCAAGTTGCACCGTAATATCTGGAAAAAAAAACGTATCCTAAATAAAACACGTATCGAGACATTAGGGAAGGACCTAAAGCCTGGAAGGACATCGCCAGCTGATGACCGCGATTACCAAACTCTGCTTTGAGAGGTGGTAAGATTAAAGGCGCTCCTTCCTGTCGAGAAACCAGAAGAGGTCCTCCCTTTTCTTCTCATTTAGCAACCGGCTCCATTTGGACCTTATTAGACGCTCTCTAATATGAACTTGTAATTAGGTGAATTGGATGCTGCTAAATTAAGAAAGCTGGTAAGATGATTGCATTCGAGACTACAACGAAAAAAGAAATAGTAGAACCTTGGTTTTCCTGAAGAACCTTCTGGATGAGGGTTTTTTAATCATTTTTTCGTTTTAGAAAGACAACAGTGTCATGAAGATCCTGGTGGTGGAAAATGGTTATTCGGTTAATTCCGGTAACAATAAATAGTTCAAAACTATATACATAAAAGACCTGCAGGGGCAGTGCAGAGAAGAATCTTCTCTGGGACGTGGGATCTACAGAATGTAAACTAACTAAGCTCTATTTAGCCCCCCTGGATACTTCAAGGGAAGGTTACCTTAGAAGAGCCTTTTATGGGGAAGGGTCTTTTAATTTGTTTCCCCAGAAATTTCACAATAATTGTTTTTTTTTTCTCTTCTTAGTTGAAAAGTATATAAAGAATTGAGTCTAACTAACTCGCAACAAAAAAAGGTCGCTCTAAGGTTCTTTGGCCACGGTGAAGACACTTTCTGAAGGCTCTCAACATCCAAATGGTCAAACCAAAAAAAAAATTATAATAAACTTCGCTAGCTAGAGAGGCTAATAATATTCCATGGAATCATTTGCAGAAGCGTTCTATTTTTCACGATTAGCGATGGAACCGTCTCGCTGACTTTTTTGATCTCGCGCTGCTGGGTTTTTGTTTCTCCTCAAACCAGGGGTCATGTGCGGTTCAGCGTTTCTCTCCAGCTTTGTGAAATAATGATGATGAAAAGCTTTGTTTTTGGCTTCAGTCAGCTGCTTGTGATCGAATTCAAAACACTGCAGCAAATTTCGGGTGCAATTTGTCCTCTTGTACTCCACAGTCGTTCACTTTCCCCTGCAATCCCACTATCCGGACTGACACGGGGGTCCTATTTTTTTGCCTTTCTAATTGGAGAGTAGGGTTGTTGTTTTTTTTCCCACTTAAATAAATGCTACATAATTCTAAGTATATTATTAGCATTAACTATTTAGCATAGGTTAGGGTTAATGAATAGAGATGCAAAATTCCTGGGAATTTTTGAAACTGGAAAGTTTCCATTGGAATAACTGGGAATAAACTGGGCATTTACAAAATTGCAGGTCAGCCTTTAACAGGAAACGTATATGTAGTTAAAAAAAAGTCTTAAACTTGCTGTTTTAGGTCTTTAATAATTTAAAACAGGTCTTAATTTTCCGATGTCCATGAAACACAGCGTCTAATACTCGTAACGCGGCACTTCGGAATGTTTTTGTTGTTGTTTACGTGGTCTTTGAGTTCTTTCTTTCGCTAGTCCAAATATAATCCGCCGAATTACTACTACAAACGAGACCAACATGCAACAGCCAATCGGCTTTCTGTTATTTACGCGACTCTCTTGTGGATTGTGTCGCTCGGTTAAGTTGCGCAGTTGCTAACGAGGTATTTGTGCGTGTTGTTGAACTCGTGATCCAGCTCCAAAGTTTCGTTCTTTATGGTCTTGAAAAGTCGTAAAATTTGATTGCAGTAGTATGGATCGAAAAGAAGATGGCACTGGTGAGCATGAGGCACTCTTTGGCCTCGTCTCAAACCCAAAAAATGAGTACTAAGTGTGTGGTTTAGAACATGGCCCCTTTTTCAGAACCACTTGACAGTCCATGAGAAACACTTTTGCATCAGTGGGTGTTCATCGTTCTTGAAAATCATGGTTTTTGTTCAGAATTAGGACTGTCTCCGAGCTGTTTGAGGTGAAGGTGAAGGGGAGTGGAGTGGGAGTGGGGGTGAAGCGGGTGGGCGGCGAGGGGACATGGTGCTTGCAGCTATAATTAAAAGTTCAATCAGCCTTTCTCGCTGTAATTTTGCGTGAGATTGGGTTTAGTTGGTTGACCTTTAATTAGACCAACAGTACACCATTAAATTGGGAAAACTCCTGATTTATGAATGCAAGTTAAGCGCTTATTATTATTATTATTATTATTATTATTATTATTGTAGTTATAAAAAATGTACATTTATTACTGAGCGATGGGGAACGTGTGCCGAGTTTAGTCCTTCGACTCTGCGTTCACGAAGCATTCAGTCATCACTCAAAGAAGCTGCAGCATGTCCTACTGTCATCCTTCATCGGTGCGAGACTTTACCATCTGCTTTATCAGCACGAATGTCGAAATATCAATACAGGCAGCAAACCTAATATTTTTATCTGGAGCTCGTCTTTGCGCTAAACTTGTTTCACCTGCTTTGAGATACCGTCTGATATACAGTATATCTATTTTTTAGTAAAATCTTAGCAAGCTGCGTTTTTTTCTCAACCTTCTGCCATATAATTGGTTTTCTTTTAGGCTTTCATTTGTGTTTGTCTTTTTCAGTTAGGTTATGAAGTGCTAACTGTTTCTTTATATGATACACGATACTGAGTCTTGTGGCTTCTCTGGCTGTCAGTCGAAATAAAGGATGCTTGGTTGTTGGACTTGCTGAAGGAGGCGTGGCCTGTGCGCCTGCCAGATATACTGAAGGAGGCGTGGCCTGTGTGCCTGTCAGATATATTAAAGGTGGCGTGGCCTGTGTGCCTTTCAGATATACTGAAGGAGGCGTGGCCTGTGTGCCTTTTAGATATACTGAAGGAGGCGTGGCTTGTGTGCCTTTGAGATATACTGAAGGAGGCGTGACCTGTGTGCCTGTCAGATATACTAAAGGAGGCATGGCCTGTGTGCCTGTCAGATATACTAAAGGAGGCATGGCCTGTGTGCCTGTCAGATATACTGAAGGAGGCGTGGCCTGTGTGCCTTTCAGATATACTGAAGGAGGCATGGCCTGTCAGATATACTGAAGGAGGCCTGGCCTGTGTGCCTGTCAGATATACTGAAGGAGGCGTGGCCTGTGTGCCTGTCAGATATACTAAAGGAGGCGTGGCCTGTGTGCCTGTCAGATATATTGAAGGAGGCATGGCCTGTGTGCCTTTCAGATATATTGAAGGAGGCGTGGCCTGTGTGCCAGTCAGATATACTAAAGGAGGCGTGGCCTGTGTGCCTGTCAGATATACTGAATGAGGCGTGGCTTGTGTGCCTGTCAGACATACTGAAGGTATGTTGTGTGTTAGCCTAAGTAAAAGAGGCGTGGCCTTTGTGTCAGTGAAAGTAAAGGAAGTGTGGTCTTTGTATCAGGGTAAATAAAGAAGTTATGGTTTTATTGATGTCAGTTTAAATGAAGGAGGCGTGGCCTTTTTGTTAGTATAAGTAAAATAAGTTTGGTCTTAATTCATGTGTCAGAGTATTTCTTTATCTCAGACAGATTCCACACCCCTGCAGTCACCATGGACGTCTTGTCTTTCAGAACTAAGAACCAGCGAATGCAGAATATTTCAACAATAATGAGGGTTTTTGAGAGACTTGGCGTCCTGTTTGTGAACTGATAGGTTTTTATGCCTCATCTGTAAAAGAGAAAATCACGCTTCAAATGAAATGGAATTCAATCATCATCATTCTTTGTCTGGCCCAAAACAGATTGGCGTGCCAGCGCTCTTAATTAAACAAAAAGACGAATACACTGACCTTTTCTAAACACATTTAGAATGAAAAAACACGCTAACCAATTTGCAAAGTTGTTAATTACTGGTGCAGAGATTCTCCTGAGAGCGGCACGTTGATTAATCTCACGCCCTCCACTCGTCATTCCCAACCGACCGCTCGGTGATGGAGTGGAGTGATGTGTTTGTTTCTGTCTGTCTATCCATGCATCTATCTATCCATTCATCACTGTCTATATATCCATCCATCCATCCATCCATCTATACATCTCTATCGTTCATCTCTCCGTTCATTTCTGTCTATATATATTCATTTATCTTTATCTATTGTCCATCTATTCATTCATTTTTGTCTTTATATGTCTATCCATTTTTAGCGATCATTAATCTATCCATTCTTCTCTGTCTATATCTACCATCTCTATCTATCATTGATCTGTCCATTCATTTTTTATATATATAATCTATCTCTATTTATCATCCATGGAGCCATTAATTCCTGTCTATATATTCCTTTATTTCTATCTATCTATCTATCTATCTATCTATCTATCTATCTATCTATCTATCTATCTATCTATCTATCTATCTCCATTCATTCCTCTTTATATATTCATCCATTTCTATCTATCATCTCTCTATCCATTTAATTATTTTTGTAAATTCACCAATCTTTATCATCCATCTATCCATTCTTTCTTTTCTTTCTTTCTT